>OY986438.1:108679487-109279487 GCA_963920525.1 Dichetophora obliterata
CATTTGTCAAAAGGAAATTTGCATCAAAAGGATCCTGAGACTGTCTCAGAAGCCCTGATTCATGACGACTGCTCTAATTGGAAGAAAGCCACGCAATGCAAATTAAAATCAAATGCTGAAAATGGAACATGGACAATTTTTAATCTCCCACTTAATCGCACGGCGATAAGGTCCAAATGGATATTTCGTACTAAGCGTGATGACAATGGAAATGTTGCTCGGCATAAGGCTCGTCTAGTGGCCAAGGGTTGATCAAAGCAATTCGAAAGCGATTACAATGAAACTTATTCACCTGTTGTGCGCTACACTTCCATTCGATACCTTATTGCCCTTTCCGTGAACTAAAGCTGAAAATTGATAAATTAGATGCTGTAACCGCATATTTACAAAGTTATTTAGGTGAAGAAATGTTCATGCGGTTACCAGAAGGATGCGGTAAAGACAGTGGAAAAGTTTGTAAATTGGAAAAGCCATTATAGGATTAAAGCAAAGTGGTCGGCAATGGAGCAGTCTGTTAGAGAAAGCACTCAGATCGTTCTGCTGTGTGCATAACAAACAAATAAATAAACAATAGCATTAAAACGTGTAAGAATAAGACTAACAAAACACCTAGTCACAACCAAGGTCAGAACCTTGAAATGCTGATCACATGCAAGAATGATAGAAAAAGAGATTACGCCTTGCGCAGGTCCGTTACTTCTGCTAATCGAGTTTGACAACCAGCTGTCACAATATTTTATTTCTTTGAGAAACGTACGATCGGTTGTGTTTTATTTAATTGTTTTTAATCGGTTGTTTTTTCTTTTATTTTATTTATATCTGCGAGTTTTTAACTTAAAATTTAAAAAATTAAGTGTGCAGCCGCTAATTGTGGTAACAGTAGCAAACAAATATTTTTCAGAAACCTGATGTTTGCAATAAATACAAAAATTAAACCAAGAAATTGTAGAAAACGCACACAAACGAAAACAAAAATACAAAAATATATTAACTTAACAAAATTTGTTTCATTATTTAAAAACTTGGAACTATCATTTATATGTACTTTCAATTTACAGGTAAATTAATGGAAATAAAATATCTGGGAATGTTTAAACTATATCAATTAAACTCTTAATAAACATTTTTATAAAATCCAAGTCGAAAAATAATGCTCACTAAAGTTGGTTTCTCAAACAAATTTTTTTTTTTGACTAAGCTGCTTACTGGGTGTAATAAAATAATAGTAAAAATAATGTTTGCAAAGGAGTACTTAATAAATTTACCTTCTTCTCATTCCTATAAATTGCTTCTTACTTCTTTTATTTTCATTATACAAACTAAAATGTATGCAATTTTCATTTCTGTGTAGAAATCGTATGCAAAGTGAACGCTCTCCAAAACAGCATTGATATTATGACGTACATGCGCAGAACGTCAATTTTGTTGTACTCATTTTCTTGTCTTCGGCGCAATCTTTGTATTCTATCATTCTTGGAGCACATGTGAATGCAATACGATCTTGGTAGCTAGCGACAAATAAACAATTACAGAATATAAATAAAACAGCATGATGAATGAATCATAAATTAGCCAGTGGGTTAACGCGAGCGGCCACTTCAGTTCGAAAATAAAAATAATAAGAGACAAGATCATATTGTAGTGTACACATGTGGGTCAACATGTGAAGAAAGGTGTGGAAATAAAATTTCATAAGAATAGTTCGTTGAACTACTCCAAGGGCATCTGATGAAATGATTGTTTTCATAATTATTTCTTAAATCTTGAGATAACAATATGAAATCAATCAGAGTAAATAAGAACCACTGAGAATTTGAACTATGTCATTTGAAGGTGCATATTTCAGCATTTCTGTCGTAACCAAAGAATTGTGATTGGCTGCAAGAATATACAGAATTTAATGTTTGGAGAGTTACTGGAAAGTGGATGTGTTTTTAGAAGAAAGTATTTATTGTAATTTTATTATATAAGCTGAACATTTTTTATTTATAAAAGAGGAGTCGTGATAGTTGAGTTTGGAGTCCAAGCTGAGCAATAAAAATTTGATAAGTATACTGTTTTAATTTATCTTCAAAAAAGAGCGGCCTCTGAGGCCATCAATATCAGCGTGGCTCGCTTTAAAGTCAACAAGTAGGATTCTTGTTAGATAGATCCCAGTACATAGGACGATCTCCTGTCAACATAAGATCTCATGGCTTATCCTGCAACATCATACCCAACATTGGCAATCTAACATAATAACGCTATTTTAAAGTCACAGGTAGATCCTTGCGTTCATTTTAGAAATTATTCAAAAGTTATTGTCGCTACAAGAGTATATGTTGATGATTTTTTGTTTTTTCGCAAGACGCAGCAGTTCGCGATCAAATCAAAGAAAAATTTACAAGTATATTTAAAATGAAATACTTAGGCGTTGCCAAAAGCTGTATCGGCTTCAACATCACGTTCGATAAAAATTCAAACGGAATATGGAGAGACCAGACAAAGTATATGCAAGAAATATTAAAAAAAAATTGGTATGCAGAGTTCTAACCCTGATGCAACACCATGTGATATATACTACAGAGGCCATGTGGAGAAGCACGAGTTTGGATGTGGATTTTTAGTTGGCAAAAGACTACGGCTCCACGTCCTGCGATTCACACCTGTAAACGAACGACTTGCCATAATCCGCATTCATAAAGCCACCTGGATGTCCCCTGATCAAAAAACCAAAAATCAAATTAATAACGTTATGATCAACGGAAGGCACTCTTCCAGTGTATTGGATGTACGCACGATCCGTGGTGCAAACATTGACTCGGATCACTATCTTGTTGCAGCCAAGATCCGTACACGTCTATTCGCAGCTAAGAATACATGCAACCCTTCACAGAGAAAGCTAAACGTCGACAAGCTGTAATCGAAACGGACAGCCGATGCTTTCGCCACTCGACTCTCACTCCTGCTTCGAAGCATTCCTCCAATCGATGATATATGCGTGCAGTGGACACACATTTCCAACTCCATGCGTGCGGCTGCTGAAGAGGTGATTGGCTACCACCGCCCTCGCCGAAACCAGTGGTACGACCAGGAGTGTCGCGAAGCCACTGCAGAGAAAGCCTACAAGCCCACCCTGCAGTCGGTTGTAACGCGCGCTGCTAAGGAGCGATACAAAGAAAAGAGGAGGGAAGAGAGACGTATTTTCAGGCGGAAAAAAGAGAGGCAGAAAAGCGCAAGCAGGAGAAGATTGAGATGTATGGTGACAGGAATGAGGCCAGAAAATTTTTAGAAAAAATAAGATGCCTTGCCGATAGTTTTAAAACCGGGGCCTCTTCCTGCAAGGATGAAAATGGGAATCTAGTGACAGATGTCCAGAGTACACTGACGTTATGGAGGGAACACTTCTCTAAGCTTCTAAATGGCGACGCTGACAACAATCCCGCCAATAGAGATGATATTCCGGAAACCCCAATTTTGGATGACAGCGTCGAGGCTCCGCTGCCCGACTATGATGAAGTTCTGACAGCTATAGCTCGGCTTAAAAACAACAAAGCCGTGGGAGCTGATGGCTTACCTGCTGAGTTGCTTAAGAACGGAGGCGAAGCTCTACTTAAATGCATTCACGAGCTTCTATGCAGAACATGGTCGGAAGAATGCATTCTGAACGATTGGAATCTCAGTGTGCTCTGCCCAATCCACAAGAAAGGCGATCCCACTATCTGTGCCAATAACCGTGGGATAAGCCTTCTTAATATCGCATATAAGGTCCTGTCGAGCGTTTTATGTGAAAGATTGACGAACTGATCGGACCTTATCAGTGTGGCTTCAGACCTGGAAAGTCCACCATTGACCAGATTTTCACGCTACGACAAATCTTGGAGAAGACTCAAGAAAAACAAGTCGACATACACCATCTTTTTGTCGACTACGAAGCCGCCTTCGACAGCCCAATAAGGAAGCACCTGTACTCCACCATGTCTGAATTTGGTATTCCTGCTAAACTAATACGACTTTGCAGGATGACACTGAGTAACACTAGCAGCTCAGTTAAAATTGGGAAGGACCTCTCCCAACCATTTGTTACCAAACGAGGAATCAGACAAGGTGATTCCTTATCGTGCGACTTTTTCAACCTAACGATGGAAAAGATCATCCAAGCTGCTGATCTGAGACGTAGTGGCAAAATATTCTACAAGAGTGTTATGCTGCTTGCGTATGCTGATGACATCGATATCATTGGCCATAATACGCGTGAAATCAGTGCAGCATTTGCCAGATTAGAAAGAGAGTCAAGTCGAATGGGTCTGGCAGTGAATGCAGATAAGACGAAATACTTGGTGTCAACAAACAAACAGTCCCATCGTCTTGGAACCCACGTTACAGTTGACAATACCTCCTTCGAGGTTGTGAAGAACTTCGTTTATCTGGGATCCAGCATAAACTCAACCAACGACATCGGCACTGAGATCAAACAAAGAATGACCTGTCTTGCCAACAGGTGTTACTTTGGGCTCAGTAGGCAATTGAGAAGCAGAGTCCTCTCTTGACGAACGAAAATCGCGCTCTATAAACCTGGACGTTGAGCAGTTCAGATGAAAAGACTTAAGGAGCATTCGAGAGAAAGATTCTTCGTAAGATCTACGGACCAATCTGCGTCAATGGCGAGTACCGAATATGGTGGAATGATGAACTGTATGAGCTGTACGCTGACATCGACATAGTCCAGCGCATTAAAATCGAGCGGCTTCGCTGGCTTGGTCATGTTCAGCGCATGAAAGACAATGCTCCAGTGAAGTAAACATTCGATTCAGTACCCAGCGGCGGTCAACGCAGAAGAGGACGACCGCATCTTCGTTGGAAAGACCAAGTAGAGGACAACCTGAAGAAGCTTGAAATTTCCAACTGGCGCCAGCAAGCGAAAGACAGAAATGGCTGGCGCAAATTCTTAGATGAGGCCAAGACCGGCATACGGTTGTAGCGCCAACTAAGTAAGTAAGTAAGTATTACAGTATATTACAAAGTACATTTTTTTGTTATTAAAATTGAAGGAACGTCAATTGTCTGGAAAAATGTTTTTGTAAACAGAAAAACTTCTTTCTACTTCTGCACTAACGATAGGAAAATATTTAAAAACGATATGTCATCGGATGAAAGTTCCTCTTTTAATTTCATAGAATTAAAATTTTTAATAAAAATAGAGTTAACTAATACTAGCACATCCTGAGCTTTTATCAACACAAGTTTCATCTTTCTACATACCCTTTCATCAGTTTCACCACGCGCAGAGTTTTTTTTTCATCGAGGTCTATAAACAAAGCTACTCCTTTTTCGATAGGTAATGTTTTTGATTGAAAAGACACCATTGTTAAAAGAATATGTTTAAAAATTTACATTTTTACATTTTTTCATACGAAAAAAACGAAAAAAATTCTATTAAAATTTCGCTAAAATGACCTTAAAACCCGAAAAATGCTCTAAAAAATTAAAAATGTCCAAAAATGACAATAAAATAACTTAAAAATAGCTAAAACTTACCAAAAAACGCCCTAGACCTAAAAACTGACCTAATGACCTAAAAACTTTACATATTTGGAATTTAGGAAAGATAAATGGATGTTCTAGATAACCAGGAAATGTCTTAGAAGCAGCAGAAAAAAATGACATATCATCGAAATCCTAGCCCTGTTGATCACCTTTTGCGCTTCTGGTCGGAAAAACGACCACCACATTTTTTCTATTAACGGAAAAAATTTCAATTCAATGCGCAATCTGAGCATTTTTAACTTATTTTTCGACCTCAATTGATGACATTAATGAAGTTTGACACATTTTCTCAAAAAAATAAGGTACCAGGCTCCTTAACAGGAAAATGGGTTAATATCTTATTATAATAACAATATCTTTTTAGTACGTCAAACTCAAAAAATTTATCTGGATTGAAAAGATCAAAAATTATATTTAGATCAAAGATTATATTTAGAAACTTTTACTGGTTTTTGGCCATAATTTTTGCTTACATTGTATCTCGTATGTTCTTTGAGAAATCTTTTGTCCGCCCAATAAAATACGTCTACATCTAAATAAATACGAGGAAACTTCAAACACATATCTCAAACTATCATCGACTCACTCCAAGCATTCCAATGGAATTCAGTTGCACACACTGATGACATGAATACGATTCAGAATCGTTGTAACCATTTCGCATATTTTTTTATTCTAAGCAAGTTGCTGCTTGTCCTCCACTTTGTCCAAGCATAACTCATGCGAGTCGCTCATAAAGCGTCATCTTGATTTATGATGTTTGTGTAGAAGCAGCAGTGAGTCGAGGCAACTCTTCGACCGTAGCTAGTTGTATCATTAGTGCAAATTTGCAGATAAAATGTTCATAATTTACATAATACCGAACGAGTGACAGTTTGAACGATTGATAAATTGAAAAATTTAAGCATATAAAATATTGCTAACGCTAATTTAAGGATCATTACTGAATGGGCTCAAAAGCAATAGACTCGAAATTTATTAGAGTCACATTAACTGTAATGTGAAACTTATTGTCGCCATTTAAATCTCATCTGAAGTAACTGCCTCTACTTTTGTTCTCTTTTTATTTATAACATTTCATTAACACTTGCATTTTGCTCAATATTCCAAACTTGATGTCGGTTTAGTTTTCAGCTTTATTTACAAGCTGCCGCTAACTTCGATTTCCGCACATGTCGCCCATTTGTTGACTTTTGCATAAATACAGCTCATCCTTCCTTTTATAGTGTCACTTGGTTTTTTTTCCTTCTTTATTCTGTTTTTACTTTTTCTCGTTTCGCCAACACTGGGTGCTTAAATAATGTCACACAATTTGAATTTATTTGACATTGTCAGCTTTGGTTGAAGTGTCAGCGCCATTACTATGATGCAGACACACTCCTACACCACACACACACACGCGGACATACTGCACACTCATCGTTATATACAGACATCCATACATGCCTAGATATATCGTTTTGAAGTTGACACAAAAGATGTCAGTCACCTAAAGCAAACAGTAGTTGCAAAAATCTTCGTTATCAACACCACTCGACATTTGGGAGGCATAGATTTTTAAAGGGAGATGTAGGAGAGGGGGGGGGGGATAATGGAACGCGGTCTGTACCGCAACTATTGTTCGTTCCCATGTGTTTCATGTGGAATTTTGCCACTTCCGTTTTCACACCGTTTTCTCTTCGGTTTAATTTTTTTCTATAGAATTTAGTGTCTTATTTAAGTTAAGTTAGTGCCACACCCATGTAAATTTGTTAGTTAATTTGATAAACCAGTCTGGAATTGGTTTGAAATTGAATATTTTTTCGAGTTGATAAATTAAAGTTTTTTCGATAGGAGGAGTACCTTGAATTCAGTTTAAGTCAGTCGAGAATGATTGCAATATTTTATTTTTACTTTTCTATAAAGCAAAGCTATAATTGTGTAAATAAAACAACATAAAATATTCATGAGACAAAATGTATATTACATTTCATGTTAAGGTTTCATACTCATGACCATTGGATTCCCTAATATGATAATAGGTTAGGTTAAGTAGCTTTGACAGACCCGATCAGAGTTGTGAAAATTAAAGATATACAGTAAAATATTCAATGAAAAGAACTTGTTTTGTCCTTGCAATTTTGATAGAATACTTGTAATAATATGAAATAACAGCACGATTAAAAATCTTGGACTATATTTGAAACTAAATTGGATTACATATAGGACAACACAAGAAAAAGACTACTTTTTAATCAAAGCAAAAGTTAAAAATTTTCTAATCCAAAAAAGATTAGTTTGTAATAACCACAAACTTAAAAAAAGCAATATTAATATCAAATTTAAATAAAAAAATACTCTTGACGATTTCATGATAGACATACTAATATTAAAAATACTAATATTAGGAAGCTTTTTATATAGACCAAAATGTTTGTAAAAATACTCCAGACACGCAACTGCATCCTAAGAGAAAAATTAGTTAAAAATGGGGAGAGGAGCTCAGAGGATAGAAAATTTTAATTCTAAAATCACTTTAATTAATATACTAGCATAAAAGTCTGTCCTACGACAGGTCCTCCGCACACATCCTTTTTGGAGCCATTTGCCGAAAGCACTTTTTTCTCCTTTTAAAGCTTGATTTTTTATTCAATTGATTTTTGAAAAATACAAATTTACCACTTTAAATAACATTTAACGTATTTAAGCAGTGTTGAAAAGCAGTTAGATCGAAACTGTGCTATTGTAAAAACCTAATATTGTCACTGATTAGTATCAAATATATTTTCTGTGCATTCTTCCAAAAGTACTTTACTGTCAAAAAATAATTACAGTTTGAGAAAAACAGTGTGCGGAGCAGCATGCTTACCTTTTATGTATTAAGATGTGCATACTTTCAAGCTGAACAGTTTGAGAGATATTGAGCACGGAGCAGCGTGCTTACCTTTTATATATTAAGATACTCAATGGTATGAAAAATAGTAATTTTTTAACATAAATTATTTTTGAGACTTGAATTTTTTGTAAAAAATATAAAAAAAAAAACATTTTGGAAAAAATAAATTACGCGAAAAAAATCAAATGGGGTACCCTTGCTGTATTGATGACAAAAACAGTAAAATAATTTTTGACCTCAGCTGGAAGAATTTTTGCAAATAAATTCTGTGTCATATGCAAGGTAGTCAGATGTGCAATTTTTACTTGATTTCATTTTGACAACAAAAACAATTTTTGAGTCATTTTTTGATTAACAATTCAATATTTTAGACTTTTTTTGACAAAATCATAAAACATATATACACCGACCTAACGGTACTATTTTTGTGAAGTGCTTTTATTGAACTGTAAAACAAAAAAAAAAAAAAATTGAATGAAATATATTTATGAATAGCGGAGATATTTTTATCGAAAGTCCCAAACTTTGATTTTCATGTTTTTTTTCTCATTCTTAGGTAACGATGTGTTATAAAAAAGTCGTTGTACCAAAAATTTATACAATTTTTTTTAAAATAGTAAAAAATATTATAATAAAAATATTATCGCTAGCTGCAAAATTTCGAAGGGGACGTGGCAAAGACTAAGTATGTAACAATTAAATAATTAATTTAATTAAAGTTTTTTCCTAATTGACCTCTATATTTATTATGTTGGCTTTATATGATTTAAATACAAATTCTAAATGTTTGATAGTTTAAATCATACTTGATTTGTTGTTTGATAGTTTAAAATCGTTTATTGAGCTTAAGGTCATAGTTAGAACAATTAACATAATAACATAAGCATAGAGACTAAAGTAAAGCAAAAATACAACAACAAATGTGAAATTATGAAATTGAGAAAAACTGAGAAATTTACACTTCCAATCTCATCGCCCCTGTGGTGCAGTGCGTTAGTGCGCGCTTGCACGGGTATCACAAAGATTTCTGATGAAGCCTTTAGCCGGGCCGAAATTGCAATAAGATCAGCTAGTGATTTTTTCCTTTTCATATTGAAAAACTTTGTTGTTGTTGTTGTTGTTGTTGTTGTTTCTTTGGAAAGATTCGTTAGAACAATTAATTGTTCTAACTTTGACCTTAACCCTTTGAGAACCGTGCTACACAATTGTGCTATCTGACTTTAAAAAATTCCTTAGAGCGCTATTTTGAATTTTGATCTTAATAACCTGAATATTCTACTTTATTATTCTTTTTACCATCCCTGTTAAATAAAAAGTCATCGATAAAAACTTATCGGAAGCAGGAATAAATCGTTTTTGTTTGCTATCTCCAACAAGTGCAAAAATGCCTCGTGGTAAGAAGTTAAAATAAAAAAAAGAAACAGTAAATAAAACATAAAAAAGTGTTATTCTTCTAAAATGTGATATTAATTTTTCGCACATAACCTTTTTTTTTGTAAACATTATTTACTTTCTCTTATTATTCTTTCAAAAAACAGATAGCACAATTGTGCGTTTTGGCTACTACTTCAACTTTTCGTGTAAGCGCACAATTGTGATATGTGATAATTTTCAGGTAAGACATTCAATTTACAAAAGGATGACGACGTCGAAAGAGTTTTGGAAATGCTGCAGAACTCGGAGGATGATTTTTCCTCTGATGACGATCACCTTAACGTATCTTCAACCCATAGAAACATCGCTTTGAGAGCTGTCCAAAGTGATGAAAGTTCGTCCGAAGATGAAGCATTACCTGGTAAAAATATTCTTAATTTCAATACAGAACTGTGAGTATTTTAATGCATATTTATGTTTTCGAAGAACCTGTGCCACAAACTTGTGCTGGTCTGGACAGAGGCAATGAAGCGGTATGGAGGCAAAAAGAATTCCCAGTGCATCGTGTTCAAGATATGCAAGGCTGTCAGAATTTGGTGAATGTTGGAACACCTTACGAATATTTTTCAAAATATTTTGAAGAAAGTCATTATGAAAATGCAGTTTTTTTTACTAAAATGTACGCGCTCCAAAAATTTGGCGTGGAAGTTGATTTGACAGTTACCGAAATGAAACATTTTTATGGCTGCTCTATTATCATGGGTTGCCTCCGATATCCACAAATACACATGTACTGGGCCGAAGGTTATAGAAATGAAGTAATTTCTGAATCAATTTCAAGACATAATTTTATGAAATTAAGGAATATAATTCATTTTGCTGATACAAATGTTCCCAATCCAACGAATAAGTTATGGCGTATTCAGCCTGTAATTGAATTAGTAAGAAATCGCTGCAACCAGCTAGCCACTGATATTACATCATATTCCATTGACGAGCAGATGGTGCCTTTTACCGGTAGATGTCCAGCGCGCCAAGTAATAAGGTCAAAGCCACGTCCAGTTGGATTAAAAAATCTCGTTTGTGCAACATCTGATGGATTAATTGTTGATTTTGAAATGTTTCAAGGTGCGGGAACTTTTCCCGACAGTGGATTAGGGCATGGACCATCGATTGTTTTAAGACTTACAAAGTGCTTACCACCTGGCAGCCACTTATTTTTCGATAGATTTTTTACCACTATACCTCTCTTAGAAAAACTAGAAGAGCTTGGATTCAAAGCAACGGGCACAATAATGGCCAATCGATTGGGGAAAAGAGTTCATTTTCCATTAGAT
This sequence comes from Dichetophora obliterata, assembly GCA_963920525.1. Taxonomy (NCBI): domain Eukaryota; kingdom Metazoa; phylum Arthropoda; class Insecta; order Diptera; family Sciomyzidae; genus Dichetophora; species Dichetophora obliterata. Next base: position 108,690,600 of record OY986438.1, read on the forward strand.
AAAACAATGAATCGAGGAGATATGTGCCAATTTGTAAAGGACGACAAAATTGCAGTAGTGAAGTGGTGTGATACAAAATGTGTAACAATTGCGTCGTCTGCTTGTGGACAGGATCCCATCAGCGAGGTTAACCGTTGGGTCAGAGCCTTAAAGCGCCGTATACCGGTCCCAATGCCAGCTGTAGTCAAATTGTACAATTCGGAAATGGGTGGCGTCGATATAAGTGACCAAATGATGGAGTATTACCGCATACAAATGAAAACTAGGAAATGGCCAGTTAAGGTCTTCTTCCATTTTCTTGATCTTGCGGTATATAATAGCTGGTTTGAGTACAGAAGAGATGCAAAATTAAATGGTGTTCCAAACAGTCAAATTAAAAAATTTCTGAACTTTAAATTAGAACTAGGAGAGTTGCTAGCAAAACAAAAAAAACCTCCACCTCAAATAGTTCCACCATTTCAGCTACCTGAAGGATTTCATGGATCAAAGTACCGCCCACACAATGCGCCCGACGACATTCGGTACGATCGTTTTGATCATTGGCCGCAGTTTGTTGATGGAAATGTGAAAAGATGCCGACATGAAAGCTGTGAAAGCCGAACTCGCGCAATATGCCAAAAATGTAAAGTTAGCTTATGTATCGCTAAAGATAAGGACTGCTTCAAACAATATCACACAAAATAAGTCTCGTGAGTCGCCAAATTTTTTTTATACCTTATACTTTTGACAATTATATGTATTTATGAACATGAATTGATCTCATTTTTGTTAATCTACATGAATAAATGTTTTATTTTTCCAAATTCAAATATACTGGTTTAAGCCTGTTCTAATGAAAACTCATGTAAAAATTTATTAAATAAATTTGAAATAATTTTCTTAAAAAACACCGACGCTAGTTTTGATACTAAAAAGAAGAAACCTCAAACAAAAAAGGACATAGCACAATTGTGTATCTTGGATAATGAGTAGTCATTTGACACGTAACAAGCCAAGTTACACAATTGTGATAGGTCCTTTTTTGAAAAATCCTGTATACAGAAAATTTTTAAAAATTATTTTTAGATCGTCCACAAAAAATTTTGCAAGTAGCTTTATTTTTGCGATAGTTATAGAGAAATAACAACTCGGTTCTCAAAGAGTTAAGCTCAATAAACGATTTTAAACTATCAAACAACTAGAATTTTAGACGTTTTAAAAAAAAGAAGTTTAGAAGAAAGTATTTTTTGGCTATATTTGCTCGTGATATATTCATGAATCACTTAGATTGTGCACCATTGCTTGCTTTATTTGGTATATATGTGCCCGAAAGGAGTTTTTGGCCCAGACAGTTTTTTCAAATTCCATATCGCAGGACAAATTATGGTAGACAGGACCCTGTTTATAAAAGCTGCGTTCTATTCGCTTCAAATTAATCCAGATTATTTTTGTTTACATGCAAAACAAAAACAAAAATAAAAATCCTATAACAAATAGGATTATTTTTGCTATCCATATAAAATTGTGATATAGCCTTTAAAAAATTTGAAACACAGGTGCCGCACCTATATATTTTTATGAGCTGTCATTTAATTTTTTTAATTATTTGTTTGTTTGATACAATGACTGTTAGGTAGACATGACAGCTACCTATTTTCTCACGAGCTGCGACCATCAAATGTTAAACAAAAGAAAACAAAACAAACCGCGTGTGTCATACACATTGGACGCATTCAGCGGAGCCAACAATTGCACTTAAATTATTTATATAATTGCATAATATTAATTATTAAATTAAATAATTTACAATTTTTCTGACGTTTAGAGTAAAACACATTCAGAGAAAAACCTCGTTCACTTAGGTATCGCTACCATAACAGTTTTGAAGGACACACGTTCTCATGACACCTAACAGTTATTGTATCATGATTGCTTGTTTGAATTTCATTTTGACTGCAACAGTAGTGCCCTCTACGAGTCGTTTTCTTGCCGTTCCTTTGAAAAAATTTGGTATCGCTATTATATTAAGGCGAAAGGAACGCAGCTAATATGAGTTTTTCTTTTAATGCAATTTGTAGCAATATTGATATAACCCAAACTAGGGTCTCTTTTAAAAATTGTATTATGTTAAGCTAATATTATATTGTTAAATTCTTGTTTAATTTTAAGATAATTTTTAGTAACTGTAGAACAAACTTGTTTATAGTTGAATAATAAATAAATAAATAAATAAAACTATTGCCACTGCCTCATTCGACACCAGAACCTCATTTAGACTGCCAGATCATTGCAGCGTCTTCCAGGCTGAAATAATGGCTATCTACAGAGCTGTGGAATGGCTCAGGTAAAGTGAGATATCAACTAAAGATATCTACATTTTTACAGACAGCCAAGCAGCGATTAAATCACTTGGAGGTGTGTTCCTAACATCACCAATAGCCCTTAAATGTCGCTCGTCTCTTAGTGAGATGGCTGATAAGTTCGGCATTCATCTGGTCTGGGTACCAGGGCATAGGGACATTCCTGGAAATTGTAGAGCGGATGAGCTCGCCAAGGAAGATACAGCAGCAACGCTGCTGCCGGGCATGAAAACATTAGGCATGCTATTTACATGCCACAGAATTGGCTAATTTCAGGTGGAAGCATAGCACCACCTCTAACACAGTCAGACAGATGTGGCCTAGTTTTACTGAAAAACGAACGATGAAGCTCACTCAAATGGCGAGGAAAGATCTCTCTATTCTGATAGGCGTTATAACAGGACACTGTATTATAGGTAGGCATTTAGGTAGGTATTGCCCTTAGAATGGGGGTTCATGCAAATGACTTCTGCAGGAGTTGCAAGGATGAGGAAGAGGAGGAGTCGGTATCGCATCTCCTCTGTTCATGTCCCGCTTTAGCTCGCAGAAGACAGAAGCATCTAGGAAGCCTCTTTTTTAATGATCTTAGAGATCTTGAAGAGGTAGACGTTAAGCGTCTACTGCTTTTTATTATACGTTCAGGGTGGTTTCACGACAGCACTTAGGAGATAAGGAGCAGATCCCCTGTGGTACCACAACGGACCAAATATCTGGTTTATGTGGGCCGGTCTTTGACCGGCCGCCACTTTAACCTAACCTAACCTATATCGTTGCTTCCACGCAAACTTCTAAAATCGTCCCATACGCAGCAATAAGTAAATTTTTCCCCCAAAGGAAAAAACAATTGTAGCGGTCATATTATAAAAGTTAATCTTTCGTTTCCCTGCAGTGAAAAATTGTACTAGTTATGAATTTAACTAGTTAACTCACTAGTTAAAATAAAATAAGTCAAAAAATTACTAGATGTTTAACTGGTGAAATCTCACTAGCCAAAAAAAAAATGCTAGACAAGCTACTATCTGTATTGCAGCTAGTTCAAAAATACAAGCTGTTTGACTAGTAATCAAAGGACTAGTTGCTTAATTTAAAGTTAACTAACTAAGTTGTCATAAATGTACTAGCTATTTCTGCATAAATTTGTAAATATTAAAAAAAAGTTGAATTTTTAGTTTTAAAAAGAGTAACAATTACGTAAAGTTTCAAAAATTTTAAAAATCTTTATTCTGTTACATTAGGTAATAAATACAAACTTTAGTTGCTACAAAAATTTGATTTATATTTTTATTTATTTATTTATTATAGAGTCAATCGGTGGAATCGACTTCTCAAACAACCGGAAATGTTATTTCGAAAATTGCTTTAAAGACATTTTCAAAATGTTAACAAAACCATATAATTATTTGGTTTTTAATATTTTTTTTTACTCTCACATTGGGTATTTTCGTATTTCTTGAGCAAAACATTTTTTAAAAATGATAAAAACAACATTTCAAACAAATTGAATTCGTCACAAAAATCAAAAGGAGGTATCCTTGCATTTTTCTTAAAAGAAATAGAAAAACCAATTTTGGATAAAACTGCGATAGTGATATGCAAAAAAGTGATATGTCATATGAAAGCGTATAAAAATTTCAATTTTTGGTTTTTATTATTTTTTCAACAAAAACAACTTTTGTATCATTTTTTTGAAGAAAAAGACAATTTTTGGACTTTTTTTAAAACGAGATTAAAAATATAAATCTTTAGCTAACGGAACTGATGCAGTAATTTTTTGCAAGCAATTTAATTGAACTTTAAGACAAATTAAAATTGAATGATATATATTAAAACACAAAGAAGGTATTCGCGTCGAAAGTCAAAACTTTGAATTTGGAGTAGTTTTTTTGGCTGTAGGTAATGATGTTATATACACCAATTCATTGTACTAAGATTTTCTATAGTTTTCAAGATATGAGAATGTTATTGGTGTCAAGCAAACGGAATTTTTTTTTACTTTATTATCCTTAAGAAAATTGAAAAAGTTAGTATACTTTAACATATATTGGAGAAAAAATGCATATTGTAGGGTACTCATTAGAGATAAAAGAAAACTGTCCAGGTGGTGTTTGTAGTCCTTTTACTTACCAAAAAATCTTGCATAGGTTATTTAAACGTATCTCTAATTTTTAGCTCTTACTTTTCAGTTTTTTTAATTTCCATTATTTTACAAAAGAACCGTTATTTTAAAGAGAGTCCTTTTTTTGGTGATAAAAAGTAGCCTATGTCCCAACCAGGGACGAAAGTAACCTAGATGTGAAGTTTGAAGAAAATCCATCCAGTAGTTTTCAAGTGATGCGCGTTCGGACAGACAGACAGAAAATATTTTTAAAAATTACATTTTCGGAATTTACATTCTTCAAAGTGTTGAGTGCAAAAAGAATTTCGAAAAAATATTAAATGAACATATTGTTTTTTTTTGCAGTTTTATTATATGTAAAGATTGAGCATTTATTATTTTAATATTTAAAAATGTTATGCTATTCTTATAAGATTAATTAAACTTTTCAGTTGCAATAACTTTACATAAGCAATTCACATCCTTCAATACAACACATATTTTCAGCCCCGCACTGATCGCTCTGTGTTGGTTGTAATTGAGATTACACTAAGAGATGTAGTTTAGTGGGCCCATTTTTAAAAGTTTTAGTTTTCTATTTTTTTCAAGCATGGAAGATTATTCGCTTTTACAGCTGTGTACCACGTCCACCAAACAATGGAGTATTGTAATTATGTTACAACAAAACACTTGTAGAATTCTGATAAAGTGGCTGCGTAAATTACTAGAAATAAATAGTCAAATTTAGTTTGAAATGCTTGACTCAAGCAATTTCACACTTTCGTTACTTCAGAAAAATATTTTCTAAATACAAGAATTTTTTCTCGATGTATCTCAGTGTATGCTTGCATTAAGGAATAGTTGCCTCAGTTGTAGTTTAGTTGCAGCTACAAGAATCGAGCAATTTTTTGATTTCAAGAAATTTTCTTATAAATAGTTTTTACGTCTTGATTCAAGTATTCTGTACGAGTATTCTTGAATCAAGCTAAATCAATTCTAAATATCAGAAAATTGTTTATTTCTGTGTATTTTACTCTATATTTAACATTCTTCTAATTGTTTATCCTACAAACAGTTCAATCAGAGGAAAGTGGCGTCTCTGAAATATATCAGGTGTAGTAAAAATAAAACCGGTTTTGGAAACAAGTGTAAAAGCATAAGCAAGATAAATTTACTCACATGCTACTGCAGGTGTAAGACATCAAGTGGAGCCGATTCCTGCATTCACCTGCGACTCAAGACACACAGGTTGGCGTGTGAATTATTGCTTTGTCATTGTAAGACGACCACAACGATGAAGCACGAGTGTCAGGAAATGTAGATGAAATGCAAAATATAGTTTCTCATCTATTGTCAACATGTTGAAAATATATGAATAAACATATTCACAACTACATCTTTTTGCCAACATTTGCCAAAAAGCTGCCAACAAAAAGCACACACAACTTAAACAGTTTTCGTGACCAATTAAGTAGGATTTTATTTTGTTCTGATATGAGAGTTAATTCAAACATAAATCTATATAAGTTTAAGTACGGCTTTCCAAGGATATTTCGTACAGTAAGAAATCATTTTCATTACTCTTTCACACCCAGAAGCAACAAAAGGGCTAATATATTACTTTGCCACAATAATCTTGCAAAAATGTTTGTATGTGAATTTTAATATATGTATACAGTTGATATGGCAGCATATATAGAACAAACATTGCAACAAAAAACAAAACATATACAATAAAAAATTGCATGAGGCAACAAGCCAAAACAGCAGAGCTTTCATATCTATAACGAGATTAAGGGACATTTTTAAATCCATTTGAATCCTTTGGCAGCAGTTAAAAATATATAGTATATGCATATATTTTTCCATTGTTATCTTCAAACATACTCCCATACCGTTGGGATCCGCGTTACCATGATATCCCTCGACACACGCCAACCACCACCCACCAATAACCACATCAAATGTTTGGTGGTTTGTGGTTTTAAATTTTGAGTGTGAGGGCTGACTGTTGATAAGGATTGCGCTGCTTTTTGTGCTAATTTTCAAATAAAAGTGCTTAAACGTTTAGAATTATAAACACTTAAGCACCAATAAGTGGCAAAACATTAAAAAATATATATGGGTTTGTTGCTCAATATGTAACTTACACCATTTTAAGTCGGATTGAAGTAACATAACATCAATTGACAAGGAAATAATTGAGTTATAAAATGGGAAGGTACTTTGAAATAAAATCAATTTGAAAAGGTAGGCGCTTGTAGATCCGTTCTACCCTTTAAAAAATATTTAATCAGCTTCGTTCACTATGCTTGTGAAGAACAGTTTCAGCGACGAACCGAAAATGTAACATTTATTTTGATGAACGGAACTAGTTCATGGAAACGTATAACACTCGCGGAACTATCTAGTTCCTGTGAATAATAAAAGAGGAAATTCAATTAAGTATCATGTAAAATTTTATCAGAGCATAAACTAGTTGCATACATTTTACTAGTAAGCCAGTGTGGCGTTAAAACGCCAAAATCAAACATACCAAGATTTCATTTTAAGCTATTGAATAGACTTTCAACTGATCAAAATTGAAATGAAATTAATTTTGGCCATTTTTATAAGTGCTTGTGTAAATTAATAGAAATTAAAAAAATTTTCGACCAACAGTAAAGAAATCTTTTTTCTACTGAGCAATCATTCCAGTATCAATTTGATATTGAATATATCAACTCATAGATTTAGTTGTAAAATTATAAAAGATTATTCGTCAGTATGACAGTTTCATAGCTATAAGCCGATAGGTGGCGCGAAATATCTCACATATTTTTAGGCATATGCTGAAATTAAGAAGAGAAAAAGCAACATAACAACAACTATATGCAAACTTAAACTCGCTATAGCTTAAAAAAAGATAACTTTTTATGAAATAAAAGGTCCAGTTTGCACATCAACAGGTCTAATCCTACCAAACCATACTAAATTTATTAAGATTGGACTTGTGCTTTAAAAGCTTTACGCCGGACAAAATTTGCGTAATCTATATATATAAAAATGGATGTATGTATGTGGGTATGTGGGTATGTGGGTATGTGGGTATGTGGGTATGTGGGTATGTGGCTATATCACGTATAGACTCCAAAACCGCTGAACCGATCTTTATGAAATTTTCAGGGAAAATAAAGCCACATCTTGAGAGTGTTCCTGTGAGGTTTCGTAACGATTGGAGAAGGGGGCGTGGTACCTCCCATACAAGCCAAATTTGCTCCATCGATCACAAACAAAAAAAAGAAAAATATCTCACGGTTTCAATCGTAAAAAACTAAGATTTGGTGATTTTGTTCAGATGGTTACTGTCGGTAACTGTACAAAACATGGGCGTGGTCGTTATATAAATACGCCCACTTTTTCGAAATCATGGCAATTCCGGAGTTCTGCACATTTTTACAGTGAAACTTGCTGTTTAGGTGCTCCAAGAGACGAACACAATTTATAAATGTTTTCACGCCCACTTTTAACGCCCACAAATCAATATCTATATATATTTAAAGCAAAACGATGTGTGTCTGGCTGTGTGATGTCTATAGACTCCAAAACTACTGAACCGATTGGCCTGAAATTTTGGCAGTCGATTTGTTTCAGGTACGAGATGGTTGAGGAAAAAATTTGCCACACCCCCCTTTTACCGCCCCCAAATCAATAAAAATGTTATATTTCAGTCGGTTTGGATCGTATATGGCTAAAATTTTGTAATGTAGTATGTACGGTTACTGTCGACAACTGTCCTAAAAATGGGTTTCCACGCCCCCTTTTACCGCCCACAAATAAATGAAAATGGTTTATTTCAGACGGTTTTGGTCGTATAAGATTTAAATTTGGTACTTTGGTTTGTGAAGTTACTGACAGTAACTGTACGAAAAATTGGTTTCCACGCCCCCTTTTGCGCCCATAAATCAGTGAAAATGCTATATTTCATGCAGTTTTGGCCGTATGAGACTAACATATGATACTTAAGTTTGTATGGTTACTTTCGGCAATTGTACTAAAAAAGGGCGTCATCGCTATATAGCCACACCCACTTTTTAAGAAAGCATCAAAATTGACTACTGGGTCGATTGAGCTAAAATGTTGGCTTAGTTTGTACGGTTACTGCTAGCAACTGTACTAAAAATTGGTCTCCACGCCCCCTTTTTACCGCCCAAAAACCAATGAAAACGTTTTATTTCAACGGTTTGGGTCGTATTAGACAAAAATTTTGTAATTCAGTACATATGGTTACTCTCGGCAAGTGCACTAAAAATAGGCCTGCCCTACTTTAGTTAAACTCACTTTTCGGGGAGTTAGCGTCCAGTGAAGTAAAGTGCGCCAGGCTTAACCTAAATTGAGCTGAAATTTGGGCAGTCGATTTGTTTCGATTACGAGATGGCTCAAGGGAAATATTTTACCGCACCCCTTTTTACAGCTTGCAAAACAACAAAAATGCTATATTTCGCACGGTTTTGATCGTATTAGACTAAAATGTGGTTATTTAGTGCACATGGCTACTTTCGGCAGCTGTACTGAAAATGGTGAATATATTTGACATTTCTTGACATTTTCGTGTATGGCAGTAAGGCGGTCTGTGGCAGAACAACGTTTGCCGAGGAGATAGATTGTACCTGTGAGGTTTGGTAACGTTTGGACGAGGGGGCGTGGTTCCTCCCATACAAGCCAAATTTGCGCTATCGACCACAAACCAAATAAGGGATATATATCAGACGGTTTCGATCATAAAAACTAATATATTATCATTTTGTTCAGATGGTAACTGTCAGTAACTGTACAAAAATCACTTTTTCGTCGCAATATATATACGCCCACTTTTTCGAAATCATGGCAATTCCGGAGTTTTACACATTTTTATACTGAAACTTGCTGTGTAGGTGCTCCAAGAGGCAGTCACGATACATAAATGTTTTCACGCCCAGTTTTACCGCTCACAAATCAATATCTGTACATATAAAAATGAATCGTGATTTGTTCGGATGCTTAAAACTTGAAAACGACTAGACCAAATAGGATACTTCCTTCTACTGGTTTGTTCGTAACTGCTACGCAAAGGTTTAGGAAAAAAGTAATGCCGTACCCCTTTTATCGCCCACAAATCAATAAAAATGCTATATTTAAGAAGGTTTTGGTCGTATTAAATTAAAATTTGGTAAATAAGTTCTTATGATGACTGTCACTAACTTTAATAAAAACGGGCGTTGTCACACTTCATCTACGCCTACTTTTGGAAATATCACAATACTCTGAAACTATTGGTCCGATTGAGCTCAAATTTTGTAAGTGGCTTTGCTTTGAGTACGAGATGGTTTAAGAAGAAATGCCACACCTTCTTTTACCTCCCATTAATATAAAAACAATTTGTGTTATCGAATAGCGTTATGGGTTGCACAGCTTAGAAATTCGGTATTCGACCACAATTTAGACGTACCGTTTCAGTGATGAAATTTTATGGGAGTTGGACAAGGGGGAGGGGCACCTCTCATACAACCCAAATTGGTGATATCGAATAGCTTTGAATTTATAGGAATTCAGCTTTGGAATTCAGTTTTTGACCTCAATTTACACATGCAGTTTCAATGATTTTTTTTTATGGGCGTTGGACAGGGAGGCCTGACATCTCCCTTACATCCCAAATTTGCAATATCGAATTGCTTTGAAGTTATAGGTTGACAGCGTAAGAAATCAGTATTCGACCTAAATTTATACATGCACTTTCATTTCTTACATTTTATGGGCGTAGGAAAAAGGGGAGTGACACTTCCCATACAATCCAACTTTGTGCTATCAAATAGCTTTGGAGTTATAGGTCGCACAGCATCGGAATTCAGTATTTGACCAAAACTTACGCATGCAGATTTACTGATAAAATTTTTTAGAGTTTGTCGGGGGGCGTGGCACCTCCAACTTAACCCAAATTTGCGATATCGAATAGCTTTGGAGTTATAGGTAACTCAGCCTCGGAATTCAGTATTCGACCTCAATTTACACATGCAGTTTCATTGGTTAAATTTTATGGGCGTAAGGAAAAGGGCAGTGGCACCTCCCATTCAACCTAAATTTGTGCTATCGAATAGTTTTGGAGATATATGTCGCACAGTTTTGGAATTCGGTATTCAACCTCCATGTACACATGCAGTTTAATTGATTACATTCTATGAGCGGTGATCAAGAGGGCGTGGCAATTCCTATACAACCCTAATTTGTTATATCGAATGGCTTTGTGGATATAGGTCGCACAGTCTCGGAATTCAGTATTCTACCTCAATTTAGACATGCTGTTTAACTGATAACATTTTATGGGCGTTTAAATAGGGAGAGTGGCAGCAACGCGCCGGGTTTCAGCTAGTTGTCAACTATTCCTAAGCTTTTTGAAAAAATAATATGTTCTAAGCTCACTGAAATAGTTAATCCACACTTAAATGAACAACAACACGGATTCCGTAAAAGACGATCAACCACTACAAACCTCACAATAATGGTTTCAGATGTTCTTAACAATATGGAAAAAGGTCATCAGATAGATTCTATATATACCGATTTTAGTAAAGCATTTGATCGAGTTGATCACGGAATCATAACTAAAAAATTAGAAAAATTCGGTATATCAGGTTCTTTGTTGAATTGGCTTATATCCTATCTTAGTGGAAGATCCCAACATGTTAAATTTCAGGGTACTCTATCTAATAAGATTATTGTCTCATCAGGCGTACTCCAAGGAAGTCACCTCGGTCCACTTCTCTTTAACATATTTATTGCAGATATATCTGAAGTTTTGTATGATATCCCACATCTCTTATACGCAGACGACTTAAAAATGTATTATGTCATTAAATCAGATGTGGATACAGTTTTCTTACAGAGTAAACTTGTATCCCTGGAAAACTGGTGTAATCAAAATAAGCTTTCTCTATGTTACAAGTTATTCCCGTAAAAAAGAAATGCTTTACAGTAGTTTTGAGCTAAATGGGGTTGAACTAAAAAGGATCAATCACATTGCAGATCTTGGGGTTATCCTAGATTCTAGGGTGCGCTTTAATCTTCACCTCGATCATATCACATCCAGGGCAAACAAGCTTCTCGGATTCATTAAAAGACGCGCAAATGAATTCAAGAACGTCTGGGTAACTAAAACCCTATATTGCACACTAGTGCGTCCAATTCTTGAATATTGTTGCACAGTATGGAACCCAAGTTTAGCAGTGCATAGTGATAGAATAGAATCTATCCAAAAACAATTCTTACTTTTTACCTTGAGAGACACGTACAACCCTCGGGACTATAGAAACCTGCCACCATATGTTCACAGACTGAAAGCCATTAACTTAATGCCGTTGTCAACAAGAAGATCGCTACTCTGTTCATGTTTTATATTTGATGTCATTGCCCGAAACATTGACAGCGAATATATTTCCAACAAAGTAACAATTAGTAACCCAATAAGGAGAACTAGGCATACAAAATTTCTATGTGAGTCACAGCACCACACTACTTACGCTTTCAAAGAACCAATTAACAGATGTTGTATGATATTTAATACTATCAGCGAGCACTACCTACCACCTATGTCTAAATACATGTTCAAGCGTACCCTCTCCAATCACCTCTTTCCACCCTAAGCATCTATCCTTATCACGATCACCAATCACCTCCATGCCTCTTTAACTGTTCCCTATTAATTATAAGATAGCACAGTAGCTTAATAGCCATATTTTCAACTACTTTGTATAAAATATGTAAGTAATAAGTTCCTTCTGTTTTTTATAAGAAAGCGCAGTAGCTTAATAGTCATATTTTCTACTACTTTGTATAAAATATGTTAGTTATAAGTTCCTTCTGTTTCTTTTCTTTTCTTATCTCCTTTTCTGTTTGACGTTCTTAAATTCATGTCGTTCAGGTGGGCGGATTACGCCCACTTCGATTAGCATGTCTTTGTACACCAAAACAAGGTAAGGGGTGAGGAAAAAAAAATAAATAAAAAACAACCTGTTAGAATAAGTATATTTGCCTTGCTTGGCCAAATAAATAAATAAATAAAATTTTCTTTTGTAGGGCACTTGGATTACATTATTCCCAAAGCCTATGCTTTATTAGCCTTTCTGAGGCTAAATAGCTCAAATTTTTTAGATGCCTACACTTAAAAAGCAATCTATACTTCATTAGTTCGGTCAAAGCTAGAATACGCTTCTCTCATTTGGAGTCCTTTTTACGATACTCATATCATACGCTCTTAGAGCTCATAATTTTGAGGTTATTCCACCTTATAATGCGCGATGTTTACTGACACATTTAAAATCTCTTCAAAATCGGAGAATAATTGCGTCACTTTTAATAATCTCTGATCTTGTTTCGGGGCTATTGATTGTCCTTCGTTGCTTGAACTAATTAATTTTAACGTTCCATCAAGAAGTTTAAGAAATTCGGATGTATTCTATTAAGATACACGCAGAAGAAACTATGCTATGAATTCTCCGCTGTACAGAGCATTATCAAATTTTAACATATTAGCATCTAAGTGTAATGTTCATTTCTCTGTGCCTAAATGGGCTATGAAGCAATTATTGAATTGTAATTTTTAATGTATTACTTTATACAAAATTGTTAGTTTTAATTTATTTTTGTATATTATATTTTGCTCTTCTCTCTAAAATCATATTATATTTATTGCTAGTCTGTAAGAACTTTGTTCATTGACTGAATTGAAATAAATAAAAAATATCTTTGCAGCAGTACTTTATTAAAATCATTACTAGTAAAAGCAGTACTTTATCAAAAGTATAAAATCGGATTATAAATAACGAAAATAAGTTTTAGTAAAAAAACCCCCATTTCCATGATTTTTGTTTTGGCGAAAATTTAAGCAACTTAAGCTCTTATAATTTAAACACGAGTTAAAGTTTCAGGCAAATCAAAAGGCATGAGGTAAATTTTTTTTTAAAAAAAAAAACAAAAAATTGCATTGGGCATGATATGGCCGTATAGGTTTCTTAAAGAATTTAGTTATATTATGAATCATTTTATGTAACAGAGCTGCGTACAGAGTAAGTTAATGTAGATCGTCCTTAGAGAAATATTAATTATTTTCAAAGTCTTGCATCCTTTTTTTAAGGCATCCCAACAATTTAAATTTATTCGGCTTAACTAAATTTTAAATTAAGCACACAACATTACAGTTTATTTCATTAAACATTCATAAATAATTGCAATTATATTAACACAAACTATTTATCAAAATGACTTGGTGATGGTGATAATTTAATGCGGGATTATGTCTCAATATTTTTAGGGATTACGACCACTCCTGCCTTTTGGATTATAAGCTAACCATCTAGCTAATTCCATCTATATAATCGAATTAAGTGCATGCATAAATAGATTCCAATGAAGTAAGCAACATAAAATATTTTTACTCTTTGTAATATACTGATATTTTGGCTTAAAACTGTTCATCATTTTCATCTTGTGAACAAGTGTTTATTTGTTCATTGATCTTAAAATAATTTAAAATTCACGGTTACTTTTTTAATGAAACAAACCGTTGAAAGCAAAAACCAAAAAATCAAGTGACTTTTTAACATGGAATTAAAATTTGCCATCGTTGAAGAAACACATGAATAGATGAAATTCAATAGAAGGAAGGGGAGCGAAGCGGCTCAAAAAATATGGGATTTTAATACGAAAATAAGTTTTATTAATATAGAATGTCAATGCTTTGAAAACGGATAAGTTTTGATGCTCAAACAAACAGAGTTTTGCTAATAAATAGAATAAAAAATGGACGGAGGAAAAGGAAAACAATTATGTCGGTGTATAAATCGACTTTGTGCTATGAATGATTTGGATTTTATTTCGAAAATCGCACGATAAGAGATACAGCGAAACGGGGCATTTAAAATGTTTAATTTTCAATAGGTCGAAAACGAGACAAGGTGTCAAAAAAAGAAGCATAATTCAGTATCAAAACTTAAAATTATTTCTTATATAAATTTACAATGTTTGAATTTAAAAATGAAATTAAAAATTGAAGTATATTTTTTTTTCTCCATCGATGTATATGAACGAGACAAATAAGTTTTTAAGTAAAATCCAAAATATTTTATTAGAATAAAAATATCACAAAATGCATGTTCAGTCATTAGTTAAGCTTGCATTTATAAATAAAAAAAAAAAAAATAAAAACTTAATTATACAAAAATATTCCAATATTACGAAAATTTCACAAAATTAATATTCAGTTAATTCACGATTATAAGTACTTACATGGAAAAAAAAAAAAAATAAAATAATTATAGTAAGGAAATACAATTAAAAAAGCAAAATATTACATATAAGAAAAACTATTATAAATAAAAAAATAAAAACTTAATAATACAAAAGTTTCCAATAGGAGGAAATCATCACAAGATTCAAATTAATTGCTTTTCTTAAGTTTACGTTTATAAATAAAAAAAAGTATTGCAGTAAGGGGACTGCCGACCGAAGTGAAAACCTATATTTAAAATACTAGCATTCCCGGACAGCCATCGTCTTGCCACGGACCGCCTTACTACTATACACGATCTTTCATGCTAGTCGGAAATTTTATATTTATATTTTCACCCTCTTCCCGGTTTATTATTTCTTTAAAAATATTTTATATTAAGACTAGCTGATGTACCTGATGTCAATCGAGAAGTTATATATATTCACCCAAAAGTTTTGACCTTTTTTTTCATCGCCTAAAGTTCTCATAATCATCAAACACCTAAAATGTTTAAGGTAAATAATCTGCCATGCAAGAATTTTCAAAGTTATACAGGGTCCGCTATCTAACGTTTTTTTTCAACTAGTACTTATTTCGTGAATAGTTACACTTAGCTCATGTCTGATTTGACAGATAATTAGTTTTATCCTTCCGCTAAACGAATATGGTTGTGTATACGCTTGAACAATGCTGGGAAATATTGCGACATTACTTTGAAAATCATGGTAATATTGCAGAATGTGTGCGAAAATTGCGTACGGTTTTTGGACGAAGAGAAGCACC
The DNA here is from genome assembly GCA_963920525.1 of Dichetophora obliterata. NCBI lineage: Eukaryota > Metazoa > Arthropoda > Insecta > Diptera > Sciomyzidae > Dichetophora > Dichetophora obliterata. Next base: position 108,706,096 of record OY986438.1, read on the forward strand.
GTCAGCTCCGTATGTTCGTTATCTTGTGAAAAAATTGAAAGAAACTGGCATCCTCATCGATAAACCAAAGCGTGAAAAGCCAAAAGCAGTGTGTGCACCCGAGAATATTGCTGCTGTGGCAGAAAGTGTGCGCGAAGCGCCATCAACATCAATTCACCGTCGTTCTCAACAATTGAACATTTCGGAGACATCATTGAGACGAATTTTGCATAAAGACCTTGGTTTGACGCCATTCAAAGTCCAATTGGCTCAGGAGTTGAAGCCAACTGACCATCCAATGCGTTTTCGCTTCGCTAAGTGGGCCTGCGATCGACTTACAGAAGATGCCGATTTTCCCAAAAAAATCATCTTTTCAGATGAAGCTCATTTTGATATTGGCGGGTATGTAAACAAGCAAAATTGTCGCATTTGGGGCACAGAAAACACGCACGCATACATTAAAAAGCCGCTGCACCCAAAACGAGTCACTGTTTGGTGCGGATTTTGGTCCAGAGGCATAATTGGGCCATTTTTTTCGAAAATGAGCAAGAAGTGGCCGTTACAGTCAATAGCTATCGTTATCGGACCATGTTGAACGAATTTTCGTTCACAAAAATTGAAGAGGAGGATATTGGCAACATTTGGTTTCAACAGGACGGTGCTACGTGCCGTACAGCCGAAGCTACACTCGATGTTTTGCGCCCTGTTTTTGAAGATCGCATTATCAGCCGCAGAGCTGATGTCGTTTGGCCACCTCGGAGCTGCGATTTGACACCGTCGGACTATTATTTGTGGGGTGCCCTCAAAGATAAGTGTTACGCCGACAAGCCAGAGATAATTGACGCTTTAAAGGACAATATTCGTGAAGCCATTGGTGAAATACAGCTGCACACAATCGATAATGTGCTTAAAAATTGGACCGATCGTGTAGGCTACTGCATGGCCAGCCGAGGCAGCCATTTGAATGAAATTATTTTTCATTATTAACCGGAAGGATTGTACTTTCAAATAAAAAAAGAAATTTGAGAAAATATCCAGTCGTTTTTTATAGAATTTTTAAAAAGAAAAAGTTATTTGGCGGACCCTTATTATTGCAATTTTGAGAGTATAACTCAGAAACGAATTCAGAAATGGTTCTTTCACTACACCATTAATTTTTAAGCAAACAAAATTACAAAAATACAAAATAAATAAATAAATACAGAATAAAAATAAAAAAAAATCTTAACTTTTTATGATCGGGCCAGTAGTTAAGGAGGAGTTCAGTGACACAGCCATGCTCAGAAGAATTTTATTATTATTATATTATAATTTTAAAAAATAAAAACCTTAACGAATTTCTTTATATCGCAAAAAGCGTTGGTTAAAATATTTGTTGTAGAAAAAATATTCAAAACCAAAAATGACTTTTTAATGTTCTTTCATATGGTAAAATGCTTTTTCATAAACATAGGGTTACTTTAAAGTTTCTATCGTAATACTTTAAAAACTTTTATACGATCGAAAAATCAAGCCTATCATAAAAATTTAAAATTTTGATTTGTTTATTTTTAGTCATTTTCTTTCTAATCTTTTTTAGCTGAGCTACGGAAGGGGTATGACATGTATCCTTACTCCAAGAGTGGAGCCAACCTCCTTAACCACCGCGTCAATAACCTCCTTAGATTTTGCACTAGCTGTCTTGCTGCGCACAACCAAGTACCATGTTTCGACCTGCTTTGCCTGCTGAGCACCTGGCAAGAACACAGTCAGAATAGCCAGTGCCACCAGAAGATCGGTCGCCAATGCGAATTACTGAGTGCATACAACAGGAGACGAACATCTTTCATTTCCTGAAACAGCTCGAGACGTAAATACAGACGCCCATTTTCGAGAATGACCTATAAGATAATTTCTTCATAGCGGCTAGCATCCCCAGTAAACGCCTAGAAATGCTTACCTCTCATTCCATATTCGAGTACTACTTGAAATAGATCAACCGAAATTAATTACATTTTTCTGACAATAACCCTGCCAGGAACCACAGTTTTCTTACCTTTATTGTTCTTTCTTACCTTCTTCGCCGATTCTGAAAGCTTTGGCGAAGATTTCACATCGTCATTTGCTTTTGGTGTTTTACCCACCATTTAACCAGCAGAGTTAGACCAGACCAATCCAGGTACTCCTTTTACAACCTTTCCCTTTCCTACCGAAATTTTAGATTTATCCAGCCTTAGAGCCTTTAAATTCCGACGTTCTATCTCCATAGGCTCATCGCCACCACTAAGTTACCTTTAATGCGGACCTTAGGTTAGGTTAGGTAAGGTTGAGATGGCAGTCGCTTTACGTGCTTAAACCAAAACGCATAAACCACGGCTCACTTAGACCAATAAGGTCCATTGTGCACACTTGGCCTTCAGTCCGAGTGGAATCACATTGAGCTCTTAATAAAGATTATAAGACGTTTGACGCTTGTCGTTGACAGGTCGTCAAGCTCAGAAAAGAGGAATGATCCCAGCTATTCATGCCTATTCATGCGAGCGCGGGACAGAAACAAAGAAGGTGGGAGATGGTTTCTTCCTCCTCCTAGTCACTGCAGATTCTGCAGAAGTCATTTGTAATGACTCCCAGTCTGGAGGCATTTCCGCCTATTAAGCAGTGCCCTGTGGTAACGGCCAGGCTACTGCTGGTCTTCTCACCGAGAGAAGGGCGCTCGATCGCTTTGGGTCTAGAGTCGGCCAGATAAGCCTTGTTGTTCTGCGTGTTGAGAGTTCAGCCGATTTTGAGTTGGCTTTAGCCTTGGTGTACTCATTGAGCATCATTTTGACAGTTGCCATCGGGATGTTCAGTGAGTTCAAAATCATTAGTAATGCGGACCTTACACGGTCAATCATTTGACATCAAGCAAGTGTACGTGTGGATTGATTCTATCCCTTACACACATCAATCATTTGGTCAAATTTTCATTCTTCATTATTTTTCATGGAACACAGACGTGCGAAGAGTTAAACGGACGATTGTATCGTGTATACTGTATTACTTGCTTATCAAGTAATTCTTCGCTACGCATTAAAAATCGTAAAAATAAAAGCAAAAGATTCAACAAACGCTGTCAAAAATTGTTTTTCCTCTTACATTTTTTACAGCTTCTTTTTTTCCTGCAGACATGTTTATTGCATGACGTAAGCAAACCAACTAATGAAATATTGATCAAACAAGCCCTTACACACATCAACCGTTTGAACAGCATTGCAAAATATCTAAAAATTTATATTTTGGTCAATCAAGCCATCAACGAGTCTGTGTCAAATGATTGACCGAGTAAAGTCCGCATTAGGGCACCCTTTGTTGGCAAACTATCAGTACTTACACCCACACCAACACCTCCTACTTTTGGACCAGTACGAATGCCGGTTTCTCCCACACCAGGACAAACCCGGGTCCACAATTACAACCAACTAACAGTAAGTTAATCCCTTTTGCACCGTTTTACACTAATTAAAGGTTTTTTAAGCAGAAATAGGTGCAGGAATAGCACCCCAAAATAAGAACCATACACAATTCAGAAACGTGTAATTCAGTAAGTTCGTCAATTAGACCGCGACACCCTTTACAAAGTGAAAAGGTCAACAGTTTAAGAGTCACTCCTTCCAACAGTTCAAAAAGTCGCTGCAGTGGCAGTGTCAAAGTCACTGGAGTAACAATTTAACAAGCACTGGAATAAATGGAATCCGAAAAATTTGAGAAGCACTGGATTAATTACACAATCTATGCTGTGGAAGCACTGTGATAATCAGTGTCAAGCTTATTGACAAAAGTTACTCCCTGTCTGTGTTGATGACAAAAGCTACTCGCTGCAATGATGACACAAACCAAAGATTTACAATCTACTAAAAATAGCTCAACGCGCCTTAAGAAGTTTTCAATACAAAAATTAAAATTTAGTAATATAAAATGAGTTCAGGTTAATTGTGCAGTTCATTTCAGGACTATAAATACTAATTACATAAAAAAAATTATATATAAGTTAACACCCTGCATTCCCACCAATATGCTGAATACGCATCGATACATGCGCAGCTGACTCAGCACACGCGCCGAGAGTCGAGAGCATTGGCCTGCTTGCACTGTTTGGTTGCCGACGCAGCTGTTTCACCGTGGGATTGCAACATAGCTTAAGTTATTAATTATTGATAGCTTATATTGGTATGGGTAATTATAAGCTTAGGAATAAGGTATGAAATTTTAAGTTCAGTTAAGTTTTGCCTCCGGCTCAGAGAAGTCGGAATAAATTGTGCTCTAATAATATAACTTTCGTTTTAATTAAAAGTCTGGAAATCGAAGATGAGATTTCCAGCAAAGTATTTTTTTACTCTACGGTGAACCCAAGAAGTTAACTGGCGCCCGAGCAGGGACTGGCATATAGCCAAGGATCTTAACATATTTTTTATTTGTTCGAACAAAAGAGGTTCGTTCGTATCTGTACACATAAGAACCAGATAACAACTTTTTCAGAAATAACTTTTATCGAGCTAAAGGTCCTGGTGGTGAGGTGTTCTTGTGCCTTAGTAGGTTCCTAACAATATTTAACGTTTAGAACTAAACCGGATAACACAATTCCTCCAATGTCGGTCCACCAAAGATAAGTGGAATACATCGTAATTGGGTAAGAAAAAATAAAGAAAAACTTTCTAAAAGTAAAGCAAAATAAAAAAGCTTTTAACACCAATTGAAAGAATATAAAAAAGAAAAAGAGAAAAGAATCATTAAAAAGTAATAAGAAAAAGATTGAGTTCTGAATAAATATTAAAAATAAAAACGTAGAAACAAATATTGAATAAATAGATTCTGAAAATAAAAAAGGAAATGAAAAATTAAAACTGTGTTCAAAATTTTGTGAAAGTTATCTCACAAGTACCAGGCGTAACAAGTTAGTCACAGATTCTCAAAAACCATGTAACTGTTATTCGAGCAATAACTCTAGCCAACAGGTGTTACTTTGAGTTCAGTGGGTAAATCAGAAGCATAGACCTCAAACGTGCTAATGTGTTGTGAAATTGAGAAAGCAACATTTTTTTATATAATTTCATCAAATAAATAGCCGCTCCAGGTTGCAAAAAAGATCCATTAGTCAAAATAACAAAAAATCATTTGCCAAAAAAGTCGTTACGAAAACCACCAAATGGCTTCAACCAACAACATGTTGTTGCAACACCAAGAAAAACTATTATTATTATAAACCATAAAAGCCAATAATAAAAATTCTCAGTTTCCATCAGCAACAGAACGTTGTCTAAAAAATGGCTGCTAGAGAGGCAAGGAAATGGGCGAACTATTAAATTAAAAGAAAAGCAAAAAGTCATTTATTCATTCACACTCCATTACGAGAAAAACCACAAACTTCCACACAGAGCAATAGCTAAACTACGCAGTAGCAGCCAACCCTATCCAACGATTCTAGCGGCACGAATTCAAGCCATGCCATGGCTAGGCAACATGGGTGCTTTCAGAGGATATGCAAAAGAATCCTTGACAGTAGCAAAGTACCAGATGGTTTATGTGAGTGTCTATTTGTCGCTGTTTGTATATGGCTATGTGTGTATACACTCTATATGTGTGAGACTATTTGTAAACACTAAATAAATTGGCAAACATTAAAGACGGATTTAATATCGTGTGCCAAAGTTTGTCAGGAGTCTCTTTTTAATAGAGAAAGAGGGAGATTTGCGAATAATTAGCCTGGCTTATTACACATTGTGTAATGCCACCAAAATAACCGAGTAACAAAGATACAGCTACAGTGATAAAAAGTGATAGATAGTGAGTTGAAGATAGGGAGTTGGGGAACAACACTGGCTGCCAGAGATTTCGTAACCATGCATAATGTCGAAATTAATTATGAAAACAGTGGCAGGATTTTTTGGCGTACAAAACAGTCAGCAGCTTGAAGTAATAAAATAAGCGGAAAAATAAACAAGGTTTCCACCTCTTTCAAATGGTTTTAAGTTTAATTTGCCATTTTTTCACAATTTTGTTATGTAAGTACAATTTTTTGGGCAGCAACGACATAAGGTTTAAAATAATAGCAGCCACAAATTAAGATGTTTTTTTATATTGTGTGAATTCTTGCCAAATTTTTTAGCTGAGCATATTCTGACTTCAATATAACCACCAGGCGCGATGTGAGGGCCAACATTTAAGACACAAAAACGTGTCATATACCTAGAGATACTTGCAATTAAATGCAAATTGTTGGCAACAGTTGCTGACAATATTCCCAAATTGTTACTTAGATTGCCTGCAACCAAAACACTTAGATTGTGATTGCAATTTAGAGAAGTGATCAGTAGAAGAGAAGGAGATAGCGAGTGATAGGTGTTTGGGAGAAGTTCAGCTTGCTTGCAAACAAATTATTGTGGTCATTAGCGAAAATTCTAGATAAAATTTTCAAAAGACTTTTAAAAATAATTTCTTTACTTTACCCAGAAACGTTGATACAAGAAACTATTGCAAAAATCTGGTTCAAGTTGTAATGCTCAAAGCTTTCCAAAGAAGTGTTTAAGTGTTTAGTAAACGTTAATTTTATGATTATCTGAAACATATATTCCTGGAGATATCTCAGGCCATTCTTAATTGTAAAATGGCACTATTGTGTTCACTAACTAATGATACCATATTTGATATATTGTAATGAAATCTAACCATGCTGATCTTCGTTGAAAACATATATTGGGTTGTTCGGAAAGTAATTGCATTTATTTCCCAACAGTGGACTTAATTGTACTTTATCACAGCCAACTTTACATTTAAATCGCATTATCAATAAATATGTTGAAAACTTATGTGGCACGGCTGACTTGTGAAAAAGTTCGATTGATTCTGTGTAGTAGTTTTTGGTGAATGTTCTTTTAAAAATGAAAACTGAAAAGCAGTATTTTTTATATATTTTTCAGACATATTGACAGATCAAATTAAAATTGCAACACTTATTGTCTTGATACTGATTGTGATAGTAATGGTTTTATAATAGAAAGTGTTAAGTCCTTCAAATATTTAGGGATTTAGGGATTTAGGGATTTTACTGTCTGTTCAAAAACACCTCCAACGTGAAAATCTAGTTCGCCTTGTTAAATCTATGATTTTTCAAAATTTAAGCAATTTCGCCAATTCTTCCATTTTTTCCAAATTTGAATGTTGAGCGTAAAAACTTTAAAAAAATCTTAATTTTTTTTATTAAAATTAGTGTTTTTATTCCCCCACTAGAATAGCAATCTTGACGTTGGAGTGGGGGCCAAGGTTGCTGAGAAGGTTGCAGGTAGGGTCACCCATGCCATTCAGTCCATTGTGGAGCAATGTACAAGGAGCTATTCACTCCTACCCATAACCCTTCCTACTCCTTATACCTTTCCTATTCATCCTATCTATTCCTACTCTTACCCCCTCCCAGCATCCTCCTATGGGCCGAATTGTCATGCGAAGGTGTCATGCGACCCGTGCTGAGGGTTTACTAGGCTGAAGGCTCATCAAATATAGTCTAGTCCTAAACGGATCATATTTGCTACCTGTAGACCTCCCGCACTGCCCATCACTTTCGTGGAAACTTTATGGAAGACAAAACAAATACAAACACAAAAACCTAGTGAATCCGGTATTCCTCAAAAACCGGTAGGGAGCTCTATTCCCGTCGCCTCCAAATTATTGGTGGCTCATGCCAAGGCGTCAAACTGCGGCTCCAATAAGGTGGTTTATGATCCGCCAACAAAAAATTATTACATTAAGATAGATTCTGGAGCAGTCGGCGATGGTCCGAGCACTTCGGCACAAGCCAAGGCCAGAATTAGTTCAGGCAGTGGCTGGTCGGTTGTGCAGGCTCCAACTGAACCCGATCTCAGAATGGTAGCTGATCGGCTTCCAGGTTCGCTCGGTAGGAGCAAACGGCTTCGCCCTTTAAAACAAACAAACTAGCCATTTCAGCCCTCGGAAGCACTTTGACCTAGCTTCTATTGATCAATTGTGTTGTGCGTGTTATTAAATGTTTGATCACAAATGACCGAGAACTGAAACTTCGTGTTTAATGCCGACTCCGAACGGCTTATGTTCTCAAGAAGCTTTACATGGCAATTTTTACTATCTGAGGTTTGCCATTGTCTGCAGAGAGGTGACGACCGAACAGAAAAATTAGTTCAATTGAAAAAACTTTTTATCTGAGCTGGAATTGAACCCGGGCTACCGCGGTTCTTTAGCTTAGGAGCCATGCACTCTACCCTTTAAAATAGGCCACTTTAAAAGCGAAAGTGCCAAAAAGCCAGTTAGAGACTCTCGCAAATCCTGCTCCCCCTCGGTGTCATGATGCTGGATTGCACAACTGAAGCAGAAAAAAATTTTGGAAATGTTCCGGGCTAGCAACCTGGACATAAATATGGAAGGCTGGCCGATCGGCAAGATAGAGGAGCCTGTTTGTTCCTCAACGCAGGTTCTTCTGCTGATGAATGTAAAATTGCTAAAGCCGCCAGAAGAGAGGAGGAAGGAAGTCCTCTGGTATTCCTTTTACAAGGTCTTCCTAAAGGTGTACAGCAAGAATAAAGCAGTCCAGGGGCCCTACAACAAAAGCGCAGTCAAGCCAGGCTGTAGCGGAAGTTGAGCACCCCAAACCGTACGCCAGGTTCAGACGTGGATGAGGTCATGTTAGAGGGCTCGGTTGGCCTTACCGGGGTCATGAGGATGATCTTTTGGCTGAAGAGACATACAAAGAAGGCGGGGGCACAATGAATGGCACAACGATTGTGGCCAGCCACAAATCTGGAGCGGATGAACATTCACCAGATTAACGTTCATCACTCCAAGCTCGCCTCGGTGATTCTCCTAGTCCTCCTGAAAACTGGTGGATTCGACGTAGCCTCATCCAAAAACCCTGTGTATGTGGTGGCAAGGTTTGCGGATGTAGGATGGAGGGCTATAAGATGCTGGTAGCCAATAATGTAGGCATGCCTAGAACGTGCATGAACAAAAAATAAATGAATCTTTTCTTACTTTACAGATATTGCAATAGAGATGCGGTTGCAGTCAGCCTCGAGTTAGGCAAGGACAAAAATAGCATAATAATAATAGCAATAAATTTATCATTAGTTTCTCTAATGGAACCAACTTCATTCGTATGAAGCCTCCTAAATTAGCTCAAAGAGGTTACATACAATTCTAAATGCTTTCAAACTTCCTTTTCCTTTTGACTTCATACATTACCTCATTACCTATTTAATAATTATATATTACAATTCGAAGCTATAAAACAACATTCGGTAGCATAATCTTTAGCGCATCCGCAGAACAGGGTGCTTAATGCCGCGATCGCGAAGCCATGCATTTTTTATCTATATTATATATAAATATTAGGGTGACCAAAAAAAAAAACAATGAAGTATTGTGTTTTATGTTCCTAATATGAAAAATAGATTGTATGATACCTAAAAATTAAGCACTTAAAATGTTATACAAAAATATTAAAATTTGGAGTTCTCGAGAGTCCATTTTATATATTACGCCCGGTGGTTATTATTCCAACATGTCAAACTGCCGTATAAAGTAAAATTTTACAGTGAAATAAAAGTTCTTAAGCTTGAATAATAGGATTTTGGGTTTGATGAACACGATGGCGAGGTTAATTCTGCTCTCTGATCACTATAAATATCGTAGTTAGCCAAAAACTATTAATAAATCGCGAAAAATAACCGATTTTTTTAATTTTAGCTCTTGAGACTCTGTACAAATTTTTTCTGACTAAAAAAACCATACCAATGTACAGATTAATGAAAAACGAAGAGTTTCTTGTTAACCGGAGTATTTTCGGATTTTTTCCGCCAGAAATACGTGTATTTCAATAACTTTAAAATTCAGAAAACTTACAAAAACTTACTTTTTACTAAATCAAAGTACAGTAGTATAATTTTTTAAGTATTTTTGAGAAGTATATTTTACATTTCACTTCTTAATAAAGATATCGGACACCATCGCTTGTTTTGGGGATTTTTTAAAAGTAAAGTTCGATGAAAAGTAGATGTAAACAGAAAAAATAACCAAGTAAGACTCCGAATGTTCTTCCAACTAAAATAGAAAACGAAAAAAATAATTTCTTCGAAGACAAGGCCATTTTTCGATTTAACAATGTTTCCATCTGGTTTTCTTGAACAAGAAAGATCCTTCATCATAGACCCAAAATAAAGACTACAATAATGCACTGGAATTGATCAAAGGAATGGTGCTGATGGTGATCAATGATGTAGCAGAACATTACATAAGACTTGGGGAACAATTTAATAAAAAAATTGCAAAAGATGAAGAGCAATTTCAGTGTTTACTGGAAGGAGTGAAGTTTAATAGAGACATACTTAAAAATTGTATCAAGCGAGACATTTGTAAGACCCTCGTAAATTTTCATCTATAATTGTTCAAAATTTTGTATCAATAATTTTCATCATCAAATTCTTGTATCAGAATATTTTTTGGATTTGGCATTCTCAATCAGCACGGTTCTGAATAATTTTTCTCGGGGAATTGGAAAAGGTAGATTTTATATTTAAGATAAAGTTCAAGAACATTTTGGAAATTTTTAATGCAAATTTGTTCATAAACCATCAATATTCATGAGTGTAAAAAAAGTAATGTTTTTATTTGCTATCTTATAAATAAAAACTCCCTTTTCCGATTCCCCGTGAAAAAGTATTCAGAATTGAGCTGTGTACCGACAAACGGTGAGTAGGAGTATCAAAGAACTGGCAGCTCTGGACGCAGCATGTGCAGCAAATGAGTAATTTCTATAATATTTTTTATTCGAAAGAAAACCTAAAGTAAACTAAATGGAAAATTTTACAAATTAAAAATCAAAAATAACGATTTAGTTTCTTTAAAATACATTTATTTTTTATCAATTCCTTAATTTACTCCATTAAAATATTTCAATGAAATAAAATTTGTCAATAAACAATAAAAGTTACACCTGCAACAAAGAGAGAGAGAGAGAGAGAAAAGCAGTATAGAAACTTTCTTCATTAAGTGTGGATCGTATCACATTGTTCCCTTAAAGCAAGGCTTTTAACTTTGACAATGTAAAGAATATACTTTGTGTTGTCTCTTGCGTTCCACATAGAGTAACTTGGTCCATGGTGTAAGAAACCAGGCGAACGCGATGTCGACGTAGTTTGCTAAAGCTGTCAAACTTGTGAATGAGTGAAAGAGACAAAAAAGTTGATTTTGTATGGTTAGACAACTCAAGTGTTGGATTTTTACAACAAAAATAAAAAATAACGTTCAACTTGTTTTTTTACGCCATGACTTGGTCTAATCCTCTCCCATTGCTTGTAAGCAACAACAAAATTTATAGCGCTGTCTGTTAGTAGTTAAGTTATAAACATTAGTTAAATAATTAATACACGTAGTTGTTAAAAGAGTCTTGTGAAAAGTGGTCAGAATGTAAAAAATGCATTAGTATCGTATTTAAAAGTATTAAAAACGCTTTAGCTATGTACTAAATATTTATCTTAATATTTAACTTTTAAACTTTATTTCTGCATTTTAACTTAATATATAATTTAAAGCTAAAAATTATTCTAAAATGGCTTTCATTGATTTATAATCTGAAAATTTGCGTATTTTTTGCTATTATTGTCTACTGTTATAAATAAGAGTTTTTATGTAGTTTAAAAATATTTTGTTTATAACACAGGGGAACAAAAAAGGAATTTTTTTCTGCGGCATAAGACACACGGCATAATAAAGTTTTAATCCTCTAATTCACATTGTTTGAATTGACTCTAGTTCTCGCGATAAACTAAAATTTAAAATTAAATTAAATTTAAAAATTAAGGAGGTTTCAACACAGATCTTAGCATAACTCCAGAACAATTAGTCTGATTTGGTTAAATAAAAAATCTAAACATCCGCAGTAAAATTGCCTCCAAATTACATCTACAATATTTTTTGATTAGCTGAATAGTTTCGAAAATATTCAGAAAGTTCTTCTGAAAAAAACATATTTTTATGCAAAATTTAAACTTTTTTGTTATTTCAAAATTCATAAAAAATCAAACACATCAAAATAGCTCTTTTTTAATATTTACTTATAAACGCACATATGTTAAGAAGACATAAGCCATATTTCATTCAAATCCATCGTTTCCTATGGGATTTTCTTTGGTGTTTTGGTTGCGATTATTAATTTCCATTATTAATTAATCCATTTAAAATATAAATCAACAAATTTAAAAACATTTTAGAAACTATTTTAGAAAACTCTGCAGCTTTATGATTCCCAAAAAAGTTTTTAACTACTGATAAAAAACTTATCCATGCTTCTGATTCGACCTTAGTAATATGCTTTGTGAAATCATTGTTGTTTATAAGAGTTCGGATTTGTGGCCCATCAAAGATGCCTGCTTTTAATTTTTCCGTGATTTTGCGAAAAAATGCTTGGCAAATATATTTGTAGCACTCGCCAATCTTATCCAAAGCTTTTACATATTGTTTCTTTAGTTCAAGTTTTATATGAAGTGGTGGCAAAATTATTTTTTTCTCGATGTATTAATGGATCATGATCGATTTTATTTATGCCTACATTCATATTTGTTCTGGATAGCCAAACTTTCCTAGTGTAGTGCTTATTTTTCGCACGGGACAGTCGTAGACAAAAAATAGACAAAGACAACATGGATATTTAGTGTAGCTACCTTGCTGACCCAATAAAAAGTTAACCATTTTAAAATCAACACACACTGACCACTGGTGTTGAACATATACAATTTTCTCTAAAATAAGTTTGATATTTTGATATTATTCTCTAAGTTTTGTTGAATTTGCTATCGGAATTGAAGCTTATATGCTACCATTATGCAGTAAAACACATTTAAAACTTATTTTCGAGTTATCTATGAAGACCCATTGCATTTAAAAGTCCAGGAATATTCTAACAGAATACGATTTTCTCCTCCTTTACAAAGTATTGAAGAGTATCTCGTTCTATAGTCCGGTAAGTTTTAACTGATACGCCAGGCTGACGACAACGTTTTTCTTTAAGTCTTGATGCTAGAAGCTCTACTGATTTGTTGGATAGATTTAGATCTCGAATTTTCCCTTGCATTTTTATTTAGAAGTTTTTTATCAAAATGAGATAAAATCATAAAAGTGCATTAAGGCAAAACATGCCAATGGATTTTAATGAAATATGGATTATTTTCTTTGTAACATATGTGTGTTTATAACTTTATATCATAAAAAGAGTTATTTTGGCGTTTTTGAATTTTTATGAATTATAAAATAATAAGAAAGTATAAATTTTGCATAAAACATGTTTTTTTTTAAGAACTTTCACAATATTTCCGAAACTATTCAGCTAATTGAAAAACATTGTAGATGTAACTTGGAGGCAATTTAGCTGCAAATTTTTGGATTTTTTATTTTACCAAATCAGACTTACTGTTCTGGAGTAATGTTAAAATCTGTAATGAAACCTCTTTAATTTTTAAAATAGCAGTTTATCGCGGGAACCAGAGTCAATTCAAATAATCTAAATAAAAGGCTAAGATCTTCATTAACGTATATACTAAAATTGACTGCCAAATCCCATGCCGCAGAATCAGTGTTTCCCTGTGTAATCAATAAATTCGAAACATGAATGGTAATAATTAAATTGAGTTTGTATGTGATAGTGTGATGAGATAGTGAAAAGGGTGATATTTATTTTTGTTGGGATTTTACACAAAGTTTTACTTAAAATTTTGGTAGGGTGGGCAAGAACACAAGTATCTCGGTCGCCATCTTTGAGATGCCTTTATGAAGTTTAGATCGTGCTTTTGTTTGTTGAATTTCGGGTGCAACTTATTCTCGTATTTTTCTTGCAATTTTTCTCTTCAAGTAGTCTGTAATAATCCTGTATGTATTGTTGCTGTTAGGTTGAAGTAGGCAAGAACCTACCCATACACTGCTTGCTAGCGGACAAGATGGCTTCCACCAGCCACTTCCTTTTTACAGTTGCCGTAAACGCTTTTCCGAGTTAATAAGAAGCTTCAGACATTTATAACAAATGCCTGTATTTCAAATGTACATCACAATGATGTCCGTAACATGCGTCGAGGGGTCATCATATCAGCTGACGCTAATGCACATAACTCCGTTTGGGGCAGCACGGGCACTAACGAAAGGGGTGAGCTACTTTTTGATTATTTAGTAAGTGCCAACCTATGTATATATATGCAATAGGGGTGGAGAACTCACCTTTATTATCAAAAATAGAAGCGAAGTTCTGGACATAACTTTAGTCTCAGACTTAATATTCGACAAAATTGGCGGTTGGAGGGTGTCAAATGAACGCTCCTACTCCGACCACAATGAGTATGATATGACCACCTATGAGTACCACATATGAGTACATTGAGTATGATTTGCATAATACGTCTTCCAAAATAATACCCCCGACTAACATTCACAAGACGAACGGGGGGTTATATAAAAGGGCTTTGGCAAAACATTTGCTATGAGGTCCGATTGACAAACCTAAATCGGCAGCTGATCCAGATGATCCACTCGATATACTAACCAAAGCAATGAATTGCTCTCTTGCTTCCTCATGTCCTAAAAGGACAAGAAGGGGGAAGCTAAAACCAAAGTGGTGGTCCTCCGTACTGGATGGACTGAGGACTGAATACAGAAGGCTCTTGAACGCAGCTAAGCGCTCGAGAGTTGAGCTTGATTTCAAAGTAGCCCTTGATCTCATAATACTTAAGAGCACTCAAAAGTTAAAAATTACAATTTTCGCAAGACTTAGGGCTATATCTGTGAATTGTTTGAAACTTTTAAAAAATGGCGTTTATCAAAAGTTAATTTGCTTAATTTTTTATTTACTTTTAAGATAAAAATTTAAAAAAATTATGATTTTTTATTTCCGAAAGAAGGCACAAAAAGAGTGACAAGTGAATTTTTTAAAAATTTTTACTCGTTTTGTTTTTCAAATATTATTTTTGCATTGATTGTAAAATCAACAAAAATGCATAAAGTATCTCATAAACCCTCCAAATTTGAATAAAACCGGGGTCATGAGGGTAAATCGTTGCCGTTTTGGTGCGGAATGCCTCATATTTTACGATGATATTGTATCTGAGGCAAGTACTAGCCTTACCTTAGTCAAATTAAGTTACTAAGCCATGCTCTCCACAAACTTTCCTACAAGTATAGGGTGTTTTTTATAGAGTAATATAAGTTTAAATCATAATAAAACATAGTAATATATTTTTAATATAAATGAGGTGGACTTTATTGGATAGAATGAAATTAATGTTTAAGTATGGTTTTGGTCATGTGGCCGCCACGGCTGGCGCGTACAAGGCGCAATCTGAAAAACCAATTTTCACAAACTTTTCGCAGCATTTGCGGCCGTATTTTGCCGATAACTCTTCGAATGTTGATTTCCAGGTGTTTAATTGCTTGTGGTTTATCGACGTAGACAAGTGACTTTACATAGCCCTAAAGAAAATAATCCAATGGGGTTAAATCACACGATCTTGGGGGCCAATTAATTGGGCCATTTCGTTAAATTATTTTTTTGTCAAAAGTTTCCTTGAGTAAATCAATTGTAGCGCCCGCTGTGCGGCATGTGGCTCCATCCGGTTGGAACCACATATCAGCAAGATTAATGCCATCTAATTGAGGTACGAAAAAATTTCGAATCATGTTCCTATACCGTTCACCATTGACAGTAACATTCTGACCATCATCGTTTTTGAAGACATATGGGCCAATGACTCCGCCAGCCCATAAAGCGCACCAAACAGTAATTTTCTGTGGATGTAATGGTGTTTCGATAAAAGCTTGTGGATTCTCCTCACTCCAAGTACGACAATTCTGTTTATTTACGCAACCATTCAACCAAAAATGGGCTTCATCGGAAAATAAAATTTTCCATGAAAATTCAAAATCAATATCAATTTGTGCTTCAGCCCATTCGCCGAATTGGCGGTGCAAACGATGGTCGTTTGGCTTTAATTCCTACACAAGTTGAATCTTGAAAGGTTTTAAGCCAAGATCTTTTCGTAAAATCTTTCATAAAGTGGAAGGACACAACCCCAGTTGCTGAGAACGGCGACGAATTGATTGATTAGGATCATCTTCAATGCTTTCCTGTACAGAGGCTACAGGTTCTTCAGTGCGCATTGTTCGGCGTCTCACGGGATGCACATTATCAGTAACAGTAAATGTGATCAGAAAACGATTTATTGTTCTTCGAATTAGCAGCTCTGAAGGACGATTATGTACGCCATAAAATGGACGAAGTGCACGATAAGTTTGATGAACAGAACCATTATTTTGATTAAAAATTTCCACAATTTGCACGCGTTGCTCTGGTGTAAGTCGATCCATAATAAAATGTCAAAGCAAACTAAAGAAAAAGTAACTATAAGCTGTTAAATGAGTGGTCAAATATAGCAGTGATGTCAACTCAAAGTTGTAGCACTCTATAAAAAACACCCTTAACTAGCAATTACAAATTTTCGTAGTAAATTGAGTGTTTTAAAGTTGGTGAATTTAATAGGCTGTCATTTCTAACACATCGATTATGAGTGAAAAAATTAGATGTTATTATTACATACCACACCCACTAAAATGACTTTGATGGGTCAATACTATTAGAAATCATTGACATGTTTTGATTATAGGCTTTTTTTGTTTGGAGCATCGCATATCTTACAAAAAAAATTCATTGAATTGAGTTTACTCGTATTAGCGGCTTAGTTAGTCACAGTAACATGATATTCAATAGAAACAAGAATATATTTATTCATCCTTTGAATGACTTTAGATGTAAGAAGTTATCTGCTTGTGCTCGAGTGCGAATAAATTGAATAGGTGCCTAACTTTCACATTGAATGTAATGAAGCATATCTATTAGATTTTTTCCTTTATTCTAGATTTATTATAACATAATATCCATAGCAACGAAACGGAAATGTTCAATGAATTTATGATGGACGGATTAAGATGCGATGATGTGAACGTGCAGGAAATTAGGAGTATGAAATATTTTGTCATACGGAGAATGTGTGAGTGAAAGTGCTGTCAAGATATGGCATATTTCGCTAAATGATACTAAAGCTCAATATTAAGGTACTCTGGGCTTAAATCAGTTTGCAGATGTGTAGTTCGAATAAAGTATTAAAAAAATTATTCAAGATTTATAACAGAAATTTTGCGTAAGCGATAGAGTTATTGGTTTTCATTGGAAAATTTGAAGGTTTGAATGGTTCTCCTGAAAAAATAAATTAGTTTATAGCTTTAAAATGTCGCACATTTTTCTTTACATTGTATTTAAAAAAATGGAACTAATTAAGATATTGTAAATATAATCTTTCAAACAATTATTGTCACTACTCAAGTATTCAATTTTAAACCCTCTGGTACAAGTTCATAGCCATGGCGGACGTTTGGATTACAAAAATATATTGGTATAAACATGAAATTTAAAGAAAAAATATGGAAATTTTTTATACAAAATTGATTACATTATTATTACACCGTGTTACACACATTCTGTCCTATGAACCAAATTTACTTTTTCGGAAAGGGGATACAAAATAAAAATACACGTGTATCGGCGATTTTTATGTACACGTCAGAATTTTTTTTTAAGTTTGAAGTATATATTTTTTTTTAATGGTTATCGTTTTTTTTAAGGTTTCAGTTCGTTAAAAAAACAATTTTTTTTATTACTTTTGTTTTATAAAAATAAAGAATTGTTACATTAAAAATTTTAATGTTTTTAAAGAAATTTAGGCCTTTTATTTTTGCGGTTGTAAGCATTTGCTTCAATATCGCGACAAATAGACCAACAGTATTCGCCAAGCATATGCGTAATGTCTTTTCCTTTAAAGCGCTTTTCAATAGCCGCAATGTCCTGATGGAACCTTTCGCCATGCTCATCGCTACAAGCTCCTAAATCATCAGGGAAAAATCTAAATGATTGTGAAGAAAATGGATCTTTAGCGACATTAAAATGCCCATTTCGCCATATGCCGAAATCATTTCTGCGACAATATTTTTATAATTGGCAGCTCGTTTGTTGTCAAGAAACTGCTCAATAACGGCAACTGTACCTTTCCATGCACGTTGTTCGATAGCATTTAATATTGATGAAAATTCAGAACTTGCAATTATTTGTTTTATCTGCGGACCATTGAAAACACCTTAAATCAAAAAAATCATTAAAAAACATAAAGTTACTGAATGACTTCTTAAAAAATACCTGCATGAATCTTTTCGCCGCTCAATTTCGGGAAAATGTTGCGCAAAGTTGCAATGGCCTCGCCATCACGATCCAGTTTTTTAACAAAATTTGATACGAGACCGAGCTTAATGTGTAATGGAGGCAAAATGATTTGAGACGGCTGCACCAATGGTAGATTCTCTATACTTTCTACGCCTACTTTGTAGCATGTTCGCGGCTTCCACTTAAATTCAGTGTAATGCTCATCTCTTTTTCGACCTTCCCATGTACACAAAAAGCACTGGTGGGTTGGAAATCCACGCTTAACACCCATGAGTAAACCGACCACTTTCAGATCGCAGCATATTTTCCAATTATGCTCTTTGTACTTTATCAACTGAAATATTAATTCCATGCCTTCGTATGTTTCCTTGAGGTTTGTGGCATATGCGATCGGGACAGATGGATGTGTGTTGCCGATATGAAGCAGCACGACTTTAAGGCTGTTGACCGATGCATCGATGAAAAGTCGCCACTCCTCTGAAATATGTGGGTAACCGATTTTTGCAAACAGCGAATCAATGTCACAACAATAAGCCAAGTTTTTTCCCGATCTTCGTGCAATCTAAAAAATTGGTCATATGGAATAGTGCTACCTCGATCACGAGCGGCTGTTATTTTAAAATCAGCCGCCACTATATTCCACTGCTTAAAGCGTGATGCAAAGAGTTCTGCTGTTCTCCTCGACAAATTTCCGTCTCGTATGAGGTCATTGAAGTCGGCTTGCGTTATAAAATGTGGCATTGCAGTCCCAATTTCACTGGGTGTTGCCACAAATTCCGATACTTGTGGACTCTCGCATCTCGCATTCGATGGAAGAAAAGTTGATAGCAGTTTTGGTACAACTGTTGATTCTGCATCGCTTATTTCGGGAACATTATCAAAAATCTCCACTGAAGCCGCTACACGGTCTTCTGGTGAGTATAGAACTGCTGGAATTACCGATTATACATTAGCGTAGCGAATTTTTTTGCGGTGAATGTATTGGTACCCTTTCGTTTGAGCAAAAGTTACACAAAAATAGCACAATTCATTGCAGTGCTCCGTGCGTGGTAGCCAAATTGTTGGTACAGCGTACTTTATTGTTGTTTACTTCCATCAGTAAACTTGCACAAATTTCTGTAGCAATAGTCGCACACGACTTCCGGAGTATACCACAAGTAAGGAACATAAGCAGTCTTAAATATTTTCTGAAACGAATTCACCACTGTTTTAGTAATATTTTTGAAATTTTTACTTGGTGCGAATAAGCCACAAACGTAACAAAAGTTATTTCGCGTCGGACACTGCATTTTTTTCAGATGAAATATATAGAAATACGTTTTCGCACAACAGAACTTAAAACAATATTGCAATTCCTTATTTCATCTGTCAGAAGGGGCTCTCAAACGATACTACATGTCCATCCGACCTGTCAAGTCATCACACATGTAGTATCGTTCGTGTGCTAGAAATCAAGGCGGATGGACATGTCCGATGGAAGTTGGATGGACATGTAGTATCGTTTGAGGGCCCCTAGACCAGTTGTAAGTGATGTAAAAGTCAAAAACTGTTTAGTGTTAGAAGGTTACTATTGATTAACTACAACTATATCGAGTAGGATGGGTCAAAAAACATTTTTTTTCCAAACGCTTTAGTAGTTTAAAAATTTGGAATCCCTTCAAGTTATGCTAAGAAAAGTGAAAAAATATTTTTTTTCAAAAATAATAAAAATTGGGGAAAATCTGAGAATTGAAAAAAAATTGTTTTTAAAAAATTTGACGTGCTACAGACATTTCCACGAGTCTGCCTGCAAAAAATCAGCTCGATTAGATCACTGAAAAAGGGTTAAAAATCGGTCCAAAGGCTTCCACACAGGCCACTACGAGCTTTATACTTCAAACTTAAAAAAAAAAATTCTGACGTGTACATGAAAATCGACGATACACGTGTATTTTTATTTTTTCCCCTCTTTCCGAATATGTGCATTTGGTTCATAGGACAGAAAAAAATTAATTTTTTGCACGCGTTACGGCTTCAAATAGTAAGTAAGTTTTCCTTTTAAAGTTTTTATAGTACACTGAGGGAAATTTGTGTTAAAATTAAATGAAATTGTGTTCATATTAAACGAATTTATTTTTGAAATAGAGCTTGAAACAATTTCATTTAAGTCGAACACAAATGTTCTTAAAGTTTAATTTAAAAAAATAGTTTTTGTTTTCAAAACAATGTTTTTAAATATACTTTCATTTTAAAAATTTTAAGTTTAAACACATTTATTTAAACACAAAATTTAATGCAAAAACTTTTATATTTAAAAATTTTTAAAAACATTATTTCAAAATATTGTAATTAAATTAAAAACAAATTAATTAATTAATTAGTTTTTATGATCTATTAAATTATTAAATGAATTAAAAATTGCGAGCTTTAGATTAAGTAAGTTTTTAAGAAGGCAACAACAACAACAAAAACTCTGTATGAGTCAATCACTAAGTTGACTAGACAGTCTGTTTCGGAAATCGCTACATTTTCCCCTTCAGTAGTCTTTGAGTGATTAAGCTGTGATCAACTCACTGTTTAACTTTGTATATGACTTCACAGATTTAGGAATTCATTCTTTTGAATTGTATGGCTGCTAATCATATGACATTTTAAAGCAGTAGGCTATTTATAGATCACCGCCATCAACTCTACCAAGGCTGCCATCTGTTCTAGTTGCTTCTTTATTTATTTCAATATTCATTAAAATGTCATATGATTAGCAGCCATATAATTCGAAAGAATCAATTCATAAATCTGTGAAGTCATATACAAAGTTAAACAGTGAGTTGATCACAGCTTAATCACTCAAAGACTACTGAAGAGGAAAATGTAGCGATTTCCGAAACAGACTGTCTAGTCAGCTAAGTGATTGACTCATACAGAGTTGTTGTTGTTGTTGTTGCCTTCTTAAAAACTGACTTGATCTAAAGCTCGCAATTTTTAATTCACAAATAAATTTGGCTTGGAGTTTTCGAAGTCAGACCCCCCGAATAACAAATTTTTTGACATCATTTGATGAAATTTGCGTTTATTGCGGCTTGAAATATGTTAGATATCAAAATAATTAATTAGTTTTTATTTCATCTTATGTTCAATATTTGTAAGATTAATTCAAAAATATTTTCAAACAATCAAATGCAAAATCGGGGTCTCAGTTGTCTGGCAATAATTTTCAATGATTCTACAGCACATAATTTTTTTAATTCAATCTCTGATAGAATAAATATCGTAAATATAGGAATAAAAAAACCAAAAAGCTAAACATAAAAGTTTTTGTCTTTTTGTACACGGCCACAGCCCAATTTTTATCAACAACACACGAAGAAGGCAGATAAAACAACAACATTGGAAGAAACTAATAAGAGAAATTATTCAAAAAACAAAAATGAGTTTATAGTTGAAAATTAAACAAGCTTGTTTCTAAATTTTGTTTGTAGAAACATAAATGAGTTAAATTTCTATTTTAAAATTTTTTGTTTAATTTGTATGTTTTGTCTAAAAGTATGTTTTTTTTTCTCAGTGTAGTAAGTAATTTTTTAAAGTAAATTTTGAGAATGAAGTCATATTTTTCCCCAGTCACTTAATTATTTTAAGGTTATTTCTTATATTTTTTTAACCCATAACCTAATTGAGATGATATTTTAGGCTTTTTCTTGAACTTCATTTCTGAATGGATACCTGAAAAATATCCCTATCAAAATGATTTTTTTTACTATTTCGGTTTATGAGGTCAATATTAAGTTTTCACTTTTAAAAAGAAAATGTAATGCATTTTACGGATATTAGTGCTAAATATTAGAATTTTTAAATCTTTTTTTGTCAGAAAAGTTTTGGTTTCATTCGAAACCATGGATAAATATGGCTAGAGTCTTTATAGGAATTTATATGGTAAATTTTTAGTATTTTTTTTCAAGCCGAAGAAGTTTAAAAATCCATTGCTTTGAGAAAAAATATTTTGTCTAGCCTTAAATCACTGAATTCTTTTCCTAAATTGCAGAAAAAGAACAATTTTAAAAGTTTTTCTCATTGTTTGTATATTATATGTAGATTTTATAAAAACTGATAAGAATGAATTCTTATATTGTAGTTTCTATCAGTTTCTGATTTCTGAAAAATTCAATTTGAGTGACTTTTGTTGTTTCTGAAATAAATGATTCAATTACAAAAAAATGTAAAAATTATATTTAAAAACAAATATACCTCGGAAATTCATTAAATTTTCAAACAATATATGTACTATTTAAAACATTTTCGAAAAATCTAATTTTTATAACTACCTAAAAACAATATCATATCAATCTATTGGAAAAATATAAAAATTAACAAATAAAAATTCTTTATTTGAGCAGTTGAAGTTTTGAAAAGAAATAATAAAATTGATATAAAATGATTAAAGTTTACAAATATTAAAAAAAAGCATTTTATATTCGTAAAAATTTTTTCTCAAATAAATGGACTCCGATTTTTTCAAAAATTGTGTAAAAAAATATCCGCATAATTTTCTAAAACTATAAAATTAATAAAATTAGTTGATCTTTCCAATCTTAGCTTAAATTAGATTCCAGATAATCAAAAAAATTTTCATTTCTCAACCGATTTATTTGCAATTTCTATATTGGAAATGGGGAACTTTTACTTTTAACAGTAAATTTAGAATTAATATTTCTATATTACTATATTTCTATATTTCTATACTTATACACTTAGTTTCTTTAAAAATATTTTAAAATTTATTTTTTTTAAAATTATAATTTTCTGCTTTTAGTAGTCCTATTTGGTTCGTAAATGGTTTGTTGCCATACCTTGGCATGAGTTTAGTTAAAATACGTTTGTGAAAATAATATTGAAGCTCCTAGCGAAAATAGTTCTATTAAAAAACGCCTTTATCGGAGTATATCATGACACCTAATTTAATGTCTTTCCACACGAATAGTTTTTTCTTTTTTGAAAAGTTCTGTTAATGTTCGTAGTGATAACTTCTGTCATACAGTCAAATTCTTCATACATAGACTATGTCATAAATATTGCTTAAACATACATAGCATATACATTAGACCGTCTCGCCTTATAGGCAAAAAAAAAGTCACCGTACACCATCTAATCTGAAGCATTATTGAAAGAAAGTTTGGAAAATTTTTTTTGACCGAACGTAGGGGTCGCACATTGACATTTTTCTTCATAACATCGGTATTTACCGTCCGATCTTAAAAAATTATAAGTCCATATTTTTGTCCTAGAGAATTTTTTGTTTATAGGACTCATTAACATCAGTTGACCCCTTATAGTACTGACCCACCAGACCTCAGTTTTTGCTATCTTATTTTACCATTTTGATTTCAGAAATAAAAAGCCCGTAAAAGATCAATAAACTTTGACCAAAGAAATTTTTCGCTATTTCCACTACAAATATTTAAAAAAATTTTTAATTTTTTTCCGTATTATATTACTTTTTTAAAATATGCACCGAAAATATTCTTATCAGTCAGCAATTCAAACATTGGTTTCTCCTTTTAAACTTCGTCAAACCTTCGACATTAACAGCCCGATCTAAGGGAATATTTAACTTTAATTTGTATTTTTTTATCATACAAAAAAACACATGGAAATTTTATAGTAGAAAAACTGTTTCTAAAAAACCTACCTTAAATGTTGTATTGAGTTCCTTTTCAAATGCAAATTGAAATATCTGAGACACATCTGTTGTTTTGCGTATATTTAACGATTTAATAATATATGTTAGTGTTTAATCCGATCATAAGAGCGCATAAAAATAAATTTATAAAAAAATGTCTTTTTTTATTAGTGAATTTATTAACACCAAATAGCCAACAGAGCGCGATGTGATTAATTTTTTTTTATATCTGCAGCATAACAGTGATCGAAATCGAAAGTTGGGTGAATTTAAACAAGAAGCTGTCAGAAAGGTAAGCCTTTTGTGGAAACGCGCGGGCACTCTAATTATATCTGAATCAGCTATTCGTAAGCGTTTAAATAAGCTTCTGAATGCTTACTATAATATTGCTTAAAGTCCATCAAGATGCAACAGTGGAACTGTGGAAGATAAATCAGTGGAACAGATTGTTCTTTAGTTCGCGTTGCAAGTGCGGCATTAACAGAAACATTCCATGCAATTGCAGCGGCTTTAATAAAATTCCAGACGCTGTGCAAGCATTATTCCTCGATCAGTGCGGTCCACGCTTGATGACTTTAGGCGATGTTGATGCGATGTCGATAGAAAGTAACGATGTACAAATTACATTAGCTTCTGAACCATCGAATATGGTACAAAACGAATTCGAAAGCGTTGAGTACGAACCAGAGAACCAAAGAAGTGGCGGACATTTCGTTGCGTAACTTTAGCTCTGTGTTGGATCGCAGCAATACCTCAGTTCGGTTCGGTGCATTGCTTGCGACAATGCTAACCATAGATTTGCGACTAGCAATTACTGCCAAAGCCAAGAAGGAATTATCCGCGGAAACAGCAGAAAATATAAGCCAATTTCTTGACGGGCTCATCATCGACAAAAATAAAATATTCACAGAGCGTGAAAAACTCCGTAAGGAAGCTGTAGTCGCAGCCAGATGAAATGCTTGTATCTCTTTCGATGGCAAAAAAGAGCCAACATTGAAAAGAATAACTCAGGCAAATGTGGCGCGCAATGTTGTTGCGAATGAAGAGCATATCACCATTGTGAAAGAGCCAAATTCCAAATTCATCGACTATACTACGCCAACTGACAGCTTTGCTTTGGGAGTCCAAAAGAACATCGTAGAATTTTTGAGTCAAGAAAACTTCAATTTGGATCATTTGACTACTATAAGCTGCGATGGAACTCCAACCAACACTGGCTACAAAGGTGGAGTTATAACGAGGATGAAGCGTCATTTGCAAAGATCGTTGCAATGGTTCGTGTGTCTTTATCATTTCAACAAGCTACCATTTAATGCGCTAATGAGATTATTGCTTGGCAAACAAACAGGACCTGGGATCTGGCCATGAAGTATCGGATTGGGCATTCGAAATTACATGCAATATTCTGTAAGTTTAGTGAATTATTTCTTTTAAGTGTTTGTATGTGTAAAAATGGTATTTATTAATAATTTGGATCTTTTATAGCATATTCATTTTATCCAGCTCAATTAAAACTTCAAACGCATTCCACTGGAAGAAATGCTAGACAATATAGAAGGTTGGAATATTCAAGGTGATCAGCTATATTTGTACCATATGGTTCGAGCCGTTAATTCAGGAGAGCGCGGCAAGAACCTAGCCAGCCAAAAGCCCGGTGCTATGAGTACAGCTCGATGGCTAACAACAGCATCTCAGATCCACCGTTATTATGTAACGTGCAAGGAACCCGCACTGAATCTAATGAAACTAGCACAGTTCGTTGTAAAAGTCTATGCGCCTTGGATTTGTCAGAACCCGGAAGACGTTCAAAAAACCGTCCGTCCGTGCATTAAAAATAACACGTACTTCTTTCACCCCGAGAATGTTTTGTTATCGATGATAACGGACCAAGTCCGCTAGTGCGTTCAGATGGGTATGCAAAGATTTTAGCAGCACGCAAAGAAGCAACAAGCTGCATTCGACAAATGTTCGGTCCAGAAGTAGACAATATTATAAATTTTGAAAGTGAATCATATTTCAATATGATCAATTGGACAAAATTCAGAATGACTGAGCCACCTTGCCTACAATTCTTCACGCAAGACCAACTTGAAGCATTGCAATACTCAAATGACATAATCGAATTACCAGGTAAAGTAAACAACTTAATTTGATATCTTTCCTTACTAAACTTAATTATTTTCACAGCTTATCTATGCCATTCTCAAAATACTGAGCGCTTTGTACACGTATTACATGAATCTGCCATTGCTGTCACCGATGAACAACGCATGGGTCACATTTTATCTAAACTCGAGAGCCGCCAAAAATACAGTCTACTTGAATCACGTCGAAAATTTATCTCTTAAAACTCGATGATTTTAATATGTAAAAAGTGTCTTAATAAAATAATAAATGTGGGTTTTTAATCAACAGTTTTTCCCCTATAAAAATCTGTGTTTTATTTAAATGATTTTCTTCGGAAGAGTTTTATAGTTTTTTTGAGGGCTTTTATTGTATTACTTTAGAATAGTACATTATGATAGTAGATTCGGATAAAAACGTTTTCGGTGCATATTTTATAAAAATAATACGATATGACAAAAATGTTAAAATTTTCCCTACGTTTTGCAAAAAAAAAAAATTTTTTTTAAATATTTCTAGTAGAATTAGCGAAACAATTTTTTTGTAAGAGTTTATTAATTTTTTACGGACTTTCCATTTCTGAAATCAAAATGGTACCATAAAATGGCAGAAACTGAGGTCCGGTGGGTCAGTACTATAAGGGGTAAACTGAGGTCAATAAACCCTAGAGACAAGAAATGGGTCCCTCTGAGACAACAACATGGATATACCATTCTTTTAGATCGGACGGTAAATACCGAAGTCATAAAGAAATATGTCGATGCGCGACCCCTACGTTCGGTCAAAAAAATTTTTTTTCGAAACTTTCTTGCAATAATGCTTCAGATTAGCTGGTGTGCAGCGAAATTTATTTCTTCGATACGGTCTAATATACATGTACACATAATCTGAAATATAAGACTACCGTTAGCCTACTTGTTATTATGCTAAACCTTTGTAATAGGGTACACCTCTGATATCGTCTGGCTAGACGACATATTTCATTACCTGCCTATCGGATCATTACCCATCCGAGGGTTAAGATCTGCACATATTTACCAAGATTGATAGTTGTACTGAATTTTCTTAAGCAGATTTTAATATTATTATATTAAATAATTATATTATATATTATTATCGCACACTTAATAAAAAACAGTCACAACTCAAAATTTTCGAAAATTAACTTTTTGTCATAAATTAATTCACAATACACATCTTTAGCTACTGCAAAAATTTCTTAACCATCACTTTCTTCCTTAGCTGCAAAAATGCCGTTATGTCTGTTTTAATAATAATTGCATTGCTTCTGTACTCTCAACTCTGTACTCTCTCAAAAAGAGTTTTATTTTGAGTTGTGTCCAGGTGTTCTAAATGAAATGACATGGTATGTTACACATAAAGTGTTTTATTTTAATTGTGACAGTTTTGTTGAAAGAAGTGAAAAAAATTACGAGTATTATTTCGAATTGTGCTCCTATAGCTGAAAAAATTAAGTAAAATTGAATGTGTTATTTTAATATGTGTCATTTTTGTTGAACTAATTTTGATTGGCATTAGTTTTATCCAAAATTTACATGACAAATAGATACGAGCACTCCTTTTCGTTTATTTATGATTGGTTATTGTTGTGAAACAGCGTGCAGCAGTGAAATTTTTGAATTGTAGGGTGCCTCGTGCCTATTTGACGACACTAAAATATTCGTAACTTTTTAACCGACTTAATTTGTCTATTTTTTTGTTTTGTTTGTTTAACTTTTTTAACAATTTAAAATTATTAAAGAAAAAAAAATTAAAGGCATTTTAATCAATAATTCTGCAAAGTTCTACAATAAAAATTTAAAGTCACGTGATAACTTTATTCTTCTGCAGACTATTTTGACCGAATCAAGATTTTGATGATTTTTGTTAGAAGTTATTTCTAATAAAGCCATTATATACCAAAAAAAATGAGTTTTGTTTATTTTATTTTATTTAGCAGTATATTTTTAGAATTCAATCAATTAAATTTTCTTTTATCCTTTTCAAAAAAAAAAAAAAAAATTGTCTTTAAGCCCAAGGTCACAAAATTTTAAATTCTGTTTTAAATTCAACTCTTTGACATATTTTGAATTTTTTTTATGCATAAAATTTTCGAATATTTTTAATGAATTGTGTAAAAATTGTTGGTAGCCACAGAATAAAATTTTAGATTATGTTCGTTATATTCCAAAAGGCTAACGCTTTCAGATGTAAAGAAAAATGACATACAAGATCTGGCAAATAGAAACCACATCCCAAAAAGGTCCTATGAGACGTATTATAAAAAAATAATAAATACATAAAAATTTAAAACTAAAATAACATTTTTAATATTAAATTTTTTAATGAATTGAGCAATATTTTTCTTTTAATACTGTTATGATTATTTTTTTTTGTTCAAAAATATTAACATACTCATAGTAAAAACAAATAATAATTAATTTTTCTTGCGAATTTTCTTATTTGACTGCATGGTAATTAGTTCATTCTAATAAGAATGAAGCTTTACTTTCAATTTAAAAAAAATTTTCATGTTTTTAGTATTTTTCTTACTTAAATGCTTGTTAACTAGGAGATTTTAAACATTAAAGCAATTTTTATCAGTTAAAGAGGCACATGACTCCGAAATGTTTTTATTTGCCTAATTCTGATGTAAAATGACAAAAAATTAAGCTAAACTTTCTTCTAATAAGAATGAAGCTTTACTTTGAACTTAAATTATGAAATAAATTTCATGTTTCTTGGTTATTTTCTTTTTAATTAGGAGACTTTAAAATTTAAATAATTTTTATCAGTTAAAGAGGCACAAATTCAGATAATATCACTAGTCGTATGAAAAACTTTCAGTTAAAAAGTCATAACTCAAAATTATCCCTTATTTCCACAATTATAATATAAAATTAAGAAAAATATAGCAATTTTTTTTTAAAATGGTGTTTCTGCTTTGTGGATCCAAATTTGTTTATAATATTGCAATCGTTGATCTTAAACAGCTTTTTGCTTCTCCTGAAAATTTATGTTTTTTGAGTTGTGACTGTTTTGTATTTAGTGTGCGATATGCACAGCTCAAAAAACAAGATTTTTAGGTTAATGCATGGCAGAATTAGAGAAGGTATATGCATTTTGGAGAGGGAGACTGCCGCAACTGTCAAAACGAAGTTGACAGCTCATACAAAATCTGAAAACGGTGAGAATGCGATAAGAAAGCGAAAATAGGCAAGAATAGCAAAATGCTTGAGTTTGACAATTCTGGCTATGTGAAAGAGAGCGCAGTCTGAAATGCATATACCTTCTCTAATTCTGCAATGGGTTAATGATGCAGAGTTGTTCTTTGTATCTTGCTTCATATTGTGTTAAAATTTCATGTTATTATTTTGAATTTTCTCCGCGTAAGAAGAAAAAAAAAATACCCCTATCTCTTCATACAAGGTTTGAGTCAATTGGAAACTTTAAATCAGTGCTGGGCGTCCCATAGCTCACTAAGCGCTCTCTGAGAGTAATTTTCCACATGTACACAAAACTCACAACAGAAGAGAATATAATTCAGTCGTTCGGTGACAGTGTTGCTGTGAATACTTATGTCGGAAATTATATGTACACTCTTAAAAAACCAACTTTTTGGTTTGTAGATTCATAATTCTTTTGCATATATTTTTTATTTTATTAAGGTTTATCATAATTCATACATATTGGCTATTAAGATTCTTTGCATTATTTTTTTCATATTATTTGTATTCATTTAGTTTTTGATACTTAATTTTTTGATTATAATTTTAATTATTCGTATATAGCAAGATTTTATTATCTATATATATAAAATAGAATGTGTGTATGGATGTAACGTATGGACTCCAAAACGGCTGGGCCGATTTTGATGAAATTTTCAGGTAATGTTTATCTTGGTACGGTGGGTAACATAGGCTATATTTGGACCCGATAGGTGGCGCTGGGGTGGACTTATATCGAAAATTTGAATTTATGGACCAATTTAACTGAAATTCAGAATGTATGTTTGTTTGATCATAAGAAAATAATTTGTGTATAAATGGTCCCGATAGGTGGCGCTGGGGTGGACTTATTTCAAAAATTCGATGGCGTGAAAAATATATAAATACTTTTAATTTTATTTTATAACGAGGGGAGTAGCGAAGCACACCGGGTTCAGCTAGTATTAAAATAAAAACAAAACAACGAAAAAAAAAACATACCAAAATTTTTGAATCTGAATTGGAATGTGTTTTCTTTTCCGCAGAGAATCTTTCAAGTGAAGCAGAATGTTTAATTTGCCACTGCAAGCAAACTTATATAATTTATTTACCTAGAATAAAATTATCGAGCTTTGATGTCGACAAAGAAGAAATAAGGAACAAGCCGATGACTAAAAATAAAAACATCAAATAAAAAAAAAACTCATAACAGTAAGTCTGGGGGTATAAACATACAATCTTGCCAATCTAGATAATTTTATCAACTATTTCGCTCAGTGTGCGCTATTCGCCCAGTAGGCATTGGCAGCACTGCTAGCAGGCCTTCGTATGGATTTTAGAGTACTGCCGCACTCATATACAATTACACTTGCTTTTTTATATGAAATGGGAAAATTTGTCAGGCCTTCCGCTCTCCTTGCTCAAAAGACACCTGCGAGAAGCACTCTTTCGAGAAGTCACGTTAGAAGGAAAAGCAATAAAAATATCAACCTCAAATAACAAACGACTAAAAATTTGAGATTTGAACCATGGTCTTCTCAGTCGGCGGTCAGATATCTTACCCACTCGTCTACCCTGGTTGTTAAAAATAAGTTGCTTATTTTGCATCAATACAAATGAAAGTACGCTTTCGGGAGCCCGAGTTCGAGACCCAACTCGGACAAAAAAAAAAAATATTTTTTTGTTATTTTTTAAATCTACATTTTTTTACAAACTGTTCTGTGTATTTAAAAATTTTTTGGGAGTTTTTTTTGTAAATTTTTTCATATAAAATAATATAAAAAGAATGAGGACCTTCAAAAGGTAGGCCTTACAGAAGTACTCATTAATGCAGTGATCATGGAAGGTGTATTAGGTGATCATGGAAGGCGCCAAAGGAACGGATGAAAGATCATTGCCATTATGCGGTAAGACTGCCTTTAAGCCTTAGATGCCCAAGGTAGTAGTATTGGTGAGAGTGGCGAAATACTACTGGTGAGAGTGACACAGAAGTTCTGCAAGTGCAGTTTGTCTCTTCCACTCAACATGCTGATTTCCTATTGGTTGATTGACGATCAAACAAAAGAGCGTAAGTAAACGTGTGAGTTTAATTTGCTGATATCAGCCACTACTGGGCATCTATGCTTTAAGCTTAGTTTTGAAGAATCAGTGAACTGTCTCCATCAGCGTGGCCATATGGTCCGATATATCGATATATGAAAAGAAAGAATAGTATAATAAAATTTATGGCAACTTTAAAATAAAAAGATGCGATGGTATTTCTGCATTTACAATAATGGAAAAATTTATTTTTGAATTGTTGAGCTCACCGAATTCCTCAGCAAACGTTGAGCGAACTTTTAGTCAAATAAATATTAATAAAACTAGAGTAGAAGGGGGTAATGTCGTGCAGGGGGTAATGTCGTGCACTGGCTTTTTTAGAATAAAAATTTGAATGATTTACCAGCCGTTGGTAAGGTATGGACCTACTGACCTACAGAGCTCATGCATAAAATACTAGCAATATCCATATGTAAGGGCAATATGTGCGACGTTTTTTAACAATCGCACGTTCTCGGGACGACGAAAGTGTTTTTTTATCGGATCAGAAAAATTATTTGTCTCGCAGGAAAATATACCAGGTAAGTGTTTGCTTAAAGCAAATTTTCCGCCGAAAAAAAGATGTATTGTGATCGAAAAAATTTTTGTTCTTTACCGATTTGTCGAAGTCAACCTTGAAAACGACCTTTGGGGCAATGTCGTGCATTTGATGTGGGGCAATGTCGTGCACTATACAACAATGAAAAGGGAAGGAAACGCGGTCGCCCTAGTGTACCAAGGGAGTCGTGAAGCCATAACAAAACGCTACAATCAAAATAAAATTTTCCAAAATTTTTACTCAATGTCAAGCACTTTTTGAAAAAATATTGTTTTTCTTTCCGTGTTTCATATAGCAAATTGCCTATTTTCACTTTTCTTTTCATAAAATTGTATTTTTTTTATCATATTTCGGACTTGTGTATATTGCCTTATAATTAACAATAATAAATAAATAAACAATAATGCTATGTATATCTTCTTGAATCGAACTACTACCTATCGTTTTTCACACATTCTGATACCTTTACAATACAATGCACGACATTACCCCACAAATTTTGAGGGGGGTAATGTCGTGCACATTTTTTTTTTAATTTCTGCTAACACGATATCATGCTACACGAATATTGTTACGCATAAATGTTACCAACCAAATTATCTTTCGATCGGATGCTTACTCGTTGTATTCGCTTGTCATGTACGGCTTTACGAGCACTTTAAAGTTGAGTGTATGATATTACCCCCCTCTACTCTTAAGTTCGCAATAAGTTAGATACAATGGAAGGAACTCTGCATACGAAAGATTACCAAAAAAACTCGATTTGAGTGAAAAAAATATGTGTAAATCAATTTTTTATCAATTTCAAGACTAAAACAGTTGCAAGATTGCATACGCATATAATCTTTCGTATGCAATCTTTTAACTGTTTTAGTCTTGAAATTGATAAAAAATTGATTTACACATATTTTTTTCACTAAAATCGAGTTTTTTTGGTAGTTTTTGCTGACTAAAAAAACATTTTTTGGTAATTTACTTGAATCAAAAACTTTACATTTATAGAGTTAAAATTGAAAAATTATGTATTATAGCTCTTTGCATTTCATTTTTACCGATTTAAGAGATCTACATTAAACCAAGCTGTGTTGCAAATGTATTTTTAATTTGATTTTTACTCTTTGTTTGTGTGTTCAAAAATATTTTCAAAATCTAATTTATTATAATTTATTTTCTATATTTGTAATCATTATTAAATTAAATTTTGAAAAAATGTGATTTATTTAAATAAGTAAACCTTAAATATACGTCATACGTCTAATAAAATGCAATATTTTATTTGTCTTCTTTGTTGTAAAATGTGACTGAAAATTTCTTAGTTCTTGTTTTCAGAGTTTCACAAATCCGACGAGAAATCCGACGAGCAGAGTGCAAAAGTTACGCTGTAAAATTTTTTTTCATGGCAACACTGGTCTCCATTCATCCAGCAAATAGTCACAGCCTTATTTATTCATAAGCCCTTGACAATCGCTGCAATATGTAAGATCACTTTCTTCTTTGAAAAAGGCTACAAATTCAGAATCGCCTTGTCGATATACTGAAATTTGTGTATTTGGATGAAGTAAATTACATTTTTGAAGTCTGAAACCTAGAATATCAGCTTGAACTTTAAGCAAACAAATGTATATAACTAAATCATTAAGTTCACATTGACTTAAGAAATGTGGTCCATTTAAACTTACAACAAAATCTTGTGTCTGAGATGTGATCTGTGTTGAAGACTCTGATTTCTTTGCATCTTTTTCCTTTATTGAAGGTTGCAGTATGAGAAAGCGGTTTACTTACTGCTTTCACATTAGGATATACAGTTTTATCTCCTGTTTTATAAGAGTATCTTTGCAGTTTCGTTAAGCAGAAATAACAGTCACATGATCTTTTTATTCCCTTCAAATTACAGGTTTAGAAAAAAGCATTGATGGGTAGCTACTTTTAGACCGTACTCTTAAACATCGTACACATCTTAAAAAAAATAAATTGGTGTCTAAGGTTTATTCATATTCTCAGGAATGTTGAAACTAAAATATTAATTGTGAAAGCTATTTAGTATCGGTGTGGGCCAACCCCACTTTCAACTTGAAGTTAACTCTCCACAAATAGAACAAAAGTGATCCGATGAATTTGAGTATTTTCGGTATATGTATTAGTACACTAATTTAACACCAAAACGTATGAAAATTAACTTAAGGAATTTTCACAATTATCAACAAACCGTTGAAAAGAGCACTATAGGTATTTCTGCAATATTTATCTCCAATGAACCAACAATATCGTACTTACAAATAAACAGCTGTGAGGGTAGTCATAAACTAACAAATACCATTGTGGTTTTTGTTAGTATGACCAATTAAAATACTTTTTTCCGATGCACTGTAAAAAACTTATGTTAAACTTATAGTTTATAATTTATTTTGATATTTCGATGTAATGGTTAGGTTAGGTTAAGGTGGCGGCAGGTCTTTAGACCAGCCCACTTAGACCATAATATTGGTCCGTTGTGATACCACAGAATGGAAGAAGGGAGTTAGTTATTAAGGTGAACTTTTCTGTAGGATGTTCTTAATGTAGCAGAAGCTGTAAAAATATGTGATATTAAATCTGGAGCGAGTGTTATGCCTTGACCTCAGTCAAATCAAGTTACTATGCGTTCCTCTCCACAAACATTTCCTACCACCACCAACTACAACTTTTTGTCATAAATTGATGTATTTAATAGTTCCTTTGATTAAAAATAAAGAGGGGGGAGAAAGTTTATTCGTAGGACCGTGGCCGAGCCAGTTTTCGAATCCTGGATCCCTGAGTGACAGTCAAGCGCGCAACCACTAGACTATTGAGGCCGCCATAGATTTACATACATTACATTCTAAAATCTTGTTGGTCAGTGTAATTGTCATGAGTACTGACTGCGTATATTGTAGCTGTATCTATACTATTATATAAAAGGAGACTCGCGTATGTTCGTCAGCTCAGAGCTTGAGAACAGCAGGCGCTATTTCAATAATTCTTTTTCTTTCGATTATCTATGGTACCCATTTGAAAGTTAAGCTATATTAATCTGCTAATAATTATTTAAATAATTAAAAAAGAGCATAACCATATAATTTCTTAATTCTTACTCTCAGCGAGAAAAAAGCTTTCTCTTTTAAAGCTACCATGATAGAAAAATTTGTTTTGTTAAAAAACTTGTTATTTATATTTCGCTGCGAGACACAAGCTCCCCTATCAAGCTTTTTTGAGCAAAATAAAAAGAAGTCAACAAGATCCGTATAAAAGAGACAGCAACATGTGCTGTGAGCGGTAATGCTGACACCTTTTTGGTTGCAAAAATACCGCAACTTTTATAAAAACATCGACAAAAATTACCCATAGCAATATTCCAGTTTAAAATACTTCAAAGGAAACACATATTAAAGTATAAAATAACACAGGTTTACATATAAGGGTCAACTTTTAAACCAAAAAAAATTAATGTCCGCAGTCCGTTTTCAAGTCAAGTCAAGTTTTGGAGATATAGGCAATAATGTGAAAACGGTTCTTTTTCTGTTAGGTGAAAATATACTAAAATTGTAAAATTTTTGGAGGCCAATATTTTCAAAACTGCAAAAGATAATGAATTTAAGTAAACAGAAATGGCTACTCTAACATTATTTATTCAAGCGATTGAAATTGGCCGATTCGTTTAAAAGATATGGTTCAATTAACAGAAAATAACCGGTTTGCATATTTATGCCTATATTTCAAAAACTTGATCTCATAAAAAACGAATTTTAATTTAGCGCACGAAAATACATATTTCATCTGCAATAGTGATTATTTCAAAATAATATTATGAAGATTTTAAACTGTTGCTAAAATTGCTCTCTATGGATAAAATAGTACATTTCTTTTCAATATGTGAGTAGCCTTCATTAAATTAGAAAATTTTTCACCCTTACGGGAAAGCCGAGATAAATCGTTAAACCAAATTGAGGCTAACGAATTAGCCGCTTTTTGAATTTGTTGAAACTAAATGATTTTGTGAATTATTCATTTGATACTTTTGTGTTCTGTTTTATGTTTTTATGTTGATAATATTTTAGAATGTGGGATGTGTGCGAATTGATCTAAGGGCTTGTTTCTAAAACTCACAAAATAATTTTGCGATTTCTTAATCTCGCGATTTTTTTGCAAATTTGTAATTATTTTTCAAGAAAATTGGTAATTTTAAATCTATACAGCAAATTTTAACGCAGCAGTACGTAAACTTTGTACCTCATTGAGGAATGCCACCAAAGCGGCAAATTAACCCTGCTAAATTAAAATGCAGGAGCTGTAAAGGTGCTCGGAATGGATTCATGATATTTGCAGTGAACTGAATATAAGGCAGTATCGAGAGGTGGCTGCAGATGTTAACTCGGAGGTTATCTGCTCCGAATACAAAGACCCGACCTCTATGACCTACAACTTGCCGTCAAGCCAGTTCAGTTCAATTATGTCTGAGCTCAGCGAAATGAAGAACACTTTGAGTTTCTTATCGTTGCAGTACTATGACTTTGTAAGTGGCTTTAATGATGCAAGGAAAAAATAGACTCTATTTCCAAGGAAAATATTATGCTACGGACCGAGTTGAACGAAGTAAAAAGTCACTTAAAGGTTTTAATGAAAGCAATGGTGCAAAACGATTGCGTAATACGTGGCTTGGATGAAAGAAAGTCTGCAACTGACCTAGTGGTCGATCTCATGAAAAGGTTTAATGTCCAAGTCACCAGTGACATCTCGCACGCAAGCCACTTTAGGTCACGAGCGAATCATTTGGGAATAAAATTTTTGTCAACGACTCCTTTATCAAAGAAACACTTCAACTCTTCAGGGGTTTACTGAACTGTATACTGTATACGAGGGGTAACAGCATTTATGCAAAAAAAATTGAAGGGTCACGCGCTGTGAGCATTCAAAAATATCAACGCGTAGATGAGCTACTTCTGGCAACAACAACCGTATCGGCTCAAGGGTCACGATTGCAGGGCTCCCAAACGTCCTTATAAGAGATACCCCCGCATGATGAGCGACGGAATCGGCCTCCAGAGGTGCCTGTCGACAGCGAGGACAACGTCAACTTCAAAGGTAATTAACAAGATTTTGTTGAACTTAATTAAATGTTTTAACAGATTATATCTATAAGAACATACTAAGTATGAACTCAATTCATAAAACTAATGATCTCACTTTTTTAATAATAATAATAATTATAGTAACATTAACACAAATAACTGTTTAGAGCTCCTTTCTTTCAATGCAAGAAGTAAAGCGTCGCTTGATAAGTTTAATAGTTTTCGTACGAAATTAGCAACTTTTAAGGAAGTACTGCCAATTATTTGTATTCAGGAGAAGTGATTCTCCAAACATATCCCATATATTTATGACCTACTTGGGCTTAATAAAGTTTTTTGTTGTAGAGACGATTAACATGGTGGTTTAGCAATGTATATTGCGGACCAATTACAATTTAAATCAGAATCAACTACCAATCAGGATTTCTGTCATATTATAAGAGTGTCGCTTCCCTCATTAAAAATAGACAACAAGGCTCTGACCGTTATAGAATATTAAAGGTCTCCTGAATGCTCTGTGGATTTATTCTTGGAAAAGATAGAATCCCAATTAGAGGAATCTTACTTGAATTCTCAAAGTTTCATTTTAGCAGGTGATCCGAATATTGATATTTTGAGAGACTCTTCGGAAAGACGAGCGCTAACCATAATCATTAACTCCTACTGCTTGAATATAAGTCTCTCACTTTTTTCTACCAACTCCTCAATTGATAATGTTTTTCAAATATATACCCTGGTAAACTGGACATAACTTCCACGTCCTGTTCGTAAAGTGACCATAACTTTATTTACTGCACTGTAACTATAAATTGCCCACGACAAAAATATAAAACTGTAGAGAAAACTGTATATGACTTTGAAAGAATAACGACAGATATTGACATAGCTCTCTCTCGCTTGTTAATGATCAGGATGATTTTCTGGAACCCACTTGTCCATATGATAACATTGAATTTGCAGTATTAAGAGCAGCGCAGGAAAACAAAGCAATAAAAGCTACACGGTTAAAGATTTGCCACCTGATGTCCCCAAGGGCAAACATCAACTATATTTCGCTGGCGCACTTAAAGAAAAAACTTTTCAATCAAATAAAAAAGCAGCCGTACGGGAATGATTTGAAAATTCGCTTACAATGCATAAATAAGGTCGTGAAATCTTCCAAAAAAATACTGCTTGATAGCTACTATAGAATAAAACTTGACAATGTAAAAGGCGATATTGAAAGTACGTGGAGAGTATTAAATGGAGTTCTGAATAGAGAGCACAAGAGAACTACACTTGAAAAAATTGAATGGGGGGAAGGAATGATCATCACAAATCCGGTGCTCATAAAGAACTATGCTAATGCATTCTTTGTTAAACGCGCAGCCGATGTAGCGGCAAGTCTGGAATGCGAAGAGGATGACAATATCATTGGATTTTTAAAATTACGATAGCCGAGCCGTCCTTTTGATTTGAAAGAATGCACTGTGACTGAGATAGTCCATCCATAATCCATAATCTTAAAAAAAAGTCTCAATAAAAGTCATAAAAGTCGGCCTTTGTAGTCTAGTGGAGGGTGAGCAAGACTCTCAACCCAGAGGTCCCTGGTTGAAATCCGGGCTCGGGCATGGTTCTCTTCACTTTCTTTGTTCTGTCCTACATTTAAGAATTATGAAAAACTAACAAATCCAGAAAAATGTGGAATTAAAAGGGAAGAATCCAAATTGTTGAAAATGTGGAATTAAAAAGGACAGAAACAAATTAGGCCTGGAAATGCTTGCCGAGGTTAAGGTATATCACCAGCCTCGGTTAGGTTAGGTTAGGTTAAAGTGGCTGCCTCAAATTGAGACGCACTTAGGCCAATAAGGCCCGTTGTGGTACCACAGGGGTTGATCTCCCTTCTCTATTCAAACCAGCTTGAGCTGTTCACAAAGCTTAGGATTCGGTATATCGATATTTCCGAGAGTTCTTCGAGGTCTCTGAGAAACCAGCTGTTTAGGTGAAGAAAACGTTTTTGAGCCAGCGCTGGGCAGGTGCAGAGAAGGTGTTCTGTAGATTCCACCTCCTCCTCATCTCTACAGCTTCTGCAGAAGTCGTTGTGGGGTATGTTTAATCTTAGAGCGTGCCTGCCAATAAGGCAGTGCCCTGTCAGGATCCCTATCATGGTGCCAATGTGATCTCTACTAAGAGATATGAGTTCTTTTGAACGCTTCAGATTGAGTTTGGGCCAGATTTGCCGTGCTATATTACAAGTGTTACCTGCTGACCATCTTTTGTTGGTGTTAATACAGGATAACTCATGTGTAAGGAGTTTACATGTGGTGAGAGGAACACCAAGGTTTGTCTTGTCTGAAGATAGTTGTTTGGTAGTACCTGTGCAAGCGAGTTCATCTGCTCTGCAGTTACCTAGAAAATCCCTATGTGCAGGAATCCAGCATAGGATAATTTTGAGCTGCTCTGCCATCTCGTTTAGAGATCTGCGGCAGTTGAAAACTGTTTCAGATGTTATTTCAACAGTTCCTAGGGCTTTCAGAGCGGCCTGACTGTCAGAAAGTATGCATATATCCATGGAAGATATATCATTTTTCTGAAGCCAAGTTAGCGCTTCATGTATAGCAGCGATTTCAGCTTGAAATACACTGCAATGGCCAGGGAGCCTGAAGGCTATATTGATGCTTAATGCTTCTGAGTAGACTCCTCCACCTACTTTGCCATATAGTTTTGATCCATCCGTAAAGATCTCAATGACATTGTGAGGTGAATGGTTTTCTTGTTCCCACTCTTCTCGAGAGGGAATGGATACATCGAACTTCCTCTCAAAGAGTAGTTTTTGTGTGATGTAGTTAATGGACCTAGGTAAAAGAGGGAGAAATTTTCTGATACAAGAATGTCCTAGTGTACCTTCTTTCCACTGGGAGGTGGCTACTAGGCGGATGGCTGTATTAGCGGCCATCTGTTTAGCTAGGATATCAAGTGGTGTAAGATGGAGCATTGTGTCTAATGCGTCTGTCGGAGTGGTTCTTAGGGCTCCGCTAATGCACAGTTCCATATAATATAACGCTAATAGCACCATATAGCAAAAATATAGCCTTACAACTGCTGTATAAAGCCAGTGAGTAACACTTGGCTGTAAACCCCATTTGCTACCCACCGCCATTTTGCAAGAGTATAGGGCAATGTTCGCTTTTTTGGCTCTTTCGAGCAGATTGGGCTTCCAGTTTAGTTTCCTATCCAGTATAAGGCCCAGGTATTTTGCTTGATCTGAGAAGATAAGACTTGTATTTCCCAGTTTAGGAGGGCTAATTTGAGGTACATTGTGTTTTCTTGTGAAAACTACTAACTCAGTTTTATTAGGATTAACGCTGAGCCCACAGCTGATAGTCCAGTTGACAAGAGTATTTAGGCAGTTTTGCATAATGTCTCGGAGAGTAGATATATATTTTCCAGAGGTAACAATAGCAACGTCATTGGCATATGCTATCACCCTGCACCCCTCTAGTTCTAGTTTGCCTAGCAGTTCATTCACTGCCAAATTCCAGAGTAGAGGCGATGGAACCCCTCCCTGAGGGGTTCCTCTTGGTACAGATCTTAGCGTGGATGCCGCTCCAAATTTTGCACTTATAATCCTGCCAACTAGCATTTGGTTTATGAGTGCTATCAGTGCGGCATCCACCCCAAGCTCCGTCAGCGCAATGGTGATGGCCCCTGCCTCGACGTAATTAAAGGCTCCTTCTATATCAATAAAAGCTATCATTGTATATTCCTTCAGATAGAGGGATTTTTCAATGATGGAGATTATGGAGTGGAGAGCTGTTTCCACTGATTTGCCTTTGGTGTAAGCATGTTGAGCTAGAGATAATGGCTTCTTTTCTATCATGGATCTCAAGTGAATATCAATTAATCTCTCGAGGATTTTTAGAAGAAAAGATGAGAGACTAATTGGTCGAAGGTCTTTTGGGTTTACGTGTGAGCTTTTTCCTGCCTTAGGTATAAAGATAACCTTCACATTACGTCATCGCTGGGGAATGTGGATTAGGTCAAGGCAGCTTTGGTAGATCAGCAAAAGCCGCTCCTTAATGATGCCATACGACTTTTGGATTTCAATGGGGGCTATACCATCTGGTCCTGGTGACTTAAATGGTTTGAAGCTACTGATTGCCCATTCGAGCTTTGTTTGCGAGAGTATTTCTAGAGATCTGTTCACAGGTGGTAACTGATATTCCTGGATTGGATCGTTGTATATCTCTGAACATCCCGGAAAGTGGGTTTCTACTAAAACGTTCAGAGATTATACACTGCTTGTGGTCCAAGTACCATCTTCTTTTTTCATGAAGCTTGGATTGGAGGGAGCCTTAGCTAGAATTTTCCTGAGCCTTGACGCCTCAGAGGTCTGTGACATATTTTCACAGAAGGTCCTCCAGGACTGTCTTTGTGCTTTTCGTTGTTCATTTTTATATTCCTTGAGGGCTATTTTATAAAATGACCACGTATCTGTAGATCTTGTGGTCTTTGCCCTGTTGAAAAGTTTTCTGGTCTTTCTCCGGAGATCTTCTAGTCCCTTATTCCACCAAGGAGGCTTTTGCTTCCCCTTCAATGTTTTAAGCGGACAAGCAGTATCTAGAGCTTTATTTAGCGATTTAGTGAGACTATTAACTAAGTTGTCTAAAGATTGTTTATTGGAAGGACGATTAGTTGGTCCAATTGAGAGATCTGTATTTAAGGAATTTATATAAAGATCCCAATTGGTTTGTTTAAGATTGCGAAATTCGCATGATCTCGAGTCAAAGTTATCAACATCAAAGAGAATATATCTATGGTCTGAGAAGGAGTGTTCATTAGAAACTCTCCAGTTTTTTACCCTGTTAGATATATGGTCAGAGGCAAGGGTAATATCTAGAACTTCCTGTCTATTACTTATAATAAAGGTGGGTTCATTACCTATATTGCATATATTAAGATTAGTTGTGAGGACGAAGTCAAATAGAAACTCACCCCGTTTGTTGGTGTCTGAGCTACCCCAGATCACATGATGAGCGTTTGCATCGCACCCGATAATTAGGCCCTTTGCTTTTGATGCTGCTGTGGAGACCAAATTTTTAAAGTTGTCTTCTGGGAGGACTTCGTGGTCGTGCGCGAGGTATGCTGAGACGAGCCACAAGCTGTTCTGGCCCATCTCGACGCTTATAGCCACGGTGTCTTTGTTACTGAAATTAGAGAGAGTAAATACACTCAGGTTTTTCTTAATTAAAATACACGCTCTTGGTTTACCTTGTGATTTAGTATACACAAGCGTATATGCTGGAGTCCTGAGTCCGCATACCAGGCCACAGACTACCCATGGCTCCTGGATCAGGACGATGTCATCTCCATCTTTGCTGAGACGGATTATCAGGCTGGCGGACGCAGCCTTGAGCCTCGGTTAAAAGAAATTCAAATTGTCTACCACGTTTCTACCATGTTTCACCTAATCAATAATTCACGTATGGTTTTAATCAATTCCTCTAAATAAATCTATTCCTTTCCTTTTAGGTCAAATGCCAAACCTTGTTTGTATAAGGCACATGCCTTAGTTCTGTGATCTTTAAAAAACAAAACTCATCATTGTCACTGGCAAATAGTCTGGCTCAACTTTTCTCTATTATGCTAAAAACAGTAAAATACCCTAAAAAACTTAAATTGCAAAAAGTTCTGCCATTGTAAAAAGGAGGAGACAAAACTACAGACCGATTGCAATATTTCCAATTCTCAATAATGTGGTGGAGAAAGTAATAAAAAATCAAATTTGCGATCACCTTGAAAATACAAACTTCTTGTATAAACAGCAATATGGGTTTCGAAATGGGTCCGGTACTCAGGCAGCTCTGATTCAAGCCATAGACAATATTTTCTCGGCTTTAGACCAAGGATGCGTGGAAGTCGGAGGATTGCTCATAGATTTTCAGAAGGCATTTGAATGTGTAAACCATTAAATATCGTTAGAAAAACTGCGCTATGCTGGGTTTAGAGGCAAAACATTGGATTTGATGGGCAGCTACCTAGAGGACAGATACCAAGCGGAATTCAACGGGAAAGTTCACAGCGAAGTAGAGAAAGCATTTTGTGGTGCTCTCCAAGGTAGTGTGCTTGGACCGATCCTCTTCCTTATGTTCATCAATGACATCAAATATATCGCGTTATACGGCAAGCTGTTCTTTTCTCGCAGATGACATTGCCTTGTTTTACCCAAGTAGATGTAGAAGAGTTTTTCGAGCGCAGTTAGAATGTGATATTTCGACGTTGCAGGAATTCTTCCGTTTTAACAAAGTTTCCATGAACACCAACAGAACAAAATTCATTATTTTCTTACCTCGTCCAAGTGCGCAAGCCAACTTTATGTTCACTATAAATGGCACTGAAATCGTTAGCGAGAAAGAAATTAAATTCCTGGGACTCACTTTGAGCAAAAATCTCACAAGCTCTCATATGGACTCGGACTGCTGTACAAATTAAAAAACAGGCTAACTTCGGATACAAAATACTTAATTTATGTATCGCTCTTCCACTCACATCTAACATATATGCCAATGTG
Source organism: Dichetophora obliterata (assembly GCA_963920525.1). NCBI lineage: Eukaryota > Metazoa > Arthropoda > Insecta > Diptera > Sciomyzidae > Dichetophora > Dichetophora obliterata. Next base: position 108,749,610 of record OY986438.1, read on the forward strand.
CTGGGCACATAAAAACACCACTGAACTCAAAAAGCTCCAAAGACTACAAAATAAAGCGGTCAAGCAAACGTTTCAATTGACGCGAAGATACCCCAGTCACCGATTGTATACGTCGAACTTCAGATAGCTGTTGCCAATAAGTAATCTATACAAATACCAGCTTTTAGTTCATGTCTTCAAAAACATTCACAACATCAACTACAACACAGCACAGCTGAACTACCCAATACATGGCTTCAACACCAGAAGTATTAACAACTTAGTAGTGGCGAGATGCAGGTTGGAAGTCACTAAGCAAAGATATCTTCATGCGGGACCAACGGCTTATAATAACCTACCGGCGGTATGTAAAAATTCTGCATCATTAGGCGCATTCAAACAATTAGTTAAAAAATATACTTGCTAAGCAACATTGAAAGTAATATGTAAGCAATAAAATAATTATTGAATTGTATATACAGTGGCTGGCAGCTTATTCCATGCAGTGCATTTTTAAATATAAATTGACATAGTTTCAAAATTGCAAGGTATACCAGCAAACTATTTTTGTAGTTTTGTAGCCGCATATGAATTAAATATTATACGATAAAAAAAAACTATAGAATTGTGCCGTATTTTTGTTTGAAAAAAGGGAATACCCAATGATAAAGCAGAAATGCGGCTGCCAGCTTATTTCATGCACTTGTTTCTCTTTGATATTTCTCTTTGTTGCTACATCGCGTAACTTTGCTTTGTTTTTGTTTTCCTTTTTAGTCGTGTACGCATGTGATTTGCATTTCATTTAGTTTGGTTGCGAAGTTTGTACGGTTAATTATAAAGTTTTCTAAAAATGGGTCGCCACACAACTATTGAGTAGCGGGGATTGGTAATTTTCCACTTCAAAAACAATCAACTGCAGCGAAAAATTGTAGGAATGGTTCATTTGAGTCCTTCGACTGTTCAAAATATAATAGAGCACTTTGTTCATGAAAACCGTCTTCAAGATAAAGGCAAAAAAGCACCTAACAAAATATTCACTGAGTCAGACGAGCGCTACATTATTCGTAAAATTAAGGAAAAACCAAGGCTATCTGCATCAAAGATACAGTTGAAAGCTGGTGAAGATACAGTTAAAAAAGAATTAGGTAAGCCGTGCAGCGCTAGTACAATCCGTCGCCTGCTTAAAAAGCATGAGTTTAATAGTCGTCTGGCTCGCAAAAAGCCCTCTAATAGTAAGGCCAACATCAAAAGCCGACTTACCTTTGCCAATGAGCATGCTACACGGAATGCAGACTTCTGGAACTCAGTGATTTTTGCCAGCGAGTCAAAATTTAATATTTTTGGGTCTGATGGCATGACTTATGTGTGGCGCAAGCCAAACACGAAGCTTAACAACACAGAGAAAACAACATTTTCAAAAGTGGCAGAAACGAGCTACTTTTAAAAACGTTTAACCCAGATTTTGCACTTCTAACGTTTATTTTAATTTTAAAAACGAACATTTTAAAATGAAATAGTAAAACGTTTATTTGCATTTTAAAAACTTACATTTTCAAATGAGATTCTAAAATGTTCGTTTTATTTTTAACAATGAATATTTTAAAATGCTGTAGTAAAAAGTTTATTTTCATTTTAAAAACGAAAATTTTAAATCGAGATTCTAAAATGTTAGTTTGATTTTTAATAATAAATATTCTCAAATGTAAAATGTTTATTTTCATTTTAAAAACGAAAATTTTAAAATTAGATTCTAAAATGTTCGTTCGATTTGTAACAATAAACATTTTGAAATGCAATAGTGCAAAAATTAATTATATTGTAAGAACGAAAATGTTCATTATTCCCATTAATTCATAAATTTACAGAAATCCGCATTTCCTCTATTAATTAAAAAAAGCTTTGTTGGTTTGCAAAATTACAGTTTTACAGTTTTTAGGCAAACTGCAGAAAGATGGAATCGAGAATGAAAAATATTTTATTTTTTGAACAAATATCAAATACATAAGTCGAGGAAACATATATAACAAACAATTCGTTATTAACAGGGTTTTTGAAACAAAGAATGTGAATTTTCTTATGTCATGGTAAAACGTTAGTAGTTGTTTTAAAAACGTTTCGTTTTAATTTTCTATTTAAAAATGTGCGTTTTCATTTTTGTATGGCGCAAAATATTTTTAAAAATATTAATTTTACTAAACGTTTTTAAAATGTGCGTTTTTGATTTTTTGTTTTCTCAGTGAATAAAAATCTGAAACCAAATGTGAAACACGGTGGCAGCTGTGTAATGGTTTGGGCCTGCATGGCTGATGCCGGGTTCGGAAACTTGGTCTTCATCGATGACACAATGGACAAGACATTATACCTCAATATATTAAAAGCAAACTTGCTCCAAATTGCTGATAAGCTGGGTCTGAGTAGCAGTTTCAGATTTTACCAAGACAATGATCCAAAACATAAATCGAGCATTGTCCAGATCTGGCTTATATGGAACTGCCCCCACCTAATGAAGCCTCCAGCTCAGTCGCCATGCTGGAAGGAAGACCTAAAAAAAGCTCTAGTAGACGAGTGAAAAAAAATTGAACCAAAAACAACCCAAACCCTGGTTAATTCTATGCCCAAAAGTTTTAGGGATGTTGCAAAACAAAAGAGCGGATACACCAAATACTAATGTTCCAAAAGAAAACATTAATCCATACTCACTAAAAATCAGATATGAGCTGCATGAAATAAGCTGAGCCATAAAAGTATGAGTATTTTTAGTTTCATATATTTATTTTTTATAAAAATTTTTTTGTTTTCATTTTTTTATTTTTTATAAATGAATCCTTTTCGTTTAACAGTAAACATTCGTCTTTGAAATTACTTTTAAAAGTTTAAATTTTATTAACTTAAGTTATATTAACTTAAAAAATTAAAGACAAATGAATTTTCACAAATGCACTGCATGGCATAAGCTGAGAGCTACTGTATGTCTTAAGAAAAACTTGCTGATTATTTAGAGTAATCTTAGATATGCCAATCAGGCAAGCTCCTCTAGATCGTTTAAGGGTCAATGGAGCATTAATACAAATTTTGTGTACATATATTACTATTGGAATAAATAAAAAAAAATGCAAGGGCGAATACAATCTTGCTAAGCATTTTTTTAAGCAACCGAGGCAAGCCCAAATCGCTCTTACAAAAAGAGGCTTTCAAATTCACCGCTATACTTAATTTTCTCGCAAAGAATTCTTGCTAAAAATTTCATAATAATTTGTATGATGTGTACTCAAATAAAGACAACAGCAGCGGAAAATGTGAAAATTGTTAAAAATTTCCTCGCAGGACTTTCACCTAAATTTAAGGTGATTACAAAGTACTTTCAAAAAATGTATAGTCAACTATTTTCTTGGAAAATAACTAGTGATTTTCTCTATGAAATGACCGCAAAATCACCAATACGCACTACCTGCGATATGACAGATTGACTAGCTTATATATGGTCCTTTTGAAACCATTCAGTAGTCAGTCTATAGAAAATTAGCTTATATCTGGTTACTTTCATTCTACTTACTAGTGAGGAGTAAGACGACTGCATTTTAAATGGTTTTTATAAAAAAGCTTCTAGTGAAAATAGAAAATATTGAGCCATACAAAAAATATTTTAAGGTCGACTCAAAATTTAGTGTGAAATATGAAATAGGCGCTATACAAAAAATTCCAAAACTTTTTTGTCCACTTATTCTGTATAAAAAGGAAATCTACGTCTACACTTCCGATACTATCGTGTCTTTTTTTCAAGCAAATCACAACCCTGGTCACGGAGAAAAAAATTTATGCAACGCTGAAACTTTTGCTTTGCTCGTTACTACAACTAACTACTTTTCGATGACTTTTCAACTAAATTAAAGTTGAATCCAGGGCTAGGACTTCGTTGACATGTCATCTTTTTTCTGCTGCTTCTAAGACATTTCCTGATTATTTAAAACGTCCATTTATGTTTCCTAAATTCCTTATATGAAAAGTTTTTTGGACATTTTTTCGTCATTTTTCATCATTTTTTGTTTTCAGGTTATTTTAACTGTATTTAGGGCATTTTTTGGTCATTTTTTGGACGTTTTTAATTTTTAAAGCATTTTTCCGTTTTTTTTTTGCAATTTTAGTGTAATTTTTAAATATTTTTTTGTTTTTTTCATACTAAAAAATGTCAAAATACAAATTTTTAAACATATTCCTTTAACACTAGAGTCCCCTCAATCCAAAACACAATATCTTGACAAAGGAGTAGCATTCGAAAGGGTATGTAGAAAAATGAAACAAGTGTTAAATAAAAACTCAGGATATGCTAGCATAAAATAAGTTTAAAATTAATAATGTTTTATTTTTAAGGCTAAATTTTTTGTTTATTTTTATGCAATTGTTTGCGTTTTTTAGGTAATTTTTGTCAATTTTAAGGTAATTTTCTACGGTTTTTAGATCATTTTTGTAGTTTTTTAGGTCATCAAAATCGGAGCACTGGATATAACACTTCAATGTTAAATAGGCGCTATACAAATATACAAAAAAAAGGAATTCTACGTCTACACTTCCGATACTATCGAGACTGTGTCGTTTTTCTAAAGCAAATCACAACCCTGGCCACGGAGAAACAAATTGTTGCAACGCTGAGGCTTTTGTTTTGTTCGTTACTACAATCATGAAATTCTGGTTCGTGGCCGCACTACTCACTACTTTTAGATGACTTTTCAACTAAATGAAAGTTACTCTGTGAATAACTACCTTCAAGTTGCTTTACTTTTCGGACCAGTTACGTTTAGTCTTGCAGGTAAAAATGTGTGCTGGCGTTACGTTATAAAAAACGAAAGTGGTTGTTGACTTGGCTTACAAAATTAGCAAAACTCTCTGAATTGGGTAAGACTTTTTTAGTTTATTATCCTAGAAGGGCGTATCGAATAACAATTCTTTTCGAATTTCATATTCTAAGAGGTCTCAAAAGTTGCATTGGCTGGTCAGAATATCCCCAAAAAAAAAAATTTAGAAAAAATATGGATCTCTTCCTCTCCCGCAAGGACAAAGTTGTTTTTTGAGAAAAACAGTAAAAAATCACGATCTCAGAATGCTTTAATTTTTGTAAAAAAACCTGCATATGTGTTAAAGCAAAAGTAAATATAAACTCTAACTAACAATATTTTGGCAGACACGATGCTACTCTTGGTTTTTAGTCAAAATGTCCTGTGTGAAGGATATTCGAATCTAAAGGTACACTCAAGACAACACAGAAGTTTTATTTGTTTTCTGATTGTCTAAATTTTGGTGACATTGATTACAGTGTTAAGGCTTTCCTTAAATATGGCGAACTTATTTCTTGTTTTGAAGAAATGTATACTTGAATGCAATTTTTTAACTTTTTCATAAAAATAAATACAAGGTTTTATATCTCGAGCACCAGAAGTGGTACCGAAGATTATCTTCTCAATTCAGATTCTGCAAATAGTTTTGAACGAAACCCTGTCTAAAAATATCTTTTTTAAATCAGCAGGAAAAGGCCACGATTTTTTTTCCTATTTTGATATTAAAAAAAAGTTACTTCAAGCATGAAATGTAACAATTTTGTTCATATCTTCTTTAAACAATCTTCTTTAAAACACTTCTTAACAACAATTGTTAAGTCAATTGAGACCCATCGAATGGCAAGCTCAGCAACTCAAAATTTTAGTATAAAATTTTTGTGAATGCTGAGTTGAGGTGTTTTCACGAAATAATAAAATTCATGCTAGGACGGAACATTTTTTAAAAAGCGAAATAGGAAAAAAAATCGTGATCTTAACCTGATGTTATAAATTGATTATTTTGGACAAGGTGTTGTTCAAAAATATATGAAGAATCTAAATTAAGGAAATTATCTACGATACCACTTCTAGTGCCCGAAATATAAAACCTTATATTAATTTTTTTGAAAAATTTAAAAGATTGCACTAAGTATACATTTCTCAAAAACAACAAAATGCATATGGAAAAAATATAAAAATTATTAACTCTCCAAATTTAAGGAAAACTTCAACACAATAATCAAAATCGCCAAAATTTAGACAATCAGATAGGAACCAAAAGTTGTATGCTACCTCGAATGTACCTTTAGATTCGAATATCCTTTACACAGGATCTTTGGGGTAAAAATCGAGAAAGGCATCGTGTTTGACGGGATATTGTTAGTTAAAGTATGTATTTTTACTTTAAGACACATGTTGTTTTTCTTACAAATATCAAAGAATTTTGAGATCATGATTTTACTGATTTTCTTAAAAAACAATTTTGTCCTTGCGGTAGAGGGAGACATCCTTATTTTTCCTAAAATTTTATTTGGGAGATCTTGACCACCTTATGCAACTTTTGAGACCTCTTACAATACGATCTAAATTTTTCGATACGCTCTGTTATCCTAGTGATCAAATTTCAAAATCTTCTCTGGTTTTTTTTATCAGGCTTTTTGATCTGGCGTAACGTTACTTGAATTTCCATTGTTGTTTAATTGGGTAATTGAGTAACTAGGTAGTTAAGTAATAATATAATTTAGTAATTATTATTATTATTATTATTATTATTATTATTATTATTATTATTATTATTATTATTATTATTATTATTATTATTATTATTATTATTATTATTATTATTATTAATATTTATTTAGACAAATTGTTGACATTTAAGACTTAAATCTTTTACATGCCGCATATAAAAATAGATAACAACTAATTAAATAAATTATAATAAACTATTACTATAATTACTAAAGTAATTATAAAGATATTAGTTCAAAAAAATTTCAGATTATTTTACTGAGTCATCATATAAAACGGAATACAATTCAATTATTCGAGGATAAAAATACAAAAGAAAACTGTTTCAAATATATATAAAAATTATTAAGATAATAATGCCAAAAAAATTATATTGAAAGGAAAAAATTTTAAGAAAGTAATTAAAAATTAATTTATGTTTTAGTAAAGGATAACAAGATCAGAAACAGGAGAGATAGATTTAAGAGAAATAGGTGAAGATTAAATGCTTAAAGTGGTTAGGGTTGGAAATTGTTTTAATGTTTCTTGGAAGTGAATTCCATAGTCTTATGGCACTAACGAAAAACAATCGGCTAGAGTTTAGGTGGTTATGCCTCGGAATAACAAGGTTCATGCTTCTGTTTGACCTACAAAACGTTATCTTCTCAAATAGATATCTTGGACAACGAGAGTGGATGACCTTATGTAAGAAAATGCAATTTCTTGCTTCAAGATAGCTGAGCAAGTTACGGCCTAATAACTGTTTATTAAAGGCTCATACCTCCGAAGATCATAAACATAGCGTGTAGAGTTGTTAAATGCAACTTGAATTTTGTGCATAGATCTCGAGTCCAGTTTGCTATAAACGACTTCCGCATAAGAAAATATTGGCAATAACAGCTGTAAGACAAGCTTCTTTCTAGTTTCAACAGGTACGAACGCAGCAGTCATCCGAAGATTTCTGAGAACGTAATAAATTTTACTAACGCAGGAGTTTACATGATCTTCACACCTCAACGACGAGTTTATTTGGTAGCCGAGAATAGAAGCCTTTCTTACAAATTTTAGCTCAACGCCATTTAGGAAAATAGGGGGAACATCGAGATTCATATAAGGTGTTTGTGAAATCGGTAACACATACGATTTAAGAGGATTCAATTCCAGCATATTAGCTTTGGCCCAATTTGCCACCAAATTTAAATCTTCGTTAACTCTTGCACATAAATCTTCAGAGAGACAATTGGGTCTGGACATATACAACTGCAGGTCATCAGCATAAGCATGCATGGTTACATGATTGCATGTTCTAAAAATATCATTTATGAACATGGTAAACAGAATTGGGCCAAGAACTGAGCCTTGCGGAACTCCACTTCTGGTAGCTTTAAAAGACGAGAAATTGTTTTTTACCCTTACTCTTTGAGACCTGCCATTTAAATAGCTAAACATGAAACGAACAGACGTATCAGAAAAACCAAAGTTATGCATGAGTTTTCTACACAGTAAAAAATGGTTCACGGTGTCAAACGCTTTAGAAAAGTCTAACAGGCAGAGTAAGCTCAAATGGCCCATATCATATGGCACTCTAATGTCATCCAAGATTTTTACCACAGCAGAGGAACAGCTATGTCCAGGTCGGAAGCCCGACTGCAAATTATGTATTAGGTCAAAAGTATTTATATGGTGGACAATTTGTTCAGCCATGAGGTGCTCGCATATTTTGGACAACGAAGACAATAAGCTTATTGGACGGAAATCGGATGGTCCGCAAGCATTGGTTTTTTTCGCGATGGGAATAACAGTTGCTACTTTCCACAGATTAGGATAACTGGAAGTGGTAAAACAGTGATTTATAATATGTGCAAGTGGACTCAGTACATAAGGTAAAATATATTTAATAAATTTAATGCTGATGCCATCAACACCAGTGGCGTTTGATTTAATTTTTTTAATACAACGTGCTATGTCCATTTCACTCACTGTGCTAAATTGAAACTCATAGGGACACATACTGAAAGGTTCATCAACATATGCAGATATAAAGGAGGCCGTAGATGTAGAATTAGTAACGAAATAATCATTTAGCAAGTTTGGGTTAATATCACACGGTTCGGTTTCTTTATTATATACACCGAAGCTCTTCAGGTTTTTCCACAACTGTTTAGATGGTAAAATTGGATTTAATTTTGACATAAAGTAAAACTGTTTGGAAACTCTTATAGAATTTGTAGCTTCATTCCTGGCTTTTTTATATTCCTCCCAGTTTAATAAATTGGTATGCCGCTTCCACTTGCTGTAAGCTCTGTTCCTTTTTTTAAGTGCTAATTTGACAGACTCAGTAAACCAAGGGCAGTTTTGTTGGTAATGTAACGTGTGCGCAAGGGAACATGCATATCAAACAAATTATTTATGTTGTTTATGAAAAAATTTAGCTTTTCATCGATAGATTCAAAAAACCAACATTCTGACCAGTTTATTTGAGATAAACTATTAAACAATGATGAAAAATCAGTGGACCTATAGTCACGATAACGAAAGGAGGTCTCAGAAGCAGTCCTTGTAAAATCAATATTCAACGTGCAAAAAATTAGGTCATGATCGGAAACAAATGAGATTTGATCAAAAAGCATTACAAGTGAAGGATCAGACACAATAAATACATCTAACAAGCTTGGACAGACATTGTTTGAGAAACGTGTTGGCATAATGGTATTTACTACATTAAGACCTACTTGGGCTACATCATCGAGAAACTTACGGGAGAGATTGTCGTTAGCTAAGAGGTTTATGTTGAAGTCACCACACAAGACAAAATGTTCGAAATCAATTACGCAATTCAATATTTCAGTAAATACTGGTTCCAGACTACAGCTACGGTTCGGATTGTACACGCATGAGACTAACACTTTAAAAAACTTTAAAAAACGAATTGAATATATTTATTGCCTTTTCCTTGCCTCAACCATTTTTTCATTATCTTTAGCCAATGCCTTCCATTTTTACTAAAACAAAAAAGTTTACGAAACATTTATTAAACATTTACGAAAAAAAACAACTATATTTTTGAAACAGTGCAGACGATTTGATCATCATGGTTAATGAATTTATGTAAAAATTGATAACATTAATAACATGAAAGTGTTTCTCTAAGATAATATCATCAAATAATAAGTTTCTGATAAGTTTTAATTTTAGGTCACGGTAGACTTTTCTGTGGAAATGCCTATATATAAAAACGAAACACTTAAATGACAAGTTTTACTATTAATAAAACAATTTTTTGCTTTGCTAGCTATTGAGTTAAACATAAAAAGCTAATTTTATTTCGATAAGCTTTTCCAACATAAAATCATTTTCACAAAATTTTCGTTGTGGTAACCCCTTTATTTTTTGAAAAGAAGGGTTAATCTTTTTATAATATATAAATTTTTTATTTTATTAAGTCAACGAAGTCATATTTTAAGATTTAAAATTTTTAAATGGTATTTGATATTTTTATCGCAGGCGAAACAGCAGGTATTTGCTAGTATCAATATACAACTATTGACCAGTTTTTTAAGCATTTTTGACACAAAAATTTAATTTTTACCAATGTTTCGAACAAGAGAATACGTAAGTATCTACATATATGTATATAACACAATAAGTTTTAAGCCAAAATATTTCATTAGCTAATAAATATCATATTTGCGTTTATAATAGATTTAAAATAGATGAAATGAACAGAATCCCAGGGAAATACATTTTTTTGGCAAGGCACATATACGTGTGCTCGTTTTACTTCCCAAAAAGTAATAGATGTCAATATTGACGGAAGTTATGCCAACTATTTATAAAAATGTTTGTATATTTGCTAAAAACAAACGACTCATTAGCTCTTACTCTACTTTTTATACCCCTACGCATATAAAAAAGCGTATGGTGTATTATATCTTTGTCACTCCGTTTGTAACGCAGCCGATGAGGAGGTAACGATTATCGTAACAAAATTCAATATATAGCTTTTTATTAAAAAATAAAGATGAAGTTTGAAAATGAGCATAATCAGATGAAAACCACGCCTAACTCCCATACAAAGTGACTTTATCAAAACTTTAAAATTTGTTTAAATTCCACAAAAACTAATATAATAACTTCAAAATTTTACACATATGCTTCAACCTGTAATATGCACTTTAAGTATGAAATTTGTAAAAATCCAATGAAAACCACACCTACCTCCCATACAAAGTGACAATTTGAAACCAGTAAAATATCCTTAAATTGCACAAAAATTAATACAATGGCTTAAAACTTTGCAAATTTGTTTTACTGCATGTTTATGTAAAACGAAACAAAGGCTGAACGTGGTGCGAAACACGGTAAGTAATACATTTTTCAATATTAAAAAATATTGTTGCTCGTTTCTTTCACGACGTTCAGCGTTTGTTTCGTTTAACATAAACATGGAGTAAGTCTTTACTATGCAGCCGATGTTTGTAATTTAAAACAAAAGAATTTAGACTCCGTCATCATAATAGTAAAACCTCTATAAATTCGAAAAACATTAATGTGCCTTACCACGTCTTTAAAAGTGACGTCACCAAAATAATACAACATTCAAGACTTCGAATAAACAAAAATACGGCGGGTATTTTAACTTCAGTCCAGTCGAAAATATTTCCTTATTAGTTTTTCTATTAATTCCAAAGGAAGTAAGAAAGAAAACACATTTTTAAATCCCGTTATAAACGTTAATTTAGATAATCAATTATTTATTGATATGCCTTGTTATTGAATAGGCAATCGATAAAACCTTAGTATATCTGTAAATATTTCAATATCCGATAAAAAATTGTATCGCTTATAGCAGCGACATCTGTTGACGTAGACAAGTTTTCCTTTATGCTAAAAATATGGCGCGTTAAACGTGCAACGCTTATTTAGTTTTTTGTGTTGGAACTACAAAGTTTGTAATGTGAGTTTGTCACATGCTATACACATAACCAACCAACTCAAAAACTTCGCTGCGAAATGACGAAAGTTTGTACGTATTTTCATATCCTTCAACTTTTTTCATCTACTGTCATAGGCAGGATATGAAGAAATTGCATAAAAGTAACTTAGATAAAAATGGAAAAAAATCAACCATCTATATATAGAGTAAAGGAGGCAAATATGAACTACCCGGTTATTTTCCACTGCATGCATGAGATTTGCAGTTATTATTGTTAAATAATATTCTTGTCGGTCATGTTCAAAACCTATTTCAAAACCGACTTTAGTGTTTAGTGAGTTTGCGTATTGTGTGGAATTCATTGTGAAATAGAGGTTTTCTATAACACGGTTCGAAAACTTGCAACCCTTTTTCAAAACTACAGACTTCGATCAACGGAAGCAGGTAGAAGAGACAAAAACAAATTATACGTGTGTCGAAATTTTAGTTAACGTCTGAGTAATTTTTAATATAACTTAACTCTTAATGTTTTAACTTCCTAACATAAAAAATAAGAAAACTGCTAAATATACGCCATTATCATAGTTACTGTGCTATTTTCTAAGCCATATTTTTGTAGACTATACTTTTGCAGAACCCTTTAGCGTCCTTTTTTTAGTACTTTTTTGAACATTTTCAATTGTTGTCGTAGAGTTGTAAAAATATTCTATATAAATGAATCTAGAAAAGTTTTACTATAAGTTTTTTTAACAAAATTGCTCTTACGCGTGCTTCTATGAAGAAATATAGTGAGTTTTAAGGCCACCACCTTTTACCTTTAAACAATTTTTTTCGAACAATTTTTTTATACCGACTTATATATGAGCCGTTTATTTTGAAAGTGGCATAAGTCACTTTTTCAAAAAAATCGAGTTAATGGTAACACTAAATACAATTGAACGGTATCTTTTAATTTTAAAAAATTTTGCACTCAATAAGTTGAGAACTATTGAGATTTGTTCGAGAGAGGTTTTGGTAATTAACGGTATAACAAACATGTTTATTTTGAAAGTGGCGTAAGTCGCTGTACTCGAGAAATTAATAATTACACTGGAGAGAGTTCTACTCTGTGGCAACACTGGTGTGAAGTATTGTTTTTAATTATTTTCAGTATTTGTAAAAAAGTTGTGGTCATTGGACTTATTTTTGTAAGTGCGAAAGAATAGTGCAGTTATATGATGTTATCAGACAGCGAATCAGGTAAAACATACTTATTGCAGTTATGGAATTAGGTGGCTTTCAATGCGCATTATTATTTTATAGAAAAAATTTCTAAAATGAGAAAAACCATTAACCCCCGAAAGAGACATATGAGAGTAATTTCATCAGATGAAGAATCGACTTCTATGTAGTCATCAGAAAAGGAAAACAGCATAACGGAAGGAACAGAAACTCATCGTGAACGAAAAAAGGGATGCAGAAATGCAAAAGAATATACTCAAAACATTATTAAGGAAAAAAGAAATAGTGGTGAAAAATACGTAACAGCAACCTCCAAAATTATTTTTACCAAAAGAATTGCAGTTAAACCTTGTTTTTTAAAAAATTGTAAAGAAAAAATAAGTTCTCTTAATCGACAACTTGTCTTTGATAAATTTTGGAAGCTGGCAAACTTTACGAAGCAAAATTTGTTTTTACATAGTATAGTTTAACGAGAAATACCCAAAAAGAGAAGACCAAGAAACTACAAGTCAAAACCAAGACAATGTCAATTTAAATATTATTTGACACATGAAAATGTAAGTGTGTTGGTTTGTAAAACATTCTTTCTGGATACTTTCAACATCTCAGAAGGACGTCTGGCTAGTGCTCTTAAAAAGGATGTTCCTGGAGAAGATTTACGTGGGAAATCTGAAAATTCCAGAAGAAAAACTGAAGAATCTCTCATAATTGCGGTCAAAGAGCACATTCAAAGCTTCCCTGCCTTTAGTAGCCATTACGCAAGGAGTCATAATCCCCATAGAAAATATTTAAGTCCAGATCTAACTATTAGGAAAATGTACAATCTATATCTTGAAAAGTGTAAAAATGATAAACAACAACACGTTAACGAGTGGATATACAGGGAATGCTTCAAAAATGACTTTAATTTGCACTTTCATCAACCTAGAAAAGACACATGTCAAAAATGCGATCTTTTAAAAGTACAGATTCAAGCTTGTGAGGATGAAGGTGAAAAAATGCAATTAAACCTTCAACACGATTTACATTTGAGATCGGCAGAAATGGCCAGAAAGTGTCTACAAGAAGATCAGAAAAAAGCGGCTGAAAATCCAGATGAATATTTTGGATTTTCATTTGACTTTCAAAAAGCATTGCCTTTTCCCAAACTTACGACTTCCATATCATATTACAAAAGGAATATGTACGTTTTAAATTTGAGATTCCATAATTTTCATAACAATAATACTGACATGTATGTTTGGGATGAAACAATAGCATCAAGAGGTTCTCAGGAAGTTGCTTCGTATTGTATAAAACATCTTAAGAATGTCACAACTCAAAAGCATATTATTGCATATAGTGACTCATGTACAGGACAAAATCGTAACTTAAAACTGGCATTAACTTGGATGAAAAATGTTCAGTCTTCAGAAAATGATATTGAAATTCTGGATCACAAATTTTTAATTTCGGGCCATTCATACTTACCAAATGATCGTGACTTTGGTGTAATAGAAACGGCCTTGAAAAAAACAAATGTTTTATACATTCCAAAAGATTATTATAGCGTGCCGAAAAAAATCCTTCACAGTACACAACATGGAGGGAAAAGATTTTATTTCAACACATTCATTGGGAAATTCTGTTTCAAGAAGGAAAGTAAATACAGACCAAAACAAAGTGAATTGGCTAAAAATTCAATAGATACGATTTTTTAGTTTTATAAACTAACTTTAGATGAAAAAGATGAATTTCTTACTTTAGATTTGTTACCAAAAAGAGGAAGACCTAGGCGTTATTCACAAATAAAGATGGATCCGTTATACGCTGGATCTCGTCCTGTTTCTTCAGCAAAATACAAAGACATGATGGACTTGCTTAATTATATACCGCCAATATACCACAGTTATTTTAAAAATTTTAAACAAACCACGATTTCCGAGGACCCCTATTGATGACGAGAATTAAATTGAGCTGATATATATTTTCCTATTATAAATTACTTATACTTACATAATGTTTCTACATGAACTAATTATTTTTGTATTTTATGAATATTAAAATAAAGAATATTTAAATCAACTTTTATATTACTTTTATTGGATTAATATATTATTAAAAAACATATAAATTATTATATATGTAATTTATTAAACAATTTTAGTAAATCACTGCCCATTCAAAACATCACTTCAGTAAATACGTCGGACAAAATTAATATAAGTCACTCATTTTTCTAAACTATTTATTTTGAAAGTGGCTTAAGTCACTTTACCGTAATGAAAATTGGTGATTTTTTAATGTTTATACGAAATTATTTATACTAAGAAAAATATCAGTATCATGACATATCAAATACAAGTAAATCTTCTCGAAAGTTACCATCCATATTTTTAAACGTGTTAAAATGCAAAACCCTTAAAATGAACACTTAAAAACAAAGTGACTTATGCCACTTTCAAAATAAACGGCTCATATATAAATAATATTTCCCCTAATTTTACTAATTTATATATTATTTATATATTTTTAAAAATCGGAGTTAGTATTCAATACAACATTTTTTAAAAATTATATTTGAGTTGTGATGTTGAGCTTTCAAAAAGTTCTTGTTAATTATTGTGTAGAAGATACAATAGAAACTGCTGGCAATCCTAATTAAAATTTATTTGTACGCATTGTTCCTCTTTCATTTTGTTTTTGTCGTCCCTCCATACAGATTCAATTATAACACCCGTTCAATGAATGCGTTGCTTATTTGTATGCAATATCTTATCAACCAAGTAAGTTCTTTAATATCTAATTTTGGAAAGGTTTTTAAAATTGCTATCCAAATATCAGCTACCGATGAATGGTTAACCTTAATGTTGGCAAAGCTTTATTGATGAGGTTAACATCATCAAAAAGTTCGTCAACATCTAATTCAATATTAATAATTTTCAAGACTTCTAATTCACGATCGAGTGTGAGTTCGTGCTCCACAATATATATATATAATCTAGAATTTCCATAAGGCTTTCCTTAAAATTGTAAATTCTTTTAATACATAGAGTTTTTTTATAAACTTCAAAACATGTGATTCCGGCGATTAACCCTTCAAAACCAGAGTCTCCGGGCCAAATGGTATGAGTTGGAAGCCCTGTATAGAAGGTGTGCCTTTAATAATGTTCTTCCGGAGGCAATCATTGGCGCACTCACGAATCTTTGGGTGGATGTGTACTCTGTGTTCTGATAAGAAACTTGCAGAGTCGTCAGTGTATCTCTAGGTGATTGAAAGGCCAGGAGATTTGTGAGTAGAGACATTCTTCGGGGGGTGTTCTATCACCTTTATTATGGAACTTGGTTGTCAATGAACTACTGAGGAAAATAGAAACGATGGGTTGCAAGGTGATTTTCTATGCGGATGACGTAGCTATCGCTGCACAGGGAAAGTTTCCTAACACTCTTTTGGAACTGTTTTGCTCAGCGCTCTCCGATCTCAATAGTTGGGCCAAAAGTTGTGGGCTAGGGGACACCCAAAAAACTGAATTGATCTTTTTTTACAAGGAAATACAAAACTCCGCGCATAGTTCCTCCACGTCTTGATGCCACTCAGCTACACTTGGTGGAAGAGAAAAAAATCCTTAGGAGTTATTTTGGATAGAAAGTTAAGCTGGAAACCGAATATTCTTGAGCGAACTAGGAAAGCCAATGTTGCTATATATTTATTTATTTATTATTATTATTCATCAAACAGGGATTTATTCTCTTAATGACTACTTAAAAATTGAACATACAGTATATTATAACAATTTGTTACAGGTTACGTTAAGTGACTGGAATTATTACATACACTTTTAAAATATAAGAGCAGAGAATTCTTAAAAACACTCCTACTTAAACCTAGATTAAAGTCTATATCTCGACATATTGAATTTGCCAGTCTTAAATAACGAGTGATAGGTTCGTTCATATTGTAGTTTACTCTATGAAATGGCTTATGAAATAATCTTTGAGATCTCAGATCACGTGAAGGTACGTGAAAGCATAATTGAAAAAGCAGAGTGGAACAGTTTATTTCAAAGCATATTAAATCTCGTACGAACATAATGGCAAAATATTTCCGGCGATTTTCCAAGGATAGAATACCAAGAAGAAGCCTTCTCACATAATATTCTGGTATTTCGATATTCCAATTTAAGCGACTGATTGCAATTCTCGTAAAGCGTCGCTGAATTCTTTTGATTCTATTAGAAGCGCATCTATAGAAAGGGTCCCAGATTATGTAGCAGTATTCTAAGATAGATCTTACAAATGCAAAATATAACGATTTTAGAGAAAATGGATCTTTAGTGTTTCTGTTTATGAAACCTAACATAACATTAGCTTTTGCTGCTATATAGTCTATATGCTTTGAGAACCTTAGTTTATTATCAAGTATAACTCCAAGATCTTTCTTTTCAGTTATTCTAGACAATGTCACAATTCCGAGTTTATATGTGTAAACTACGGGCGATAAAATTCGATTGAAGGTCAAACTTTGGCATTTAGATATATTCAGCGGCAGTAAATTGTCGCTGCACCAAACAGATAATTGGAGCAAATCTCTTTCAAGATTCAAACAGTCGTTAGTGTTTTTTTTTAATAGAAAAAATCTTTATGTCATCAGCATACATTAAACACTGAGAAAATTTTATTTTTTAGGAATGTCATTTATGTCAATAAAAGAAACAGAAGTGGCCCCAAGTGACTGCCCTGCGGAAACCGATATAGTTTATAACAATATAAACCTGACAGTATATTGTTAATACGGACAAATTGTGTCCGTCCTGTAAGGTATGACTCGAACCATTTTAAAAAGTTAGAGTGAAAGCCAATTAATTCGAGTTTTTATATGAGTAACTCATGATTAACTCTATCAAAGGCTTTTGAAAAATCTGTAAATATAACATCACATTGATGTCCTTCTTCAAAACAATTCAAAATATATATAGAAAATATTGCCAAATTTGTAGTTGTTGACCTTTCCGTGATAAAACCGTGTTGATACGGTAATGTAACCTCTTTTATTAAAAAAGTGAATCTGTTATATACTAATTTTTCAAAAAGTTTAGGGATCGTGGATATTTTACACATTGGACGATAATTAGAGACCTCGTTTTTAGAACCAGATTTATGGATCGGTGTAATGTAAGTAATTTTCCAATCCGTTATAAATTCGTCTTTTCTAAATGATTGATTAAAACTTGTCGTTAATGGTAAACATAACGCGTCTTCGCAAATTTTTAATAGAATGGGTGGAAAACCATCCCACCCGGGTTGTTTATCAAGGTTTAATTGATTTAACCCTTCCCAAACTTCTATTGAGCTAAATTCTAGGTCACCTATATTAAGTAAACAACACGATGAGTCTCTGTAGGTATTTGTATTTGCGATGTTGTTTGAAGAAACATATACTGATGGAAAGAATTCCGCGAAAATATTGCAAATTGATAGAGGGTCAGATGTTGTATTTCCCACGTATTGCATAGTATTAGGAATGCCAGTAGACTTATTTTTGCTATTAATAAAATGCCAAAAACTTTTACTATTGGTCTTCAGTTGACATTCTATCTGGAAAATATAATTTTTATATATAAATTTGTTCAGTTGATCACATTTCCTTTGAAGAAAGCGATAATTATTTAATAGAATTTGATTATTATTTGATTTTCTGTAAAGTTTATATGCTTTATTTTTTTATAATTTAAATTAATTAGCTCTCTATTGAACCATGTTGGTTTTGATAAATTTTTTAAAGAAGCTCTAGGAATGTAAAGGTTTATAGCTTCTTTAAGCTTGTTTGAAAAAATATTGTAATTTGTTACTAAGTTATCATTATTTAAAACTGACAAATCTTAAAAAAAGCGAAATATTGGTATAATCACCTTTGGCAAAATCAAAATTTAAACTATTTTCGTTTACAGGTATTAAATATCTATAGAATTTAACACTAAGACATAATGCTGTGTGATGATTTGAATTAAGTAAGGATGCGGAGCTAAAGCTATTTACATCGGCATTGATTTCACTATCCACAAAAATTAAATCAAGTAGGCGATTGGAGTTGTTATATATACCATTAAATTGGTGGAGATCAAACTCTGCCAGCCTACCAACAACCTCGCATTCACTATTATTAGCAACATTATATGGTAACCAATAATGCATATTCTCATCAAAAATCCAATCTATGTTGGGGAGATTAAAATCACCCATAACTACAACATTCTGATTATCTTTGAGATTATTCAATATGCTAATACAATTATCCATATGTAATTTATACAAATCAATAGAACTATTTGGTGGTATATAACTTAGTATAACGAAAATTTCTTGAAAAGAGTTAACATTTATTTTTACAATTAACTGGTCCAAGTTTAGATGCGTTTCCGAAAAAGGCAATGCAATTTGCATACAGGAAAGCACTGAATGAACAGCTATTAAGACTCCACCACCTCTACTTAGCCCGGATAAGAGTGGACATTGACCTTTCCTTAAGACATTGTATTGGTTAGAATCAAAGAACTCAGCGTTATTATAGTTATCGCTGAGCCACTTTTCAGTAAGTGCTATCAAGTCGTGTTGAAGTGAGGAAGAAAACAATAAACAATTTCGAGCTTTCGTTCGCAATCCTCCAATATTGTGATAAAAAAGCTGTAAGAAAGCTATAGGTAAAACGTGGGGACTCACCCCGCACTCAAAAAATTTATTAGTAAAATTTCTACGAATGATATTAGTAAACAAAATATTCGTACATTCTACAAATATGCGTACAATATACAAAGTATTTTTATTGTGATATCTTTACGAATTCATTCGTAAAATCTTTCTAATGTCTGATGTAGTATCTACGAATATATTTGTTTTTTATACCAACGAGTATATATCTATAAGAGATTTCACTCGTCGCTCGTTATTTTTTACTCGCCGATATTAGCCATCCATCGACAGGATAGGGTATTTTGATGGGACATTTATTCTATACCCCTTCAAAAGTGCGAGTTTGTTTACATTTTGTTTTCTATATTTTGATCATTTTGGCTGTGTGCACAAGGGAGCAAAATGATCGGTATTTTTTAATGTGCTTGCCTGTTTCTTCTTATTTGAATATCTGAAGAAATATTGCAAACTTTATGAATAAAAAATAAAATATTACAGCTTCTTATTTGCATGTGCATGGTTGCCAAGTTTATTTTCTTTCCAGCTGGACATTTTTGTTGTGATTTTGTTGTAGCTATATTTTGGTTGCTGCTGCAGACAAGGATTTTTAGTTTCATTAGCTGAATAGAAAGACAGAATTCTGATTCGGCTAATGTAATAATTATTGGATAATAAAAAAATGTAGCAATAAATAGAATTGCTCTAGCAGTATTTAATAAATTTAAAATAAAACAAAGACATATTGTAGATTTAATTAATGAGAATAAAAGTTATATTTGATACAAATTTTACAGGTTATTATATATATGTATGTGTGTTTTCTTTCATCTTCTTTAGTTTGTACTAGCTGGACATTTTCCTTGTAGCAATATTTTGCTTGCTACTTTGGATACTCAACCATAATTTTTAGATACTTCATTAGATCAATAAAAAGATGAAATTCTGATAATTCGGCTAATGAAATAATTATTAGTCAGGACTTGAAAAAAATTTTTTTAACAAAAATGCTTTTAATAAATAAAATTAACTTGAATTAGCAAAATACAAAATACTTGAATTAACCAAATTTCTTCAAAATCAAAGAAGAATTTATTGTATAAAGATATTCTCCGACAGACGTTGTCCTGCCACCGCCTTACTGCCATATATGAATTTTCATGCTAATCGGAAAAAAAACATTTTGTTTTCACCATTTTCAGTATAGTTGCCGAACGTATCTATATAAGCTATATTACAAAATTTTAGTCTAATGCAACCAAAACCGTCCAAAATATGACATTTTTGTTGATTTGTAGGCGGTAAAAGAGGGTGTGGTAAAATATTTTTCCCTTAAACCATCTAGAACTCAAAACAAATCGAGTGCCAAAATTTGAGCTTAATTTACTTTATACCTATCGTTTTAATATGTTAACTGTATTAATATGTAAAACTAATTTTAATAAAAAAATTTACGAATTTTGTAATCAATTTTTACTAATACTTTTTACAAATTTTACAAAATTTAATACTTTTTAATGCTTGTATTAAAATTTATTCCAAAATTTCTAACCATGAAGGTAGTGTATTATTTTAAAAAATTAAGAAAAATAAAAATAAATAGAATATATGTATATTAGACTGTCCCACTTTTTCAACGTTTTTCGAAAAGTCTCCGGGACACGTTGATTTTTGATTCTACATAGTCTGATTCTAAATAGTCACGCAAAGGTTTTTTGGCTAAAAAAATTATATTTTCGAAAAAACAAGAAATGTTTCCTTCAGTATTTTTCATATCACTATGAAACTAATGAAACAATTTTTATCAATTTATACATATTTAAAAGCTAATAAAATTTTCCATCTTATGCTTTAAGAAAAATTGCAATTTGTTCTGTACATTTTTTTAAAAAACTCTGCAATGTGATTTTGATTAAATTTTTTTCGAAATTTAATAACTTCAACTCACATTACCCCGCTTTACAAGAGCATAAGGAAGAAATTTTTAATTATGTAAATTTCGTATTTTGAAGAATTTTACAGCAAAAGTTTTCATGTATAATTTGAAGATATATAATATGGTATTTTTATTAAAAAAAACACAACTGCACAGTGAGTTTTTTCGAAAAAAAAATGAATTTTATTTTTATTAAACGTAGCTACATAAGTATTTATGTAAATAACCATAAGAAACAAAATTATACGACATTAGTTTAAGTTGCGAAGTATTGTACGATTTCTGCTGTCAGGATGATTTTTATTGTAATGTTCAATTATTTGGATAACACAATTTTGCTGTCCTGGATCCATTGTCCACGTATTATTTACCATATTTAGAAGTCATATCATTCTTTCTGCTGGATCATTTAAAATTGTTACATTTTTAAAAATTATTTTATTTCCAAAAAATTTTTATTCGTACTCCACAAGGAAGGATGCATTTTAATAAGTTCCTTACAAGAAAAAATATTGAAAAACTGTATATTATAATTTAGCCAGCGAAGGTGTCAAAGGCCAACTCATAGCAGAAAAGCTGTATAACAACAAAAAAATAACATTAAAATGCAAAACAGTGCATCGTAATACTGAGAACATACTAGGGCTATTGAGAACATCCAGTGCAAATGGTCTTGCACCATATCATTTGCAAAATGGTAAAATATATATTTACTCTACACTCAATAATTTCTTGTTTTTTCGAAAATATAATTTTTTTAGCCAAAAAACCTTTGCGTGACTATTTAGAATCAGACTATGTAGAATCAGAAATCAACGTGTCCCGGGGACTTTTCGAAAAACGTTGAAAAAGTGGGACAGTCTAATATACATATATTCTATTTATTTTTATTTTTCTTAATTTTTTAAAATAATACACTACCTTCATGGTTAGAAATTTTGGAATAAATTTTAATACAAGCATTAAAAAGTATTAAATTTTGTAAAATTTGTAAAAAGTGTTAGTAAAAATTGATTACAAAATTCGTAAATTTTTTTATTAAAATTAGTTTTACATTTTAATACAGTTAAAATATTAAAACGATAGGTATAAAGTAAATTAAGCTCAAATTTTGGCACTCGATTTGTTTTGAGTTTTAAATGGTTTAAGGGAAAAATATTTTACCACACCCTCTTTTACCGCCTACAAATCAACAAAAATGTCATATTTTGGACGGTTTTGGTTGTATTTGACTAAAATTTTGTAATATAGCTTATATAGATACGTTCGCCAACTATACTGAAAATGGTGAAAACAAAATGTTTTTTTTCCGATTAGCATGAAAATTTATATATGGCAGTAAGGCGGTGGCAGGACAACGTCTGTCGGAGAATATCTTTATACAATAAATTCTTCTTTGATTTTGAAGAAATTTGGTTAATTCAAGTATTTTGTATTTTGTTAATTCAAGTTAATTTTATTTATTAAAAGCATTTTTGTTAAAAAAATTTTTTTCAAGTCCTGACTAATAATTATTTCATTAGCCGAATTATCAGAATTTCATCTTTTTATTGATCTAATGAAGTAACTAAAAATTATGGTTATCCAAAAAATTATGAGTATCCAAAGTAGCAAGCAAAATATTGCTACAAGGAAAATGTCCAGCTAGAACAAACTAAAGAAGATGAAAGAAAAAAACACACATACATATATATAATAACCTGCAAAATTTGTATCAAATATAACTTTTATTCTCATTAATTAAATCTACAATATTTCTTTGTTTTATTTTAAATTTATTAAATACTGCTAGAGCAATTCTATTTATTGCTACATTTTTTTATTATCCAATAATTATTACATTAGCCGAATCAGAATTCTGTCTTTCTATTCAGCTAATGAAACTAAAAATCCTTGTCTGCAGCAGCAACCAAAATATAGCTACAACAAAATCACAACAAAAATGTCCAGCTTGAAAGAAAATAAACTCGGCAACCATGCACATGCAAATAAGAAGCTGTAATATTTTATTTTTTATTCATAAAGTTTGCAATATTTCTTCAGATATTCAAATAAGAAGAAACAGGCAAGCACATTAAAAAATACCGATCTTTTTGCTCCCTTGTGCATGCAGCCAAAATGATCAAAATATAGAAAACAAAATGTAAACAAACTCGCACTTTTGAAGGGGTATAGAATAAATGTCCCATTAAAATACCCTATCCTGTCGATGGATGGCTAATATCGGCGAGTAAAAAATAACGAGCGACGAGTGAAATCTCTTCTAGATATATACTCGTTGCTTATAGATATATACTCGTTGTATATACTAATGATATTCGTAAACAAAAATAAATCAATTCGTATTAGTGCATTGTACGAATGATTGTGTACATATAAATAATAATATTCGTAAATTTGTCGTACGAATAACTTCGTAATTGCTTTCATTACACTTATTATGCTTATGTATTATTTACGAATGAAAAATAATATTAGTAGAAACAATTCATTCGTAGGCTGGCCGTACGAATTATTAGTAGAGTTTAAAAAATTGAAAACCGAAATCGTTTAGCCTTGTTTGTAGAACATCTACAGAACATAAGGAACTGTATGATTGTCAAGTGACTGTAGCCTGCTGGTAGAGTGCGGGGAAAGTAAACTAAAGAGCCGAGGTTCAAACCCCAGCTCAGACAGAATTTTTTTTGGCTGGTTTTTACGAACAAAATATTCATAATATGTACTAGTATAAGTCGATTCTACGAATCCTATTCGTGGCTGAAAACGACGAATAAAATTCGTAGAAAGAAAGCAGTTATTAGTAATATTTACACAAAAATATTTTTGAATGCGAATATTGCACATTGGATTTACACAGCTATAGCGAGGCCAATCTTGTTATATGGTGGCTGTTTGTGGTGTACAGCAGTAAAAACACAGTCTAATTGCAAATTGTTGGGGAAGTATAATAAACTGCGGCCGTATGTATCAGCAGAGCGCTTAGGTCGACTATATCTGAAACGTTAAATGCGGTTCTTTGTTTAATACTCCTCGATATTATGGGATGGCACAGGAAACAGCCTCAGTGCAACCTTGCAGTGGGCTAACACTCGTACAGGTCACACCTCTGTTATCGATCTTGCATGAGTAGTTCCTAGCAACATCGATTACACCATTGCAACTCCCTTATTCGAGAACGGATTTCAAAAAGTAATCCCAACCAGAATAGAATGGGACGGATTATTGCCGCATAAGCAAGTTTGCGTGCATATTTTTACTTTCGGCTCGAAACTTGACAGCAAAGGCGACTTTTCAACGGATCTAGGCATCAGAACCTCATTTAGACTGTCAGATCATTGTAGCGTCTTCCAGGTTGAAATAATGGCTATTTATAGCACTGTGGAATGGCTGAGGTATAGTGAGATATCAACTAAAGATAGAACAGCCCTTAAATATCGCTCGTCTCAAAATGAGATGGCCGATAAGTTCGACATTCACCTGGTCTGGGTACCAGGGCATAGGGACATTCCGAGAAATAGTAGAGCGGATGAGCTTACTAGGGAAGGCACAGCGGCAATGCTGCTGCCGGACATGGAAACATTAGGCATGCCACTTGCGTCGTGCAAGCTGGCTCTAAGGCAACATGCCACAGAAATAGTTTATTTCAGGTGAAAGCATAGCACCAACTCTAACACAGCTAGACATATGTGGCCTAGTTTTACTGAAAAATGAACGATGAAGCTCACTCAAATTGCGAGGAAATATATCTCCATTCTGATTGGCGTTATAACATGTCACTGTCTTATAGGCACGTGCCTTAAGAATGGGGGCTTATGCGAATGAATTCAGCAGAAGTTGAAGGGATGAGGAAGAGGAGGAGACGGTATCGCATCTCCTATGTTCATGCTCCGCTCCATCCCGCAGAAGACATAGCTCGAATTTTAGAAAAAAACTAATGCCGGCAAGAAACTACTTGAATTGCGTCGATTTATTGAAAGAAAATAGTTGCCTTGCTTAACGAAAGATGAACTTGGGTTGGGCTTTGTAATGAAAAATTCTTTAAAATCAGGGAAAATATCAGCTTTCAAACGATTTTTTAGGCATTTAAGTTAGTTTTTGCGAAACGATTTTAAATTAAGAAAAAAAAAAAAAAAAATTAAATCAATTTATCAAAATATCGGTCAGTTTGGGTTCTGGAAATAAGTGAGTGACCCAAGTATTAAAAACAGATATTTTGTTTGCTAAAAAGAACAATTCGAAAATGAAATTGAATATGGCTTTATCCTGATTGTTAGCTTGTAGGTACAGTGTACATATGAAGGTACAATGTAGGTACATAATGTTGTTTTTGTTGTTGTTACTATCTGTGGTGTTGTTCTATTTTTTGTTGTTCTAAAAATGTTGCAATTGAAAGTACTTGCGTTCAATTTCAAGCAACTGAAACTGTCGCTGTGTGGCTAAGTTCGACTGAAGTAGAGACGCAAAGGACGAAACTGCAAGTGACTGAGTTCAAAATGAGAAGTAATCAAGACACACAAACACAAACGCAAACAAACGTGAACATTCACATACTGAAGACTGCAGATACACGTTTGTTTGTGCGTTTTGCTTCAGATGCACTCCGTTCAATCGGTGGGCGTTGGTCGATTGCGTTTTGTTTTCGTTTCTTAACAATTGCGGCGCAATAAAGTGAGGACACCGTAATAACAGGAACTCACACACACGCATAAAAGCAGGACACAGTGGCACACAAGCATATGTTTATAATATGTACTGATACAACAAAGCAGACTGACTTTGATTTCTGGCTTTGTTTGTTTGTTTTTGTTAGATGGTAGAATTGGATGATATCCAAACAATTGTAATGTCCGCTGCTTGGTTCGTCCATCTTTATTGCAAATGTGTGGTTGAATTAATTACACATCTGGTATCGTTTACGTGCTGTAGATACAGAATCTAAAAATGCACCACTACAAATCAACTTTTAGAGTATTTCTGAAGTTCTGATTCTGGTAAGTGCTTTGAGTGTGAATGCAATTTGATAAGTTCGTTGTAATTAAATACGTTGATCGATAGTAGTCGATTAGACTTTCTTGCAATAGGAAAAAAAATATGGAGCAATAAGGATGCAAGGAAGTAATTTTAAACAATAAAACCCTGCTTAATGTAAATATTTGCGAAGACCCCCAGCAGTATATATATAAATATGTTCTCCATTTCTCATAATAACAATTTTGAATGTTATTTAAACAAGGAAAATCTTTAATTTCCCTAAGTATTCTGAATTAAAATTTTATAACAAAGTTTATGTAATACAAATAAAATCTTTTTCTTACACTAGTCAACAGCAAATCTGCTTTAAGAAAAAATATATTTTACCTTCAAATTTTTAGTATTTGTTGACGTAGAATTACATCTTACAGCGCGTTTGTATGGGGTTCATTTACACCAATTTTTTTTGAGCACATTTAAATATATTATTTGACACTTTGGGGTATAACTACAGCCTTTAATATTCAATGTACAAAGAAAAAATATATGCCAAAATATCAGTTGAAGTACGAATGAAACGAATATCTAACTTTGAATTTTGTCACTTCTTTAATAAAGTCACAAAACAGCAAAATCTAAGAAAAAAATGTATATATACGTATGAGAAATACTCAAGCTGCTCAGTAGCTGCCCAGCAGAAAAGTGGATCATCCTATGAGCGATCTGGGAGTGCTTCCTGGGGAGCAGTGGAGTGCTCCTTATTGATCCAAGCCAGGTGTATTTTGTGTTCTCTTTTAACATTGCATGTCCTAGGAAGGGTAGCGCCCCCTTTAACATCCCAGATGAGCTCAAAAGACACGATCAATAAATGATCCAAATGGATCAGCAAAGGAACTTTTTGATAGAATAAAACAGCAAAAGAGCGCTCTGTTGTTGCTCCTCATAGGAGCGATAGCATGTTTTTTTACTGGGTGCTTACGCTGTTGTTATTGTTGTTGTTCGTTTGGTTTGAAATCGTGTCGTTTGTTGGTTTGCTGCTTTTGTTGTTGTTGTTGTTTTTATTAGTATATATGTAAAATGTACATATATAAATACACTTAAGATGCTTTCGTTTTTGTATTTTGTTATTGGTTTTGTTTATTTTCAGCAAGATAAATACAATAGGGAATACAGATGCGTGTAGCTGCAGAGCCAGCATGTATGTATTACTACTACGCAGGTTTGCGCATGCGTTTCTAAGCATGCGTTGTGCTTTGAAAACTTTATTTGTGAAATACCATAATTAATTCGACTCATATATTACGCAAAAGCAAATTTTGTCCAGCGTTAGGCTTTTTAAGTAGAAGACCAATCTTAATAAAATTAGTGTGGTTTGGTAGGTTTAAACCTGTAGATGTGCAAACTGGACTTTTATTTCTTAAAAATTACATTTTTTAAGTTATAGCGAGTTAAAGTTTGCATATAATTGCTGTTACGTTGCTTTTTCTCTTTTCATTTCAGCATTTGCCTAAAAATATGTGAGGTATTTAGCGCCACCTATCGGCTAATACCTATGAAACTGTTATACTGACGAGTAATCTTTTATAATTTCACAGCTAAAACTATGAATTGATATATTCAATATCAAAGTGATACTGGAATGATTTGTTACAGTTGAAAAAAGATTTCTAAACTGTTGGTCGGAAAATTTTTTAATTTTTAAGGACTTACACAAAAATTTAATAAGCAACTGAAAACTGGTAGTAAAACATTTTTGTTCAAGCATTTTTCAAGTGAAAGTCAAGAAATATTCTTGCTCCTGTATATTGAAAATAGACTTGGGTATGAAATTAAATATGCTAACATTATATCGTCGTTGCGCGTGCAATACCGCGTATATTGCAAAAAGGCTAAAATTAATTTCATTTCAATTTTGGTAAGTTGAAAATCTATTTAATAGCTTAAAATAACATCTAGTTATGTTTGATTTTGGCGTTTCAATGCCTTGTTGTTTATATTATGCATTATATTTTTTCCATATAAAAAATATATTTTGTGAACTTAAATTATGCTGATTTTATATGATTTAAATACAAATTCTAAATGTTTGATAGTTTAAATCATACTTGATTTTAAATACAAATTTTAGTTGTTTGATACTTTAAAATCGTTTATTGAGCTTTAGGTCAAAGTTTTAACGTGCAATTGTTCTAACGAATCTTTCGAAAGAAACAACATTCCAACAACAAGGGTGTAGAATAAGATGAAATGAGTTAGATTTCTGATAAAAATTTATTTACCCCACAAAAACGTAAAAAACGAACTTGGGAAAATCGATTAAAATGAGAAAAACATTAAAATTTGTAAAATTTCTCAAAACTTAATTTTCACACACTACCCACCGTGAAAATGAGAATTAATTCTTTAAAAAATCGGGAATTGAATGGATTCTTGTGCTTGCATTTTAGAATGTGTTCCAAAGAATATATAAATTTAAGGCAAAACCTATGAATTAGAATCAATAAACAAAAATTTTACTGATTCGTTTTTATTGCTGCAGGAATCGATTATGATGCATATAATAAAGTAAATGTTGTTTAATTCTTTTCTTGCTTTTATGGTAAGTGAAAAACGAATTAATTCTGAAACAAATTCTGCTATAAGCGAAAAAAGAATCAATCTGTTATGATTTATATTTTCTATTTGTTGTTGTTACGTTTGTTTTTTCAGATATTTTTGAAAAACGGTTGTTATATTGCTTTCCTTTCACGAGTTTCTTAAAAATTTTACTTTCTATTTGATTTGTCAGCGTTGAAGGAACAAACTGCTTCAGAAGACCCGAAAATTTTAATAATGTATTGTTTGGTAAGTTATGAAAAACCATCGCTCTTTACTTGTTTAAATCATTTTTTAATGTTTTTTTTTTTAAATGCAGAGTGTCTTGCACAACCAGGAACAGTCCCAAAAAGATATCAAGGAAGCTATACGCAATTCAAAATCTATATACTATAAGGAAATTTGAAGCAAAACGGAAGGAACAGCCTACATCATAAACATCAATATTTTTTCATTAAATGTGGTATTATTATAATTGTTTGGTCGTCTATCTAAATATTATTTATTCTTTCTAATTACCTAATAATTATCTGTATTAATTTGAATTATTCTAATGTAATTTTTTATTAATTATTTAAAAAAGAAAAGATTTTCAATTCTGCCATTCAAACCTATGCATTATGCAATTCATTCATGTATATCTATTCCAAAAGGGCTTTTTAGCGATTCATACTTTTCTCATATTAAAAAAATGCATACTTTTTTCATTTAAAAGAATCCATTTTATAAGCGAATAATAGAATCGATTTCAGCAGTGATTCAAGTGGAAGGCAGAAAAGAATGTACTACTTTTTGTAGGACATCTCAATGTTAAAAATAATGAATTCTAGAATCAATAATTGGAAAAGTGAATTGATTCTTTTTTCATACACAATTGATTCTTTTTTCCCGGTGGGTAGGTCCCTTTTCTCTGACATCACATATGTATTATACATAATGTATATGCTCTGTACTACAGAAAAAATAAATGATTCAAATTCTTCCGATATTTATTTTCATTTACTAAACATAACTTTGAATTACATTTTGATTTAACCAACATAAAAAATGAACAAGAACAACAAATTCATCACTAAAACTATCAAACGAAAACTTTTTATTAAACAAAACAAATTTTTGCATGAATTTAATTGTGAGCTTTTTAGATCAAGTACGTTTGAAGAAGTCAACAACAACAACAAATTTGTTTTTGAATAATTTTTGTTTAAAAGAGAAATGTCTTAAAGTAGTTCTGAAAAATATAAATGAAAAAACCATAATTTTTCTCTATTACTTTATAAAAAGGAATTCTACGTCTATAATTACGATACTATCGCAACTGTGTCTTTTTTTTTTAAAAGTAAGATGAATATCATCTGTTGAAGATTCCCGAAGTCATCAACTGCAATACGCATGTTAGTGTGGCAACGCTCTGAGAGCTGTCATCTTTAGAACATTTTTGTTCTTATACTTTTTTTATTGTTTTCTTTATAAAACTCATTCATCTAATTTTCTCATTCTCTTTATAACCGTTCTTATATTAACATGTGCTGAATATTAATAAAAGAATTACATATTTGTTTTATAACGTGCGAATTAATCTATAAAAATAGCAGCGATCCTTAACATCATCCAATGTAGGATCACTTTTTTGCAAAAACCTTAGAAACTTATATGTAACTTAATATGCTTCGTTGATTTTTAAACCCTTTTTTTAATTAGTTGGTAAACATACTAATAACTTTAACAAAAATCTTAGAGGAAACATTTAGTATTTTTTTAACTCATTTTGGTGATAAGTACGGTTAGTAATTGAAAAATAGGAACAAACACATTATTTGCAAATACTTTATTCTTTAATGAAGTTCTTATACATTAGAAGTAAGTACTTCATAGGCACTTTAACATACTATCAGTTCACATTCTATGCAAATATATTGAAAACATAAAAACAAAAATCGAGAAGTAATTGTTTTATTTTGTTGAAATTCATTGAATTATTGCTATCTCCCATTAAAAATAAAAAAGGGGTGCTGGACGCTCCATAAAACGAATGGTGCACATGTATGTTTTGAGTTAATCATGCCGATTGTGGAAACCGGCGGATCATTTGCGACGGGAGTTGATCAGATTCGCACTACCTTCCTTTTAAAGCAAAAATCCCATTATTGAATCCGTGCGAATGAACTGCAATACCGATTCGCAAATAGTACTCAGAAAAACAGCTGTTAGCTGTCTAAACAAAATAAATAAAGACTCAACTAACATAATTTTTTAATTTGCAACGAAGTTAAAGGAATTAAAGCACCAAGAGGTAAATATTTTATCAGTTTATTTGTTAAAACATGTTCTAATCAGTATGTTTAAATGAAAATTTGGAAATCATGGCGAAGGTACTGTATCATAGGGCTCTTCAATACAGCGATGCAACGTTTGCTTTGGCCCCCTTTTGTTGGTTGCTACTTTAATTCAAGTTTTAATCCACTTTTGAAGGAATTTATACTCCATATAGCTAATTTAAACTTTTATTTCAAACAATGGATTCTGTTCTGTCTGAACCAAAATATGAGAGTTTAAAAAATTTAAAATGTTCTTTCTGAAAAATGTTAAACCATGAGGGGTTAAAAACAAATGTTGAGGATGACAACATCATGGGACCATCTTAAATATCTGACTCCTCTAAGAATCACCGAAGGGGTAATAACAGCTTTGAACTGTTTTCGGAAATTTTCTTAATTTATTGAGTTTTTTGTAGGAAGGTTTTTTGAAAGGAGGTGGATATGTTTGGAAGAAATGTTGGTAGGACTAATAATAGAACCAATTCATACACTTTACTCCTCTAGATGTTAATTTGGAAGAGATGGAAACTCTTTTGGACAAATTTTTGCCATTTTGAGTTAATTTTTATGCGATAGTAGTAAAGAGTTTATGTTTATGTTTATGTTTGCGTTTAAGTACACAAACTTCAACGCTACAAAAATGGAAAATAAATACTGTTATCTGCACTATGTATATTTACTGTTAGTGTTAATTTTTGTTCACTACTTTACAGAAAGATGGTCCAATTGCAACCGCAGTACTAGTAATATTTTATACATATTGGTATACCCTTCGAAAGCAGCTGAAATATCAGCCGAAATTTCTTCAGTAAGTGTTGGTAAATTGTTAAGTTAAATATCGAGCCTAAAAAAATTGATTTCAGACATAATGAAAGGTTTGCGCAAAGGCCGAGTTAGCGTAGAAGCACACATTTTAACGCACATAATACTACGTAAATTTTTAAAATTTTTCTAAATGATCTATTAACAGCAAATATATCTACAGAATGGTTAGAACTTAAATCAGTAAATTTTAAGTGTTTATATTTGCATTGCCATATGACAAGTACAAGGTGATTCGGGTAAAGCACAATTCGCACAATGTCATCAAGACCAGAAGCTTTGCTTATGTTGAGATTTGTAAGGACCCTTTTAACTGCTCTCGTTTGGAAATAAATTTGTTAAAGAACTACCCTCAACAAAGAGCAGTGACTGATTTCTATCCGATAGAGTAGAGTTTTTTGCAAACAATTCAGCCAAAAGGTTTTCTTTATCAGCCGATTCAGTGAAGGTTTGATCATCTTTAAAAAGAGTTGGAATCGATGATTTTTTCTGATTCTTTACTCTTTTAACAAACGACTAAAAAATTTTTGCTCATTTTGGAGCAGAGAAGAGCTTGTTCTCGAGTGCAGAAACTTTTCGCAATTTAAAGTTGCACTACCGCAATTTCTTGCCACGATGCAAAGTACTTTGGTATCAGTATTCTTGTCAGAGCGCCAATTCTTTTTGTTAGAACGCCTTTTAGCTTTGGACCTAACTGCAATCCTGCAAGTCTCATTTAACCATGAGTGATATTTTTTTTTGATGCTTCTTATCTTATTGTGAATGAAAAACCACATACCAAATAAAGTAGTTTCTTGTACCATGACAGTCACGGGAGCCCGCAGGATTTGTTCTAGAGAGGGGCAAAAGCATAAATTAGTTTAGAATGCGAATAAAGAAAATGTAACATATATAATTCCAATTTCGGAGATTTTGGGTGTTAATTTTGTAAACATGATACGTTCACTACACCTTTGAAACACGCTTGTTTTCGTAAGAAACTCCCATATATTTTAAAGATATGGTAAAAATCTTTTTCGTTTCATGCCCGAAACATTTTCAAATTTAACCCTAGGACGCATGGCTACCTGAGAGGCGCTGAATGACCGTAATGGGCCTCGCGAGGCCAATGTGCCTTGGCCTAGGTGTGATACTGATTCATCCAGCTGGTTGTGCCACAGTACAAGTGTATGTGTGTGTATAAACCCAGTAAAAAAGTGGATCATCCTATGAGCGATCTGGGAGTGCTCTCTGAAGAGCAGTGGAGTGCTCCTTATTAATCCAAGCTAGGTGTATTTTGTGTTCTCTTTTAACATTGCGTGTCCTAGGAAGGGTAGCGCTCCCTTTAACATCCCAGAGGAGCTCAAAAGGAGCGATCAATAAATGATTCAAATGGATCAGCAAAGGAACATTTTTTTTGGGGATTTAGATTTACTCCGAAAGCTAGTTCCCTAGCTCAAGTAGACTCCTCAAGACCCTAAAGTGGCGATAAAATTATTTGGCCAAATTGTGAGATTTATAACACCATCACGAATTACGAATCGTTTCTGCTTCTATTTAAAAACTGTACTTTAATAGCGTCAGTCACATCAGCAGATCGACAAAACGCAATTATCGTTGGCTTGTCGTACTTCACGACCTCGGCGTTGAAACGACGCGAATCGAATGAAAGGAACATTTCAAATATTTTTTGTTTCACAGAAAATAGTTGAAGAGTTTCCTAAAAGCACATGCCTCACTTCATATTCTTTTTTCATTAATTGCTCGCCTATTGATCTTATAAAACAGTAAAAGAGCACAAGGGCACAAGTGCTTACTTTTTGATCCAATAAAACAGAAAAAGAGCGCTCCCTTGTTGCTCCTCATGGGAGCGATCGCATATTTTTTTACTGGGAATGAGTTCATGTGTATGTGTGAGTGTGTGTTTTTCTGTTTGTGTGTTTACTGAGAAATATGCATTGACAAGATAAATAACTGTTTTTTATGGCACAAATAAGTTTTTACCTCATTTATTTAGGGTAAGTTAACTTTGTAATGAACATGGAGAATGAGAGTTTGTGTATTTAATATTGGGTTAAATTAATTCTGATTCAACAACGGCACAGCTATTATACAGACAAATTATTTTTTTATAGACCCATGTTCAAGGCAATGTGTTCTCTAAATTTTTCACAGCATAAGAATATTTTTCGCTTTTTTTTGTCTTGTTGTGAGTAGCACCATGCACCGTCCTTTCGTTTTTTTCCGCTGATCCTGACGATGTAGATGGTGCTCGGTGATGAGGTGGTGATGAGGTGGTGATGAGGTGTATGGATGGTTGATTTTTGTACAGACAATGTTCGCTTTGGATGTATAAAATTCGACAGCATGAAGCCGAGAATTATTCATAGGACCCGCTCCTCCTTCGGTTACCTGAGCAATTTCTTCCTCTTCTTAATCACCACTGTCCATTTCAACAGTCGCTTCAATGTCGAACCCTTCTTCGGCAACTAAGGCATCTTTATGCTGATTCCAGCTTTCATAGCTTATTCCAGCCATTTCAAACGAAAACTAAAATTAACAAAATAAACCAACAAAAAACACCCAAAAAATTCAACATCGGACGAATTCAATGCGATACGAACACTTAATAGCTGCATTCCAAGCATAAATTATGAAACGCTGGGCCAAAGAATTCAATAGTATGATCACTACTACAAAGCTGTATTATGCAATTGTGCGACCTCACTTAGAGTATGCAAGTTAAGTTTGGTCCTCAAGTTACAATGTACATGTTGAACGTATAGAGAGAATCCAAAAACGTTTTGTTCGGTTTGCTCTAAGGGGCTTAAGTGCAACGGACATTTTAAACCTTCCTCCTTATGAGGATCGTTTAAAACTATTAAAAATGCAATCTTTGAACGAGAGAAGGAAGTCTATTAAGATATCGTCTATTTACATCAACTCATAAATGGTGTATTCGATTCACCAGAACTCCTAACTCTTATAAATTTTAACACTAACCGAAGAAGCAGTAGAAATGCTAACAATTTAATTTACTTACCTTTTAGTAGAACAAATTATATGGCTACTGCTCCTTTACATCGCATGAGTACCTTTGTTAACAACTGTAGCTTTTTTGATGTTAACTTATCGAAAGGTCAACTCAAAAGTAGATTGAAAACTAATATATGATTAGATCTATGTCCACGCATGGTTAGTTGTTAGGTCTTGTGTTGTCCCTGAGCCCAACCCATATTATGGTGGGTAAATTTTTTCACTTTAGATTGTTTTGGACCGCTCTTATCGATATCATTGAGATATTTTAATGTTATTTGGGCTGGTTCTTAAGCTGATCTAGTGCGGAGAAAGTGCGAAAAAGCTTTAGTAGCTGAACTCCATTGTTATTTCATGTAAAAAAAAATAAATTTGGAAATCTTTAAATATTTTGCAAAGAATTTAAAAGGCTTGCTACGTTTAGTAAAATTTTGCAAAGGTTTAACAGATGGGCCTCAAGAGTGCGTTTCAAATGTTGCTATATAAGCAGCCAAGGTCTGTTCTGCGTAAGCATCGCAAACGACTCGTTTTTGGTTTCGTTGCATTCAGAAACCATGAGCAGTAGTTGACAAAAGACTGTTAAGCGCTCAGACCTAAAAGAAAAATTAGCTGACTAGTCAAAGTCAAAATGGGCCTCTTAGTTAATTTAGTTTTTATATTATATAATGCATCCCAATAATTTTTTTGCAAAAGCAAATATACTTAGGAGTTTTTTAAATTAAATAGCGTGAGGTCTCCTTTATCTTTAAATAAAAAAAGTATAGCAGTGAGAGGACTGCCGACCGAAGCGAAAACCTATATATAAAATATTAGTATTCCCTGGAAGACGTTGTCCTGCCACGGACCGCCTTACTGCTATATAAGAATTTTCATGCTAATAGGGGGTTTCGGACTATCCTACATGTAGGATGGATTTGACAGGTCGGACGGACATGTAGGATGTGCGAAAGCTCATACTGCAGCCCGTCCTACATGTAGGATGAAATCAAAAAGTTTATAAGTTCCGCTCTGATCTTGTTCTTCTCTGTACGTCCTTGTTTGTAGATTTCCTTGGTAATTGTTGTTGGCGCAGTTAGCCGGAAATTTTTTGTAGACGTTGTGAATTCTAATCGTGCAGCTACAGTCGGGATATGAAATTAGAATTATTTTTGTTAAGAGCTTATAACAATTTATTAAAATTTTTATATATTACTGAAACTATTTATTTTAAGGAAAAGTGTTATCATATCAAAAATACAGAAAATTAAAGTAATTTATTTAAATTATTTCATTATTGAATTAATATAAAAAATTAAAGCTTATTTACATCTATTTATATCATAACACTAACACAATATACATGTACACTAGAGCACCCACAAGATATATGGAAAATGCCTTTTTCTGATTTTCTTCGCTCCCCGTCCACTTTCCGTTAGATTGAGGCTAAAAAATAAGATTTGCAAAAAAAAACTAGACTTCGGTAGTGGAAAAAACCCAGGCCCCCGGAGCTTTTATACCCAAAAACGGTCAAAAAATGGTGCATGGCTTAACTACTCTATAACTCGTTAAATAACAGTTTTACGCTACTACATTACGTAAACATTTTTATGCACAAGAAGACGACAAATATTTTTTTCATAAGCAATGTTGACCTTAGAATGACCTTTCATGGTGTTTTAAGGTGCCAAAGTCACAATTTAGAGGTTACTTTTTTTTTGAACGCCCCTCGTAAATTTTTGGACCGAGATATTTCTGGACAATAAACACCACGTTATGGAGAATTAAATGAAGTTTCTTCCAAAGCTAACCATTTTTGAAAATATTGATTTTTAAAGTCGTGAGAGTGTTTTAAGTTTTTTCAAATCTGACTTTCTTCACTCTAAGCACATTTTCAGTTATTGAAGCAATATTATAATATTTTTAGATGGATGAATTAAATTTGCTAATGTACTGCTAGGGCTTAATGAACCTGCTACTGTACATTATATGGATGCTCTATGGGTGCTCTAATGTACACCATATCTATATTGCGTTGTGTATTAAAAATAGAATATTCTAAAATTAAGAAATATCTATAGCTTATTATATATATAATTCATATAAGAAATTAAAGCTAAACAGTTTTAAAAAATAGAATGCTTAGGATAAGCAGACTTTAGTTATTCAATTACTACTGAAAATATTAATTATTTCGCAGGTTTAATACGTAATTGTTATTATATAAATATACATAAATATTCCTTAAATTTCCTCAATGAGCTAAATTGTTCATATATATCAACTATATATATGTAAATATATATATATATATATATATATATATATATATATATATATATATATATATATATATATATATAAATATACATAAATATTCTTTAAATTTCCTCAATGAGCTAAATTGTTCATATATATGAACTATATATATGTAAATATATATATCAACTATATATATATATATATATATATATATATATATATATATATAATATACATCAATATATATCAACTATATATATTTACATATATATAGTTGATATATATGAACAATTTAGCTCATTGAGGAAATTTAAAGAATATTTATGTATATTTATATAATAACAATTACGTATTAAACCTGCGAAATGTTTAACCTGCGAAGTATATATATATACACATATATATATATATGTATTTCCGATACGGTAACACTTTTACTAAAAACAAATAGATTTACCAATATTATATACATTCTTTAATTTATATGTATAAACTGTTTTCTAAATTAGTTCGATGTCATATGCTGACTGTAGATACAAATAAGCATCCACAAAAAATTAAGGCTTACTGTACAACAACAACTACTTAGCAAATTTACAACAACAACGGAAAGAGAATTAGAAGATTCCAGCGGTTGCGCAGCGTTAGAGGGGATGAACCGAATTGACGGCGTAAAATATACAGCACTTTGCATGCTATATTTTCTGTTTGCCTGCTAGCAAGCACTTAGCACTTGCTTGTGCTACTGGTGATGGCACTTAGAGGATGTTGGCTAGCAACAAATTTTGCACTGCACTTGCTGGTGGTGGCACTTGGAGGATGCTCGCCAGCAAAGAAAGCCAATTTAACTTTGCTGCACTTGCTGATGTTGGAGACCGTTGGCCCACACACAGGCAGACACAAACTCAAGCACTTTCGTTAATTTTTTTCATTAATTTGTTATTTTTTAAGTTTTTTAAGTTTACAATATTACAAGTTTACGAAATATGTTGCAAGTACAAGCTCTCGAATTAAATATGTCGCAAAGTGATAAAATGCAAATAAAATAAAATATTTGCGCTAAAACACGACCGAAATGTGAAACGTCAAAATTTGTAATTGTCAAAATTTCATCGTCCATTTGACACAGCAAAAAAGACAAATTTATTACAACACACACAAATTTTATTCAACTTGATATTTTCTATCCTACCACGACTGAAAACTTTCCGATTGACACACAGCCATAGTTGACAACTCTGAATATAAAATGCTGCAGTGGTGAAAATAAAAAGCCACTGACAGATACAACAAGTATGAAAATGGTCAAACTTTGTTTGACGATATTTAGTAAAATAAGAGCATGCATGTAATTATTTGAATGATCAACATATTCCTTTATCACAACTTAAAGATTAAAATGTTAAAACACTCAATCCATACATTATTTTTCTTGTTTGCAAACGAAGTTCCAGCAGAAAAAAGCAGAAAGAGAAGAAGATCGATCCATTTTTAAATCTCACCATGAATAGCAGCTGTTTGAGTAAAAGCAAATTTTTCAAAAATGTTGACAAATACAACAACTGAAGAAATTGCCAAACTTTAAAGGCATATATACCAATATAAAGCGAATTAATAATAAGTTTTGGTTGCAAACATCTTATTGCAACCTAACTTAAGTATTTATATACTAACAAACAGATTATATGCATTAATTTCAGGAGTTTCCAAGTGACTTCTTTGTGAGCTTGCGGCCGATTGTGAACGATTTCCTTGGAAAAATACGATGATGCAAACCAATGATTTACCCTCTACCAAAATCGTTCAACGCGCCTAAAGAAGTTTTCACTTCAAAATCGCATTAGTTACTATTGGACTCCCAATTTTTTAACTTTTAAATAAGAATACAAAAATTACCCAATATTAAACAATATTTTATTAAACAATCCTCAACCAATTGCGAGTGGCCTGAAATGTTTTAGAATTGGACTTAGCAGGTCAAAATCCATATAATACGCAGAAACTTAACATTAGAGTTGTCGCTATTCTTGAAATGTTTCCCGCATGCAAGGGAGATATTTTTGACCGGATCTCACACCGCATTGACACCAATTCACTTATTTATTACTCCAACATGCATCAGTTCTAGCAGCTTGTAAGTTACTACAATCGAGTACGGAAACGTATTGATGATATGAATGATTCAAAATGTTTTTTTTAATTCAAAACGTATGGATAAATATATAAATAGGTAAAATACATTTATATGAAATGGGTTTTGAGTGCCTTTTTGGAATATTTTCTAAAGATATTCCCGAACTTTCCTGAAGGGTGTAGTGTAGTGATAGTGTAGACTCGGATTAAAAGTGTTTTTGTGGAGCACACGCCTTTTCAACCACCCGCAAGGCTTTTGGGTATACTAGCCTGAAAGGCTATGTTTTATTTAAGCCGCAAGGCTATGTCTTTATTTTTAAGACGCAAAGGCTAAATTTTGATTCAAACAACATATTCTAATTTGAAAGGAAAGGGATTTAAATTTTTCGTTTGGGCCTTTTGCCTGCTCCTAAAAATCTGTCATTATTTTAAAATTTCTTAGTTTAAAGTTTTTTCTAAATGGCCTCTATATTTATTATGTTGACTTTATATGATTCAAATACAAATTCTAAATGTTTGATAGTTTAAATCATACTTGATTTTAAATACAAATTCTAGTTGTTTGATAGTTTAAAATCGTTTATCGAGCTTAAGGTCAAAGTTAGGACAATTAATTGTTGTAACGAATTTTTCCAAAGAAACAACAACAACAACAAAGTTTTGACCTTAAGCTCGATAAACGATTTTAAACCATCAAACAACTAGAATTTGTATTTAAAATCAAGTATGATTTAAACTATCAAACATTTAGAATTTGTATTTGAATCATATAAAGTCAACATAATTTCTTAGTTTATATACAATTTTTACCAGTATTATTCTTAAAATTATGCTGCCAGTATTTTCTTCACTTCTTTCTTCTTTTTGTCTCTAATATTGATCGACAATCAATTTAATTTTTGGTCTTGACTTAAATATGTTATTGGCACTAGTGTAACTTAATATTCCTTTTACGCAATGCATTTATAATTTTATGCTTGTTGTTGTTGTTATATGTGTTCAGGCCTAGCATTATAGCCTGAACACATTTACGACGATAAGCGACGAGCGCCAAATGTCACTTTTAATTTGCATGTATTTCTTATGGGAAAAATTCTTGGAGATTTTTGCAATGACATTGTTGCTCGGCATCCAATGTCGTTGTCGTCGGCTTCAATTACATTCTAATTTGACACGCTACAAAGGGAAATTTTTTCCATTGTTTACATTTGTCAGTGTTTCGTGCTACAAATGCTATAAATTAAATTAATAGAATTACGTACATATATTAAATGAGCACAAAAATAATTGATTGTTATTATCAAATGTAAAAAACATTTTCTGCTGAAGTTTGCTAGTATCGCATTTATTAAAGTCGCTCAACATATCTCTACAACGACAGAATGTAGCAACGTTCGCCGCTTGTCGTCGTCAATGTGTTCAGGCTATTAAGCTATGGTATGTCTGTCTAGCGGCGCAACACAAGGGGTAGGAAAGTATTAATTTAAGAATGAGTGGAAAAATTGCTCATCGGAATTCTTGATTTTCAAGTGCAAGTTATTCATATTAAAATTCTGTAAAACTACTTAGTTTATGGCAACGGACATAAATTTAGTTTTATGTGTTTGCATATTGGTGGTCTTTAGGGTTTTTATGAAAAAGGTGTTGGGAAGTAATAGTGACTTTAGGAGCACACTATAATGGCTTGATTCTGAATCCTGGATGTTATACAATTACGTAACTCAAAAAAAGTCTCAGACTGGGTGTGCTCCGCTAAAAATCGTGAATTTGAAGAAGTATTATATGGATGTTTAAAATCGAGTTTCCTATTCACATTTAAGTCATAAAAAATTTTTGACCATAACATATTCTAATGTAAAATCGTTTGCTTAACTCGAATATTCCAGAATTTCCTAATTTTTTCCTTTCGCTTTTGAATTAGAAGCTTTGCTCTTGCCTAGATAGCTGCAACTTTTTCAAATTGAAGTGCTGCAGGATTGTTAGCCATTTTATTAAGTTTACGAAAAATTTGAAATTATCCAAATTGGATCATTTTTATGACAGAAAAAAAGATTATTTTTTCAGCCGACTTTTGCAGAAATATTTATTTTTGATATGAGATACTTTACTTTGTTTTCTGCTTATTAAGATAGCTTTAAAATAGTGTCAGGCAGGTTTGCACACTTCAGCTTGAGCTTGCGTTTGTGCTGTAAAATATGTATTCATCTCACCTACAGAACGATCAAAGCTTCAGTGCTCAATAGGGATGGCCACTTTTTTAAAAAAAACCTCGATTTTCGGAATTCGCACTGTTGCAATCGGTTTGCCAGGAGTTTGTCCACTTTTGTTGCTTCCAATTTGTGATACAGGGATGAAAAAAAAAAGAAAACAAAAATATTCAAATCAGTAAATCAGATTACATTTTTTCAGAAGAAAGTACTGCTTCATTGTCAAAATTGACAGAGGAGTGTGAAAGCTTATTTCGAATTTGATGCATCAATATTTGAATGATAATGATAAAACTTCCAATATATGGTCCAAATATCCTACATTAAAGGAAATAGCACTCTTTTGCAACACACCGCTTACGTCTTCAGGCCCTTTGGAGCGACTATTTTCCTTTGCGGGCATTATTAATAGTCCAAGGCGGGGTCGCTTGACGGACTTTTCTTTTGAAAAGCTCGTATTGCTGAAAGCGAATATACCCGGTCATTCTAGTTATTAAACAGTTAGTACGTACGTTAAATAGGTGTGCATGTATGTAATATATGTAGTACATATTATGTACATAAGTAATATATATATGTGAGAAATTCATATTATGAATATTTTTGTTTTATTTTTTTTTGAAAATATCAAAATAATTGATTCTAATTCGAGCTAATTGAATATCTAATTGCATTAGCACAAGTCAATTAGATTCCTAATTGTAAAGGTAAACCAATTTTTTTTGCTAATGGCAACTAATTGCAATTAGTTTTACCATTGGAATAAAAATTTCAATTATCTAATGGGAATTAGTTGAAATAATTCTAATTGTTTGATGAATTAGACAATATAAACTAATTGCATCAATTGCTAATTCTAATTGGAATTTAACATGTTTGATTTACACACAGAATTTTTTTAGTGTTAGAATATGTTTGAAAAGTATCGTCACTCGGTAAAAAAGTGGATCATCCTATGAGCGATCTGGGAGTGCTCCCTTAGGACGTGGAGTGCACTTTATTGATTCAAGCTAAGTGTATTTTGTGTTCTCTTTTAACATTGCATGTCCTAGGAAGGGTAGCGCCCCCTTTAACATCCCAGATGAGCTCAAAAGGAGCGATCAATAAATGATCTAAATGGATCAGCAAAGGAACATTTAAAATATTTTTGTTTTAAAAAGATCAAAGAACCAACATGCGCCTTATACAAACAAGGTTTGGTCCTTGACGTGAAAGGAAAGGGATAGATTAGCTAGAGGAATTGATTGGAACCATACGTGAATATGTTAGGAGTTTATATTTTTGTTAATTTTGTTTTATTATTATTTTCATATTAATTTTAAATTCTTTATAGTATATACATTTTTATTAATATCTATTGTTATTAATTTAATTTGTATTTATTGTATATCAATACCTCCATAGCATTATAACTTATGAATCTTAAACTTAACTTAATTTTTAAGTGCTTTGGTCGGATTGGCCATACTTAACGTAACTCTGCTTAACACGGCGCAACGCACGATGAATCTTCGGTGATTATGCTTACATAGCGAACGCAAAAAAACAGTTTTTTTTGTATTCCTGCTAAAATAAACAAAAACTAGGAAACCAGGTTTATTATTCAGCAAATTCGCAAACAGCAGCTTCTTCATTGAAATCTCGCCGACGTAACGTACAATTCAGAATTTAACAGGCTTCAACGTCACGTTGCGTTACGGCTAATCAGAACATTAGCTAAAGTTGTTATTAAAATCAGTTATCACCCTTATAAACACATTTACAAGAACGAAACGAAAAGAAAAAAAGAGAAAGCAAAATGAAACAAAACAAAAAATCGGGCTTGTTTCCGGACTCGGCCTGCTGTAAGAAGATATCATGTACGTGGAATAAATTTTTTATTCAGAAGTTTATAATTAGATCAGTTTTGGGTACATATTTAAATCATCGTTTAAATTATCAAAGTTACAAAGACTATTGATAGTCATTAAAAAGTGCTAAAAATCAATGTAATAATAACTAAAAGTATTTAAGACAATTACTAAATAAAAGAACTCTTAACCAATACAAAGTGCAGGATTTGTGAATATAATTAATATGCGGATTAAATAATTTGAACATACATAATATACAACACATTAAATTAACTACAAACAGTACAAGTACGCCGAGAATTTGTGCTGTATATACAATATCATCTTGGCGATCATCGTGGCAAAGGGTCAGTTAGAGGACAGCGCGGCGACCAAGGCCAAGCAACGACATCAAAAGTCTCCAAAAAGAGAACACACAGCTCAAACAGTCAACTCGGCCGCAGTGTGTTGCAACAGCTGGTCAAACAACTAAGTTTTATATATCGTTTATTTTATCATGCTTATAAAATAATATTTAACTTAAAATATAATGTACACTAATAATATTAAACTAACATCTAAATTATAGTTTAACATATAAATCATTAAGATAGAGTTAAAACCATAAAATAAAAAGAGAAAAAATGCTTGCATGATTTGTTAGCAACAACAAGGTGCTACATGTATAGAAACAACAAAAACATGAAGAAAAGTAAAAATAGAAAGTTAAACTAAACGAAATGGGAAAGTATAGATTGAAAAAAAAACCTTGATTTAAGCCATGTATATATACGTTTTTTTTATTTTAAAATCACAATAATCATCTTAAACTCTATTTACAGACAGTTTTAGTTAAAAGAAATACCGACACGATGCGCATCTTATCGGCAGATTCATCATTCATCTGTATTAAACTACAAAACCAACAATTGGTAAAAACTATATAAACATGGAAATAAGTAAAGAAAACGTATGTAGTTTTCTTTACTTATTTTCTATATATCATACTTATATTCAAAAAGTATACATTACTATTTTTTCCCCTTCTTTTTTTTTAACATTTAAAAAAAAAATAAATTATATATTAAAATATATAATTTTTATATATATATAAAAATCTACTTAGGATAATTATATATGAAATAATCAGATAAAACTAAAACGAATCATGCAATCAAAACCTTGATAAATAACTCATTTTTTTACCTAAATACTTTAGAAACTATAAAATCTACTATCTTAAAATTAGTTTAATGAATTATGTCATGAATTATAATTTACACGGAAAATGGTTCCTGCTTCTTATTTAACAATAAATTGTTAAATTTACAATGAATTGCTAATTTTTTCATTAGGGGAATGCTAGAAGGAATAGAAAGAGGTTGTTAGTTTGGAAGACGGCTTTCATTAAGGGGCAGTCATAGCAAATTTT
This sequence comes from Dichetophora obliterata, assembly GCA_963920525.1. NCBI lineage: Eukaryota > Metazoa > Arthropoda > Insecta > Diptera > Sciomyzidae > Dichetophora > Dichetophora obliterata. Next base: position 108,794,450 of record OY986438.1, read on the forward strand.
AGGGCGGTCTTGATTGCCATGGCGTTCTGGTTTAACATACCAGTGGGTGGGGACAATTCGCTCCGTGTGACCTAACACCTAGTTGCACATCATAGGGGAAGCTACCGAACAGAGGGATCCAATGAGCTTAATATTTAAATGATTATGTGGCTTCTTTTTCAATGGCATGATTTTTTTTTTGCTATGTTTACGCGTCGCCGATTTAATAAGTACAAGAACCACGCCACACCATAGAGCTAGTCGATGAACATCCAGCATGCCGCCTCGTACTTATTGAACGGATTGAAATAAGAATAATTTTTTTCTTCTTTCTTTCCTCCTTTAAAAAATTCTTCACGTGCGACATTTAAATCCAGCGCGTAACAAATAATTGATTAGACGAAACATACGCGAATGACAGCCTTTCAATTACATTTAACTGAGGTTTAATTACATTTAATTTAGTTTTGGGTTTTTAGTTTTCCATAATTCTTAAATGTAGGAGAGAACAAAGAAAGTGAAAAGAACCATGCCCGAACCCGGAGTCGAACCAGGGACCTCTGGGTTGATAGTCTAGCGCGCTCTCCACTAGACTACAAAGGTCGATTTTTCACAGAAAATAATGATCAAATTTCTTACAAAGCACATGCCTCACTTTATGTTCTTTTTTTTCATTGATTGCTCGCCTATTGATCTTATAAAACAGTAAAGAAGAACAAGGGCACAAGTGCTCACATTTTGATCGAATAAAACAGCAAAAGAGCGCTCTCTTGTTGCTCCTCATGGGAGCGATCGCATATTTTTTTACTGGGCACGTATCACAGCGACTGATTTTCCATATAACACCAACTTACTATTTTAAAATACATGGCTTAGCGCAGCTTTATTTAAAAATAAACCTAAGAAAAGTTCTCTTCAAAGCATCTGTATCGATAAGCGATAAAAGCTTAAGTCTGATTTCAAAGTTTCGAGAAATCTTGCTTCAAAGTTTTCAATCGCTATATATGTTATATAAAAGGGTCTTTTGTTTTTGTGTCATAACTTTGGCTAGGGTAATGGTAGAAGCTAATGGTAGAAGGTAGAATGGTATCAATTGGTTCGACTCAGAAAATAGCTCAACGTATTGCCCAACAGGTTCTAATGGGCCTCAGTAACGTTGTCAAGTCGTGTTGTGGACATTGAAATCATCTGTTACAACGATATTGCTGTAAAGAAACAAAACAAAATTTCTTATCGAATCAAAGAGAGAGATGTTCCAGTTTGTTAAAAGTGAGCTCATTCCCTAAAATTCGGCCTTCTTTAGATAAAACAGAAATATAGCAAGTGTGAGCGAAGCGTGAAACCAAACCCACGTTGAGCTAAACTCTGAATCTGTCACGTTCAGAATCCTCTCACACTGATAAGCCATATCTGTCTTATAAAAAGGGCGATGCCTCTATGCGAAGACAAAATGACAGTAAGCGATACCCAGATATACGAAAATCTAGTAGATCTGCATCCTCGGCAACTTGGGTCTCGTCTACTGCCATTATTTGAGGCCAATGCAAAGTACAAATGGCATAGAAGTGGAAAAAATTCGTTCTCAGTGCACGCATGAAGCAAAAAACTTTGCGAAAATGGCCCGTCATTTCCGCATCATGCAAATATCAAACAAATAAGGGATTATAAGGTAATACGTCAATAAGTCCTTAGGGACTAAGTGTTTAGAGCAATAAGTCATTCAATTGATATAAGTTCCTTTAATTTTAACCCCTAGTCAATTCACATTAGTTTCTATCATTTTGGAATTGTTCACGAATTGGTTTTGAGTCTCACAGGATCAGATATACTTTCTAGTAAAAATACACTATTGGATACTAATTCATAATAACCACATTTACAGACATCACACAGCATCACCTAAAACAGCAACAGCAACAATAATTCTAGATTGCTAAAAAAGTCGCCACCTCCCTCGTCCGCCACTCAAAAACGTGTCCTTTTTAAGCTTCAATATTTTGGCCATGCAATCGCGTTCTTTTGTGCTTGTTTGCGCTAACACGGTCAACATTTCCGCTGCAATGGATTTAGCACAAACAAGCTCACACTCACTCACACACCATCACGCATACCTCTCTGTGTGTTTGAACGAGTATAGCACTTGCATTTGCAACTAATTGTAAATTATTTGCAGCTCAACATTGGCGGCTTTGGCGGGTGTCCTGCAACAAAACATGGCAAAATAAATGCATTTCAAATGTGTCTACGTGTGGAGTTTTCTTTCTGCCATTCTATGTGTGTGTCTACAAATGCACATCACGCTGTGCCGCACTTCCACAAATTCACTTCTAATGGCAAGCGTGAAATATTGCGTTCGCTATCACGCGGCAGCACTCAGTTAGTGCGAATATTCCGAAAATGTAAAATTCACCAAACTTTGTGTTACTCACCAATCTGCGGGTGTGCGCGTTGTTTGTGCGAAATAAAGTATGCCGCGATGCCACACATTTTTGGAAAAAAATTTGACAACAAAGTGGTGGAAGCAGTTGAGTTAACTAGTTTAATAAGGGCTTGAATTTAAGACGAACTTTGCTTGGTATAAAAAAGTGTTGGTGTAAAAATAAAGAACACATTTTTTCTATCCGTAGAATTATTGTTTCAATGGATGTGACTATTTGCTTTTCCATTGGAGCGTCCAAGTATTTACAGCTACTACTTGATGGATTCTCCCGCGCTGCAAAGGGTAGTAGGGGAAATAAAAATAATAATATAACTATTGTGGATAAAAGTGTCTTAGCTTAAAAAAGTGCTGAAAAATAGAAAAAGATACAAAAATAGTGAAAGAAATTACTTCGGGGTAGAAATGGCATTATATGGTGGGTGGGGCACATTCGGCTAAAATACATATTTGCATAATAGAACTGAAGCTCCCAAAAATCTCAAATTTGGTTTCAATGGGTCAAGTGAATAAAAAATCAGCAAATGCTTTTACTGAATTTTTCTAGTAAAAAGTATGGATTTAGTGAATAAAAAAAGCTATATAGATATAGCTTAAAAAGCTTAAAGCTATATAGATATAGATATAAAAAAAGCTATATAGATATAGCTTTTTTTATTCACTAAATCCATACTTTTTACTAGAAAAATTCAGTAAAAGCATTTGCTGATTTTTTATTCACATGACCCAATGTCTCGTAGTCACATAATAGTTATATTCGGATTTGATATGAGCACATTTAATATTAGTATAAAAGTCCGTCCTACGACGGGACCTCCGCACACTTCCTTTTTGGAGTCATTTGCCGAAAGCACTTTTTTCTCTTTTGATAGTTTGATTTTTTATTCACTTCATTTTTGCTAAACTGCAAATATATTAGTTAGACCCCTTGTCCACACGAAAATTTTTCTTGCCAGCAAGTCGGTGGTACAGGCAAGTCTGTACTGGCAAGTGTTTCTTCTGTGCTATACTTTGTTTGATGCTGTGCTGTTCTTTCCTTTGTATTTTCGACTTGCCGGCAAGAAAAATTGCCGTGTGGAAAAGGCAATCAAAAACGTAGTACTGCAAAAAACCTATCTTTTTTGCAGGCTGAACATTTTTGAGGACAGTGGACAGTGTGACAAGAAGAATTCTTAAGAAATATGCTCTTTTGTAAAAAAACTATTTTAAAATATTCCATTTACAATTTTTATATTTTAAAAAAATTTACTTTACAAATAAACTTTGAATTTTAACCCATTTCCGGCGGCTCCTTAACTACCTGGCCAAAATCGTTGAAACTTCGTCCAGGGTCTATATATGGCCCTAAACTTTATCTGGCAAAATTTAAATTTTTACCTCCACAGATTACGGCTGGGCGGACAGATGCATTTTTGCACCACTAGTTGCATCACATACCTTCATAGCAGTACCTGTCCATTTTAAAACGGCAAACGGGCTCTAAATTTATATTAACATACAATCTTAAACTTTTAATAGTTACTATTGCAAAGCAATTTTCGATAATGCGATTTGAAATTTTTCCGGAATTTTCAAAAATAAAAAAAAAATATAAAACCCAAATATTGCGACGCACCATGGGCGTAAAATCCAAGTAAACGACCGAATCGACTCAAACCAAAAATAATGTATATTGTCAAAGGTCCATACTAACATAATCCCTACAGTGCCAGAAAATTCTTAATATACTGGTGCAAAAATGCACCAATAGCTGGAAATGGTTTAAAAATATATACTAAAAAACACAAAGTCAAGCTTAGGGACAATTTTTTTTTTTGGATAGTTATCACCAGGGCTATTAATGACATGTCATCTTCTTTTTGCTGCTTCTAAGACATTTCCTTGTTTTTTAGAACGTCCATTTATGTTTGCTTAATTCCAACTATGAAAGGTTTTTATGTCATTTTTCATCGTTTTATCGGTTTTAGTTGTTAGGTAATTTTTACCAGATTTATGGCATTTTTTGGTTATTTGGTTAGGTTTCGTTTCGTTAGGTTAGCGATTTTTAAGTTATTTTAGTGTCATTTTTGGAACTTTGTAATTTTTAGAGCATTTTTTAGGTTTTTAGGTCATAATAGCTGAAACCCGGCGCGTTGCTAATACTCTCCCTTGTCAAACGCCCATAAAATGTTATCAGTTAAACAGCATGTCTAAATTGAGGTCGAATACTGCATTCCGAGACTGCGCGACCTATATTCACAAAGCTATTCGATATAAAAAATTTGGGTTGTATAGGAAGTGCCACGCCCTCTTGATCACCGCTCATAGAATGTAATCAATTAAACTGCATGTGTACATGGAGGTCGAATACCGAATTCCAAAATTGTACGACATAAACCTCCAAAACTATTCGATGGCACAAGTTTGGGTTATATGGGAGGTGCCACTCCCCTTTTCCCTACGCCCATAAAATTTTACCAATTAAACTGCATGTGTGAATCGAGGTCGAATACTGAATTCCGAGGCTGACTTACTATAACTCCAAAGCTATTCGATATCGCAAATTTTGGTTAAGTTGGAGGTGTCAAACCCCCCCGACAAACTCTAAAAAATTTTATCAGTAAATCTGCATGCGTAGGTGCCCGTAGGTGCCTACTCCTCAACGCTCATAAAATGTAATCAATGAAACTGCATGTGTACATTGAGGTCCAATACTGAATTCAAAAACTGTGACCTATAACTCCAAAGCTATTTGATATCTTTAATTTGGGTTAAATAGGAGGTTCACGCCCCTTTGTCGTACGCCCATAAAATGTAATTAATGAAACTGCATGTATAAATTGAGGTCGAATACTGAATTCTGACGCTGTGCGACCTATAACTTCAATGATATTCGATATCGCAAATTTATATTACATGGGAGGGGCCACGCCCCTCTTACTAATGAACATAAAATTAAATAAATGAAACTGCATGTGCACATTGAGGTCGAATACTGAATTCCGGCGTTGTGCGACTTATAACTCCAAAGCTATTTGATAGCACAAAGTTGGGTTGTATGAGAAGTGCCACTCCCTTTTGCCCTACGCCAATAAAATGTAGGTAAAGAAAATGCATGTATAAATTTAGGTCGAATACCGAATTCTTAAGCTGTCAACCTATAACTTCAAAGCAATTCGATATCATAAATTTGGGTTGTAAGGGAGATGTCACGCCCATAAAATAAAATCATTGAAACTGCATGTGTAAATTGAGGTCAAAAACTTAATTCCAAAGCTGTGTGGCATATAACTTCAAAGCTATTCGATATCGCAAATTTGGGTTGTATGAGAAGTGCCCCTTCCCCTTGTCCAACTCCCATAAAATTTCATCACTGAAACGGCACTTCTAAATTGTGGTCGAATACCGAATTTCTAAGCTGTGCGACCCATAACTCTAAAGCTATTCGATAACATAAATTGTTTATGTATTTGTGGGAGTAAAAGGGGGTGTGGCATTTCTTCTTAAACCATTTCGCACTCAAAGCAAAGCCACTTACCAAATTTGAGCTCAATCGGACCAATAGTTTCTAAGTATTTTGATATTTTCTTAAAAGTAGGCGTAGATTAAATGTGACCACGCCCGTTTTTAGTAAAGTTAATGACAGTTATCATACGAACTTATTTAAAAAATTTTAATTCAATACTGCCAAAACCGTCTTAAATATAGCATTTTTATTAATTTGTGGGCGATACAAGGGAGTGTGGCATTATTTTTTTCCTAAACCTTTTCCAATTTGGTCCAGTCGTTTTCAAGTTTTAAGCATCCAAACAAATCACGATTCATTTTTATGTATACAGATATTGATTTGTGGGTGGTAAAGGTGGGCGTGAAAACATTTATGTATCGTGACTGCCTCTTGGAGCATCTACCCAGTCATTTCACTATAAAAATGTGTAGAAATCCAGAATTTTATTCATATTCATATATATATATATATATATATATATATATATATATCTACTGGGCCCAGCCCTAACAGATATCACTTAACCTAATTCCTTAAAACATATTCAAATAAATTCTTCATAAAAATAATTCTATTAGAACTAAAATCAACATGTTTAGCAACTATATTACATCGAGATAGGCATTTAGATATTGGTTCATTGCTACCATAATTCGTTCTATGATAATATACATAAAATAAACTTGTTTCTCTTAGAGATCTTGTTGGAGCATAAAATGGAATGAGAGCAAGCAATTCCGGACTGTCTACCTTGTTATCTACAATATCTTTAATAAATAAGACACTCTGCGTATTGCGTCTAATGGCCAAGCTTTGCAAGCCGACGTCTGGGCATATTTTCCCACGAAAATATTCGTCTTAGAGCGACTCTCGTAAACCGTTTTTGAATTTTCTCGATTCGATTTGTGTCACATTCATAGCAAGGATCCCAGATTATGTTCGCGTATTCGAGAATAGATTTTACCAGACTCACGAAAATTGATTTTAATGTGAATGGGTCTAAAAATTCTTTAGAGTTTCGCTTTAGAAAACCGAGTTGTGAGTAAGCTATTGATATGACATATTCCCTGTGGCACCCGAATGATAATTTGGTATCAAAGTAAATACCCAAGTCCTTAATGGATTCGACGGGTGTGAAAGTAATATTGGACTTATAAAAATAATTGTGATATATGGTTAATTGTTTGCGAGAATATGTTAAGATATGACATTTAGAAAAGTTAAGATTCATTCCATTTATGCTACACCAGGAAATAAGTAGGTTAATATCATTTTGAAAATTGTTACAGTCCTCAAGGTTGTTTATAATTTTAAACATATTGAAATTTAAACAGAATTTAAACAGAATGATTTGGAAAAATGTTGGCGTATTTATAATGCGACCACGCCCATTTTTTGTACAGTAACTGACAGTAACCATCTGAAAAAAATTTATAAAATCTTAGTTTTTTACGATCGAAACCGTCTGATATATATCCTTTATTTGGTTTGTGGTCGATAGCGCAAATTTGGATTGTATGGCAGATACCACGCCCCTTCGTCCAAACGTAAGCAAACCTCACAGGAACACTCACTCTCCTCGGCAGACGTTGTTCTGCCATAGACCGCCTTACTGTATATACAAAAAATGTCAAAAAATGTAAAAAAATGTCAAATACATTCACCATTTTCAGTATAGCTGCCGAAAGTAGCAAATCCGTAGTAAAACCGTGCAAATATAGCATTTTTGTTGTTTTGCAAGCGGTAAAAAGGTGTGCGGCAAAAGCTGTCTCGTAATCGAAAAAAATCGACTGCCCAATTTCAGCTCAATTTAGGTTAAGCCTAGCGCACTTTACTTCACTCGACGCTAACTCCCCGAAAAGTGAGTTTAACTTAAGTGGGACAGGCCTATTTTAAGTGCACTTGGCGAGAGTAACCATATGAACTGAATTACAAAATTTTTATCTAATACGACCCACACCGTTAAAATAAAACGTTTTCATTGGTTTGTGGGCGGTAAAAGGGGGCGTGGAAACCAATTTTTAGTAAAGTTGCTGACAGCAACCGTACAAACCAAGCCAACATTTTAGCTCAATCGACCCATTAGTAAATTTTAATTATTTCTAAAAAAGTGGGTGTGGCTATATAGCGATGACGCCCTTTTTTAGTACAGTTGCCGAAAATAACCATACAAACTTAGGTATCACATGTTAGTCCCATACGGCCAAAACTGCTTGAAATATAGCATTTTCACTGATTTGTGGGCGCAAAAAGGGGACGTGAAAACTAATTTTTCGTACAGCTACTGTCAGTAACTACACAAACCACAGTTTCAAATTTAAGTCTTATATGACCAAAACCGTCTGAAATAAACCATTGAAATTTATTTGTGGGCGGTAAAAGGGGGCGTGTAAGCCCATTTTTAGAACAGTTGTCGACAGTAACCGTACATACTAAATTACAAAATTTTAGCCTCATACGACCCAAACCGACTGAAATATAACATTTTTATTGAATTGGGGGCGGTAAAAGGGGGTGTGGCAAAGTTTTTCCTCAACCATCTCGTACCTGAAACAACACGACTGCCAAAAATTCAGGTCAATCGGTTCAGTAGTTTTGGAGTCTATAGACATCACACAGCCAGACACACATCGTTTTGCTTTTATGTATATAGATATTGATTTGAGGGCGGTAAAAGTGGGCGTGAAAACAATTATGTATAGTGTTCGCCTCTTGGAGCACCTACACAGAAAGTTTCACTGTAAAAATGTGTAGAACTCCGGAATTGCCATGATTTAAAAAAGTGGGCGTATTTATATTACGACCACGCCCATTTTTTTGGTCAGTTACCGACAGTAACCATCTTAACAAAATTACCAAATCTTAGTTTTTTACGATTGAAACCGTCTGATATATATCCTTTTTTTGGTTTGTGATCGATAGCGCGAATTTGGCTTGTATGGGAGGTACCACGCCCCCTCTTCCAATCGTTACAAAACCTCACAGAAACACTCTCAAGATGTGGCTTCAGTTTCCCTGAAAATTTCATAAAGATCGGTTCAGCGGTTTTGGAGTCTATACGTGATATACCCACATACCCACATACCCACATACCCACATACATACATCCATTTTTATATATATAGATTAGTGTAATTTTAAAATAATTTTCTTCGTTTATTTTCGTACTCAAAAAGGTGAAAATGCAAATTTTTAACATATTGCTTTAGCACTAGTTCCGTCAATAAAAAACATTTCCTCTCAGTGAAGGAGTAGCTTTGTGTATAGACCTCAATGAAATGAAACTGGCGAGAGGGTATGTAGAAAGATGATGCAAATGTTAGATAAAAACTCAGGATATGCACGTTTTTACTAACTTTATTTTTATGCTTTATTGCTAAAATTTTCAGGGGTTAATAATTTTAATACTATGAAATGAGAGTAGGAACTTACATCCAATGACATATATTCTTTTAAATATGTTCCTCTCGTCAGTGCAGAAGTAAAAAGAAGTTTTTCTGTTTACAAAAAAAATTTCAATAACTTAGAAATGTACCTTAGAAATATACTGTAACGCTATGTATAAAATTAATAATAAAATAAATTTTAAATTTAGTAAAGTATTATTTTTAAAGCTTTATTTTGTATAAAATTTTTCTTTGCGTAATTTTTGTCAGTTTTTAAGTCTTTTTGTCATTCCATCGTTTAATCATTTTTGCCATTAGGTCATGAAAATCCGAGCCCTGGTTATCACACTACAATTCAATATACATGACATTTTTCAAAGAAGATTACATTAATAAGATGTAAAAAATATGTGCGGTTTGTTAATACTCTAGAAAGTAATTTTCAATAATTATATTCTCTTAAGAACAGCTATTTTATAGAGAAAACTTAAATTTTAAACAAAACCATATAAGTGTTACTTATGTATAAAATTCAAATTTAGGAATAACGTCGAGATCAATATTAAAATTTTGTCTGTGGTATTTTCATATTAACTCGTGGTTTTAAATTATTTTGATCGCAACACGTATTTTAAACATGTTGCCAATTCTTAGCATTTAAAAAATTATTTAGAAGTGTAACTCTCGTTTTCTTTTGGATTTTTGTCTTAAAAGTTTCATAAAGCTAAAAATTCGCACAAGCTCAGCGATGCTAAATGGTAAACTTAGTAAGAAAAGCACAAATTTCGTTATATCTGAAAAAATACTTTATCCTCGGGCATCCTTTAAACAGTGCATGAAACCAAAAGTCGACAATACTTGTGCTTTCCTTTTTTCCAATCAATAGGTTTTAAGTTTTGGATTTGTTGAATCATCTTTGTAAATTTTCTTATACATGGTAGATAGTAATTTGGTTTGCTATTTTAGATGCTATATTCGTTTTGCTAAATTGAACTAAAAATATTTTGTGATATTCTAGATTTTACTTGAAGAAATTTCTAACTTTATCAGATCCATTTATATGACATCTCTCTAAAATTATTTTAGTTTGAAATCTTAAATGCATTTACTCTTTAATATACTTTAAGTTGATCAATTAACAATTTTAATTTGAAATAGAAAAACAATAAATCCGAAGTTATTTTTGTCGCTAAACAACTTATTTAACTGTTTTGACTTAAAACAATTTTCTTGGACTCAAGCAATTCCAAAATATGTTGTTATGTCGTTCTAGCCATTGCTCAAAAATTTTTGTTAAGCTTTATTTTTTGTTTTAGAAGGTGCCTTCAGAGAAAAAAAAATTTTAAAATGTCGATAGCCAAAAAATAATCGAAGTAATTTTTAAAGGATATTTTTGTTAAATTAGACAAAATGTAGGAATACAAAATATACTCCACTTTTAATGCTGTATATTTTTGAAAAAAGAATGTGCTCTCCGAAAAAAAAATATTTCAAAGTGGAATATTATATTCCATATTTTTGTTATAGATAAAACAGAAATATATAGATAAAACAGAAATATAGCAAGTGTGAGCGAAGCGTGAAACCAAACTCACCTTGAGCTAAACTCTGAATCAGTCACGTTCAGAATCCTCTCACACTGATAAGCTATATCTGTCTTATAAAATGGGCGATGCAATCTTACAAAAAGCCAAAAAATAATCGAAGTAATTTTTAAGGGATATTTTTGTTAAATTAGACAAAATGTAGGAATACAAAATATACTCCACTTTTTTTGCTGCATATTTTTGAAAAAAAGAATGTGCTCTCCGAAAGAAAAATATTTCAAAGTGGAATATTATATTCCACTTTGGTCACTCTGACAGTATATGTTGTAAAAACACTGTAATAAAAAATCATTACAGTTTGTAGCATACAACGATCTTAAAGGTGGGTATTTTAAGTTTTACAGATATCAACAGTTCATATCAGGTCAGAAGGAAGGGGTAGCACGCTTTGACTCGCGGCTCTTGCTAGTCGGCTAGTGAGGTGGAGTTCGTTTTCCATCTTTCCGATAAAAATACCCAAACTACGAAATTATTACTTTAAATTAGCGTGCTGAGGAAGGTGGAAAAAAAGGAAGAAGAACGGGCACAAAACAACAAAAAGGCTCATTGCTTTTATAAAACTAGTGTCAAGAAAAGTATTTGTTTGTTGTAGAGATGGTATTACAACAATACCTTGCCCACCCAGCCATGATCAGAATTTATACCAACTACATTGAGTACTGATCCCTTTAACCATGTCAGACTACTGTCGACATGCAGAAAATCAAAATAGTTTTAGTTTAAGAATCCATTAACATTATCATATCTATACTTCTATACTATTATATAAAAGGAGACTCACGAATTTGATCCAGAATAAGCTCGGTAACCGCTGAACCGCTGAACCGCTGAAGGTTTTCGAAAAATGTATTCTTTAATTATTGCAAAATCACGCATTTTATTTGATGCCTACATTCAACCAGCAGCACAATATAACAGCACACAAAGCTTTTCTCTCTTTGTCGAGAGAGCTTCTCTTAATATAACACGACAGCCATGTTGTGCAGTTAAGCTGAATTCACTGATAACCTTCAGCATGTTTTTGTGGGATTTAAAATATGTTAATAAAGTTGAGAGCGTGCACAGATTTTTCTCTCTGAGCGAAAACTTCATATGAAAAAACTTTCAAAACATTCTGAAGGTGTTCAGTGAATCCATGGCAGAATAAGCAGGTAGAGTAAAGAGATTCACCACACCGACAGCTAATGTCAAAATCATGCCAAAATCACAAAATACAGTGCTGCCGTATCTTCAAAGAAAAATCCATGATTGTATCATTAAGGGTATTCACAGTTGCGTGGTTTTCAGTGTGGTTAAAAAACCCCGTAGTATTAATGCCACACTTTACCAACCTGTTTTTATGTACTTATGTTGTTGTTTTACATGAAAGCTCTACAAACCAAAACTCTGGTAGTTTTAAGTAGCCCAATGATATGTTTGATGATGGTGGTTTTTAAAGTTCTATAAACAGGTGTTGCTTTATGTGTTTTAACAGCAGTTTGACTGTTTCTTTGTATTTCGTTTGTTTTCCAATAAGCCAATTAGATTCGTTTGCTTAGTTTCGTTTGTTGTGTATGTGTTTTTTGTGTACATGTATTTTCACATGTGATGTAGGCTGCACATTTATGCGCACTGAGAGCGGAATCTGTTAAATATTATTCTTTATACTAAACTGGAAAACGGGGAAGTACAAGTTTTTATTTTTAAGCAAAATTTGAAGAATTTGCTGATGTAATAAGGTAGATTAGATTGAGCCATTAGCTCTAATTTCATTGTTTCAAACAGTCGCGCTTTTGTGTTTTTAATTTTTTTTAAAATTAATATTTATATTAAAATTAAGAATTAAAAGAAATAGACAAAAAATAATGAGCAATAATAAATTAGTGAAAATAAAACTTTAAAATCATATAAAAACTTATTTGTTTCATTAAATATAAATTTTTTCTTACTTTATCCCATTTACCATAGTATAAATTCTCCTCAAAGCATTTGTCTCACAATACTGAAAAGTGGCATCGCTAAAATTAATTTTGACATTAGCTGTCGGTGTGGTGAATCTCTTTACCCTACCTGGTTATTCTGCCATGAGTGAATCCAGCTTTACTTTCAGGGAGATTTTTGCTTTTATACAGTGTTAATTAATTTTCTTTGTTTTAGCCGATACACATTGACTGCAACAGTCGTTTACCGACAAAACGAAAACTTGCCGTCAGAGAGAAATGTCGCAGTATTCTCGACGACTTGATTATAATGAACGCAACAGCAACAATCTGTATTTCATACAAAACATAAACAAACTCTGCTATGTTCGCTCTTGTCGTCTGTCAAATTAGAAATAGATTGAAGTCTGCGGCAGCAACAATTGTGGTCGTGTTCTCTCTTTGTCGTGCCGTCTTCAAAAAATACATCTTCGTAAGAAAACATGAGTTCAATTTTTTGACAATTGGCGTTCGTCGCTAGTCGCAGTCAATGTGTATCGGCTATTAATGTTTTGAGGGGAGTTGCCAGAGTTTAGTTATAAGCATTAATTATATTTTGCTGCCTTGCCAGACAGCTTTTCCCCACTTGAGATTGTGTTAGTCTATCTATACGAATATATAAAATCGTTGTGACACTGCACGGATATTTGACAATCACGCAAGAACCACTGAACAGATTAACACGATATTGGTATCAAACGATTTGTTATTCCAACTTTATCGTAATATGCTATGTTAGATTTGCCACGTCTACTTTCCATGCCCATTTTTTGCAAAAAATGCTATAGTTCAGACGATTTTGGTCGTATGAGAGACGAGAATTTGGTAATCTACGTTGTATGGTTACTTTCGCTAACCTTACTAAAAATGGGCATGACCCACTTGAGTTAAGTCCACTTTTCGGGGGATAAACTTGGAGTAAAGCAAAGCGCACTAGGTTTAAGCTCAATTGAGCTGAAATTCCGGTATTCTATTGTTTCGAGTATGAGATGGTTTAAGTGAAAAAAATTTTGCCACTCCCCCATTACCGCCCAGAATTAATCAAAAATGTTATACTTCGAACGGTTTTGGTTGTATTAGACTAAAATTTGATAATTTAGTTCATACGGCTACTTTCGGCAACTGAACTAAATATGGCGAATCAGTGATCTGCAAGCGATGGCATTTTCGCTACTTGCAATCTACCCTCAACAAATACAGTGACAGTCTGACCGCACTACGCAAGCGCTGCGATTGTTGTGTCGAACATACTTGCAACATTGAAGCCAACTGTGTATGAGCGTGTCGTAAGACCACAATAATGCATGTTCGAGTTGTTGGTTTGATAACCAGCGCAGGGTCTTTTCAACTTCTGGTATGCAATGGTAAGTATGGTCATTTACAAGCAAGAAAACAAAGACATGAAGCGTAACTACTGCATAAAAAAACCAGCGCTTATTTTGTTCTCCGAACACAAAGTATTTGCAGTAACATTGCAGTTACTTTGCGTGACTTTTGAGAGCTTGTAGCTCATAAGCTAATGGTTCAATTGAGCTGATTTCTTTTTTAAAATAAATTCTAAAGTTTAATTGAGTGAGCAATAAAATTTGTTAAGTAAATTTTTAAAGATATTTATTAAATTTAGTTTTTTAAGAAATTATATCAGACGCCATTTTACTATAAAACACCTTTAATCACTGATTTTGATAAGATTTTGTATGCATGCAGATCTTTAATAAAGCTACAACTTTTGTTCAATTGTTCAAAATTTTGAAATAATAGGGTCGCCACCTAATAATTTGTCTTTTCAAGAGTTTAAAACTGACAAATGACGTTTAAAATTCTTGAAAAGACATATTATTAGGTGGCAACCCTATTATTTCAAAATTTTATAATTTTGAAATTTTGACAATGGATTTGGATTCAGCGACCCATTTTTGGCGTACTATTTTTTTTTGCCAGCCCCGAATTCATAAAACTACAAAAAAATAAGGTGGCAACCCTATCCACCATCTTGAATTTTAAAATTCTAATTTTAGATTCGAAATCAGCGAGCCCTTAACACTGATAAATGACGTTTAAAACTCTTGAAAAGACATATTATTAGGTGGCAACCCTATTATTTCAAAATTTTATAATTTTGAAATTCTGACAATGGATTCGGATTCAGCGACCCATTTTTGGTGTACGATTTTTTTTTTGCCAGCCCCGAATTCAGAAAACTACAAAAAATTAAGGTGGCAACCCTATCCACCATCTTGAAATTTAAAATTCTGACTTTAGATTCGAAATCAGCGACCCCTTAACACTGATAAGTGATGTTTAAAACTCTTAAAAATACATATTATTAGGTGGCAATACTGTGGTAAAAATTTAGGTGGCAACCCTAACCTCCATCTTAAATTTTAAAACTGTGACATTATATTCGAAATCAAATCCGTTGTCAGAATTTCAAAATTACAAGAATTCGCAAAAATTAAAAAAATCTAGGTGGCAACTCTATCCGCCATCTTAAATTTTATAGTTTGACATCATCTGCGAAATAAGTTACCCCTTAAACTTCCTAAAACTATTTACTCTATTCATACTGAAGTAATCTACAAGCACTTGAGTAAAAATGCAGTGTACGCGCTGATTTCATCGTTCGTAAGCTTACTTTTGTATCACTGCTTAGCCGAAGTTGAAATCAACCTGCAATGGTACACGAGGCAGTAGCTCAAAATAATGCATAATTATAACGATTGCCGTTCGTGCGCTGTGGTTTATACACATAATTATTTTATGCAAACATCTATACTTTGCACTGAAGTCGAAGCACACATCACACAGTGTTTGACTTTGGTACAATTGGCTAATGCAACATGCTTGATGTTGTAAGTGAGCTCGATGGCGTAAAATATGTTGCATGGCATTAATGATATTGAAGTCATACAAAAACCAAGTGTGTACTGAGTGTAAAAGCAGTTGCAGTTCATCGCTGCAGGTCTCTGTGGCGAATATATAATTTTTTTTTTTTTCGAATAGCATGAAAATTCGTATATAGCAGTAAGGTGGTCTGCGGCAGGGCAACGTCTGCCGGGCAATACTACACATCAATAGTATACATTAATAAGTATATATCAGAAAATTCTGATCGTCATGAATTGATGTTTCAAACGGAAACGTCTAGCATGTGTTTTGTTCGAAGGTCAATTTACACTTTAACAAATTTACAAAACGATCATAAACAATTCATTGAATTGGGTCAGGACAAATGCTACTATAACGTTAACTATGAATATATAGATAAGGAAATAGATTAAAACATAGATTTATGTATATAACTTTAGAATAGTTTGAAATATTTGAAATATTTTTCACAGAATTATTTTTTAAGCTATATTTGAATATGTTTTTCACATGAATTAGTTTTTAAGCTGTAACACAATGCAAAAAATATAACAACATTTTAAGCAAATTAGTTTTCATCAAAAAATCATAGGGGGGCAGGGGGTAGGTGTCCCATGATTTTTAATTATAGAAACTGTTTGTGTCAAAATAAAACAATTTTTGCAGGTAAATTATGTTATATGAAAGAATAAGGAAAATGAAAATTAAAAAAAAAAAATTTAAATTAAAAAAAATATGTACAACAAAAGCAACTCTTGGCCTATTGTTTAGTACAAGTTAGATATTTTAGAGGTTTTTTGAAACAATATAAAACATTGCATTGGTGAGGAAACGGTAAATCTTTTCTCATTTCCCCAATTTACTTTATTGAACTTTCAAACAAAGAAAATTGGATGAAAATCGATTTGTAAATTGCGGAAATGTTTGCTTGCTAAGCCAAAAATGAAATTTCAAACGTTTTTTCTCATTCTGAGGCTTATGAGTTATACTGAGAAAATCTATAGTTTTATAATAACAGGTTTTTTTAAAACATACCTAATATCCGTACAAAATATTTCCGAAAAGAAAAGAAAATTACCGTTAATTTTATTAATCAACGACTCTCCATACAAAAATGCATTGTAATGCATTGAGAAAGTTTATAGTTTTTGAGATATCGCCAAAATTTTGATGTCATTATATCGGTTTTTTTTTAAATTTAAGAAGAATTGTTGTTGGCCGAAGCCCAATAACAACAATTAATAACTGAAGAAGGCCGATTAACTACAAAAATTTAAGAAGAATATATTTATTTTCAGAATATATGTAAAAAATTATATTTTTGATTACACATTTAAAAAATTTTTTACCTAAATTTTTTTATAATGCTGTTATGCAGGACTTTTTCAAAAGTAAAAAAAAAGAAAGCCAGGTAATTTTATGTCATCATAACAATTACCGTTAAAACAAGTTATTCAAATTAAATAAAGTAATTTCTTAATAATACAATATATACAATTTTTTCAAAATTAAACAAAACGAACACAATAATTTTTATATATTGAATTTGTTTTAATACAACTAAATAATTTCATTTTAAGATCTAAAATTTTTACATGGTATTTAATATTTTTATCGCAGGCGATGCAGCGGGTATTTGCTAGTTATGTATAAAGGTAGTTATTTTTCTAAACACATATAAGATTATTGTGCCGCTTTTACAATATTTGTTTTTCTGAAGTTCAAGAATATGGATTTTTTTATCATTTTAAAAGCCTTCAAAAAAGATTTTCAATCACTTTATAGTACTTTATAACGTGAAGAGAAGTTGCTGGTCAAATACTGACGCTACCCCGACATGGTGCACATTCAGCGAGTATAACTTTTTTATTCATCGTGAATAAAAAGTTACAAGCAAGGCTTTTGGAAGAAACTTCGTGTTAACATTTCAATATTAAGTAATAAAATATTGTAATAAGCTAATTAGTTCCTTCTCAGATAAGTTAATTATATTTCGAAATATAGATCTCAATAAAACGGTGCCAAAGCCACCCCTTCCTGTGTCTTCCCTTAGCGTTAAAATCTCACAACACAATCAAAAACCTACCACCAAACAGCTCACACATGTTAAGACAAGAGCAAAAGTTGTGCTGCCAGCACATTGTTAAGTTGCCAAGAATAGCTAGCAGATGGTTTTTATTCCATAAATTTATAGCCAAATATTTAGTGAAAGCCAGCCGGCCATACATTGAATAAGCTCTACATTGGAACGTAGATCAAAACACATTGAAAATATATCATCTGTGCTAGGGCTTAATGCGGGTGTAGGTGTTACTTAGCATTATAAGTAAATATTTGGCTAATTGAAGTTATTAGTGCCTAAGTTGAATGAAAACAAGTTAAGGGTATGCTATAAAAGGTGCACAAAGCAAGGATACAGATATTACAGATAAGGCTACACATATTCATAAAGTACAAAACTGATGTACTACATGTATTTTGTATATGCTGAACAACAACACAGAGTAATTACAACAAATTTCGGTTTTTGCATTTTATGCAACACTGTTGAACAAAATGCAACAACATCAGAAGCAGCAACAACAACAGGAGGACCCATTCAATGGTCGTTGAATTTTGCCTTTTTGGCGTATGTATAAAATGTTGAAAATGCTTTCAAGCGAATATTTACAGCATCTCTTTCATTAAATGGACAACGCTAGCTGCATCCAGGCAAAAAAAAAAAAAAAAAATGCAACATCACTGGCCATCCGGTTGGTGGTCGATCGTGGTGGTTTTGGTGCGTGGGTGAATGGTTGGTGTAAGTTGGTAGACGGCTGGTAAACTGCGTCGAATGATGCTCGCAAATGTTTATTATATCTCGTAATAAATATTGTTGATAATTAAGTTTTACGTTCTTTTATATCCTTTTTGGGTTGTGCTGATGATGGTGGTCTGGGTTGACAGAGTTGTTAGGAAATTTGTTGCTAGTTGTTGGATAGACAAGTGTGTCTGTGTATATGTGCGTTTGGAAGGGAATTCATCGCTATTGCTGAGCTCACATTAAGTGTTGAGCTTCTGCTGCATGCAGATCCTTCGCAACTAGCTTTGCTTCATTATCGAGCCAAACTAATGAAGTAGACCAAACTGTTCGTTTAATTTATTAATAAACGTTGCGTTAATTAACTTAAAATTATTTCAATAAAACTGTTTATAAACTACTTATAATATTGAAAGAAATTTTTTATAAAACTCATTAAATTATAATAAAAGTAAAATATTGCACTCGAAGGAGACCAATGTGGCACCATTTAACAAGAAATAGTGTTTTTAGTTTGACCGTGTGTTAACTTATAGGAAGGTCTGAAAAATGTTCCGACCTTAACGTAGAGATGACAGCACTCGTCAATAACAGCTGGGGAATGTGGGTGTACATCTTTTGGCAGGTATTCACCAAAATTACAGTAATTTTGACCGACTTCGAAAAGGAGTAAATTTTTCCTTTTTTATTTTAATGCATGTACACTGTTCATCGGTAACTCCTAAGTTACTTAACCGATTGTCGTTATTTTTTATCAACAGATAGAGACATTGAACACGGAGGTATCCATTTTAAAAAGTGGGCGGTATTCGACAAGGGGACGTGTCACTATAAGAAAAACACTATCTCGAATAATATTGACACTAGGGTACTTAAATTCGTTATTAGAGTGGATGTAACTATTATCATATTCCCTAAAAAGGAAGAAATAAAAACTTTTTAACAGAAAAAAACTGACTTCAAAATCACTACAAAGTAAAAAATCATTTTAAGTTACTTTTTCTATTCATTTCTCGGTCAAATTTGATAATTTATTTACGTATACCGCCGTGGTCATACAAATAGCATAACTGTATTTAAAAACAAAAAACTATATTTTTTATATCATGAAAAGCAATAACAAAAAACAAAGTGCATTTTTTTAAATCAATTAGTAACAGCTTCAATACTAACAAAATATTTTAATTAAAATAAAAAAAGAAAATAAAATTAAATCATACCTTTAAACAAACTTCTAAACGCCTTGAATATATAAATAGCACATCGAAAAATATCCTGAAAATAAAGTAAAAAATTTTGCAAATTTAAAAAATGGAGAGAAAAAAGTTCTAACGAACTTAGTATTTTGTAGTATATCCGCCATTTTTTTATCACTGTTTCACATCTGCGATTCATACTTTTTTCGATTGTGTCAATCTACAGTGAATAGACGTGTTTTTTCAGTGCCTGCAATATCAACGTGCTAGAGTCTATATTTTGAAATAAAAAAAAACAATTTTTCTTATTATCACTAAATTTTTATTTAACTAGTCATAATATCGTGATTTTAAATTTGTGATCATGTCGAATTTTGCTAAAAACACCCGAAGTGCTGCAACAATGAAAAAACTTGCTATCTCGGTGTAAACCCCTTGGCGCCATCAACTCGCGTCTGGATGATTCGGCGATTCCAACTACACCTTCGCTCTTGGAGCCTAATTTAATTACTAAGCTGAATTCTATAAGGGAGAGTATTGTTGAACAGCTAACTGGAGCTATAACGGAGTCTGATGGGAGAGTAATGGAGAGGATTGGGGAAGTCTCCACTGAGCTTGCTAATATTAAATCCACCTTGCGGAATGTAATTAAGAGAGTTTCTGTGGTGGAAGTAGCTTGCGCTGAACTCGGCGTGTTAAAAGAGGAATTAATGAAATTAAAACAAAAATTGAAACCTCATCCACAACCCCCTTTTCGTCTGTGCCTAGTGACGAGGTAAATGTGCTCAGATCACAACTTGAAAAAATTTGAGAATGATGCTGCTTCAACAGACGTCATTATTAACGGAATTCCCTTTGGTGCAAATGAGAACCTCGCTAGTCTGTTCGATACAATTTGCTACTCCATCAATTATTACACTCCAACTTTTAACAACATATTCAGAGTGAGAGCTAAAAATAACAAAAAAGATTCGGCTAGGATAACTCCTAAAGCACTTGCCCGATTGCCACAATTTTTTGTCAACAGAAAGAGATACTAGACGCGGAGGTGCCCGTCTAAAAAAGTGGGCGCTATTCGACACAGGGGCGTGGCAATAGAATATATTTTACTTTATATATCGACTAACATTAACACTAGAGTACTAAAACTTAGTACAGGAGTTGGCACAATTATTAAAAGTGATGTTAAAAAAAGTGGGCGTTATTCTATAAAAGGCGTGGCAGTATTAGAAAAACGCTGTAACTCAAATTATATTGACACTAGGATACTAAAATTAAGTACAGGGGTAGGTATAATTATAAAAATTTACTGTGAAGAGAGTGGGCGTTGTTGGACAAAAGGGCGCGGCAATATAATAAAAAACTGTATATCAGTTAATATTGACACTAGAGTACTGGAAATCGGTACAGGGCTAGGAACAGTTATTACAAATTGTTATAAAAAATTGGGCATAATTTGATAAAGGGTGTGGCAATATAATAAAAACGCTGTAACTTGAATAATATTGATACTGGGGTACTGAAATTAGGTAAGGGGTAGGCATAATTATGAAAAATTACTGTGAAGAAAGTGGACGCTGTTGGACAAAAGGGCGTGGCAATATAAAAAAAATACTGTATCTTAGTTAATATTGACACTAGGGTACTGGAAATTGGTACAAGGTTTGGAACAATTATTACAAATTACGGTAAAAAGTGGGCATTGTTCGACAAAGGCGTGGCAATATTAGAAAAACGCCGTAACTCGAATAATAATGACACTAGGATACTGAAATTAGGTACAGGGGTAGGCATAAATGAAAATTTAGGGTAAAAAAGTGGGCGTTACTGGACAAAAGGGCGTGGCAATATACGAAAAATACAGTTTTTCAGTTAATGTTGACACTAAGGTAAGAAAATTCGTTACAAGAATGGGAAAATTGTTATCATAATCTCTAAAAAGGAAGAAATAGAAACTTTTTACCAAAAAAAAAAAAAAAAAAACCCAACTTCAAGACCACTGCAAAGTAAAAAATAATTTTAATTTACTTTTCACATAATTTCTTGGTCAAATTTGTTAATTTATTTATATATATTATTAAATTCGAAATCTTATTACTATACATTTTTTCTATTTTGTATTGTTATCATAAATATATTAATTTCTCTATGAATATAAAACCTTTAA
This sequence comes from Dichetophora obliterata, assembly GCA_963920525.1. Classification (NCBI taxonomy): domain Eukaryota; kingdom Metazoa; phylum Arthropoda; class Insecta; order Diptera; family Sciomyzidae; genus Dichetophora; species Dichetophora obliterata. The sequence goes on from OY986438.1 coordinate 108,816,335, forward strand.
AATCGGCGCTTATATAATCAGACTTTTATAAAATAAACGCTCCGTCTTTAAAGTTTTTATATTCATGGAGAAATTAATATATTTATGATAATAATAAAAAATAGAAAAAAATGTATAGTAATAAAATCTCCAGTTTAATAATATATATAAATAAATTAACAAATTTGACCAAGAAATTATGTGGAAAGTAATTTAAAATTATTTTTTACTTTGTAGTGGTCTTGAAGTTGGGTTTTTTTTTGTTAAAAAGTTTTTTACAATAAATATCAACGCTAGTTGAATTCGTTGAAAATGCTTTTACGCCATAATTGCTGAACCTTAAAAGAACACACTTTCATTTCATATCTTTGGAAAGGTAATAGATCGTAAAAATAAATGAAAATAATGAAAATGAAAAAAAAAAATTATAGCGCCTGTTGCTGGCGTTGTATTACACTTTGAAATTAATAATAAGTCGTGTAACTGCAATTTTTTAAAAAGTTTAAACTTTTTCCCTCAAAATAAAATTTCCAATGATGTTACGCAAACGCAAATCTTGTCCGGCGTAAAGCTTTTTAAGTGCAAGTTCAATCCCAATAAATTTAGTGTGGTTTGGTAGGTTTAAACCTGTAGATGTGCAACTGGACTTTCTTTTCTTAAAAATTTATATTTTTTAAGTTATAGCGAGTTAAAGTTTGCATACCATTGTTGTTATGTTGCTTTTTTTCTTCTAAATTTCAGCATATGCCTAAAAATATGTGAGGTATTTAGCGCCACCTATCAGCTAATAGCTATGAAACTGTTATACTAACGAATAATCGTTTATAATTTCACAGCTAAAACTATGAATGGATATATTCAATATCAAAGTGATACTGGATTGATTTCTTTCAGTTGAAACAAGATTTCTAAACTGTTGGTCGAAAAATTTTTTAATTTTTAAAAATTTACACAAAACTTTAATAAGAAATACCGCGTATATTGTAAAGAGTCCAAAGTTAATTTCATTTCAATTTTGATCAGATGAAAATCTATTCAATAGCTTAATATAAAATCTAGGTATGTTCAATTTTGGCGTTTTATCGCCACACAGGCTTACTAGTTTCCAATGATACCCCATTTATGAAAATCTCGTTTAAATTGACTGAGCTACGTTGTCTCAAAATAAATCCTATTTTGGCATATACAAGGCAAATAAATCTCAAAACCTCAAACTCAGGACTTGGTTTTCTAAACAATTAGCACAAAATTTGAGCCAAATCGGAGATGGTCAGTGCAACTGATATTGTACTTCAATGTTAAATGGGCTACATATTGAAAATAAATTGTTCCTATTTTGACAAAATATGTTTGATGCAAATTTTTTTAAAACATATTGTTAAAAATTGTCTGAAACATTTTTTAAATTTTTTATGAAAAATCATGCATTGATATTAAAGGCATTGTGTTGAGTTTATAAATGTGATGGGTTTTCCCCAGTGTATAAATTGATTTTGATCAATATTTTGTACGCCATATTTATAGGCACTGCTTGAAAAAGAATAATCGACCTGTAACGTTTATATATCCATACGTTATATATCCATCAACAGGCTGATTCCTGAAGATTGGTGCAACGTTGCCGGTTTCAGTCGCTTCAAGCAAAGCCTCGTTTTCGTCGCTTCGAAGACCCAAAACATGCATGAGAAGTAAAACTGGAGAAGAAAGGCTCAATGGGTTAGCTCTTCTAAATGTTCACAGGGATGTGGAAGTGACCACGGAAGAAATTTAAAATGTATTAGCCCAAAAAAAAATATATATACAGGGTAGCCCTTATTCGAAGCGCCCATCTGGCAACACTGTAACTTTCCGCAGTGATGCCAAATCGACTAATGACATACCGCGTTTGAAGCGTCATTCCAAGCAAATGTTTACAATGTAACAGTACATGCCACGCGAACGCTCTAAAATTGTTGAAATTTACATTCAACAAAACAAGTCAATAGTGAAAACTCAACGTGCTTTCAAAAAAATAAACGAAAAAAATGAACGGAACGGTAAACAAACAAAATTGCCGTATTTATGCCACTGAAAATCCACAAGAGATTCAAGAGGTACCTCTTCACGATGCAAAAGTCACTGTTTGGTGCGGCGTTTGTGCTAAAATGCTCATTGGGCCGTTCTTTATCGAAGATGATAATGGCCACAGAGTTAAGGCTGGATTAGCCAAGCGTAAGGTAACGTAGCGCGACGTTGCCAATTGTCAAGCTAAAATCTGTTTAATGATAAATGTGTACAAGTCGTTACCGAAATCGTAACGTGGCGTGACGCAGCGTAGAAGTCTGTAGAAAATAGATTTCTACGCAACGTTACGATTTTTGGTAGTTCGACAGCTGTGTTACAAGCGAAAAAATTTGGTTAACTTTACATTTTTGTAAATTTTAATACTATATAAGAAAGAATGCATTCTTTTATTGACAAGGAGAAGTAAATAAGCCTTCTAGAATAAAATGAGTGCCCTGCACTACGCCGCCTGCACTACGTTGGATTACGATTTCGGTAATAGCTTATCCTCGAGGCAACGTCGCACTACGCTACATCCCGCTGCGCCACCTCACGTTACGCTTGGGTAATCAAGCCTTTACTGTCAATCAGGAGCGTTATCGCGATATGATAAACAATTTTTTCATGCCAATCGTTCGTCGAAAGCGTATCAGGCACTACTGGTTTCAAAAAGACGGTGCGCCACCACACACAAGCCGCACTACAATCGATTTTTTGAAGCAATTGTTCCCTGGCCGTTTGATGTCAAAAAATGGTGATTTCGATTGGCCGCCAAGATCACCAGATTTAATGCCTCCAGACTTCTTTTTGTGGGGTTATTTGAAATCAAAGGTTTACGTCAACAAGCCAAAGACCCTACAAGAGCTGTAAACCAACATCCGTCAAGAAATAACCGCCATTCCCATCGAAATGTTGAAGAAAACCATGGAAAATGCTGCAAAACGGGCACAATATGTCGTAGAGGCCAATGGCGACCATTTACGAGATATTATATTCAAGAAATAATGTTAACAAATCTACTTGAACCCAATTAAATGATATTTATGACGAACAGACAAAAAATTGTGATTTCTTTGATTTATTTAAAAATAAAATGGGCGCTTCGAATATGGGCAACCCTGTATACTATTCTTATATATTACACTGTGCAACACATTTTTCTAACGGAAAAGCGGACAACACAGGATGATAGTACTGGTTTATAGTAGAGGTGGGATTCGTGAATACATTCTTTCACACTCACGCACACTCACGAACATGTTGTTGTACATTCACTCACACTCACGTGTGAAATTTTTTAATTTTTCACAATCACGTGTGATCACGAACCATTTTTGAACATTCACGAAAGCTCACGAAGATATTTTTTCACATTCACTCACATTCACGTGTTCACGAATATTCACGAAAATTCACGACAAGAAAAAAAAACAGAAAATAGAGAAAATATAAAATTCCAACTGACAAATAATGCTATTGAGAGCAAAACGTGGCAAAATTATCGGAAGTCTGTTATTTAACTAACTACCTATAAAAATTTTAGAGAAATTTTAGAGAAATTGGTAAAACACATATAACTTAAAATCAACTTGTTAGAACAAAAAAAATATTTATTTGTATATTATAAAAGAAAGTGTAATACATATACATATGTAAAGTTTTATGATTTGTATTTTAATATATAAAATTATTATATATTTTTATTTAGAAATAAAAGCATATCTACATTTTCTCCAAGTAGTTTACTTCGTCTTTCTTCCAATATCCTTCCAGATGTCGAAAAAACTCGTTCGCTCGTTGCTGAACTGGTTGGTATACAGAGAATTATTAATGCTATTTTCTTCAATATAGGAAGATCACTTGCTTCTTTCCAAAATTTTAAAATATCGCATTCTGCTTTGATTTGTTTGAGTAAATAATTTTTAATTTCTTGGTCGATATCATTATGTTGACTTGACGTAGTTGGATATACGTCCATATATTCATAAAATGGGTTATTTTTGGAAGTTGATGGTTCATTTTCTATTTCGACAATTGTTTCTTTAGGAATGTCTTGCGCCATGGATTTAATAGTTGCATAAACCATATTTTTCTCATCTTCTGAGCAAAACTTCAATTCCTTATATGGAGGATACAAAAACAACGCAATATAGTGCATGAGTTCCGGTTTTAATCGTTTTTGAATTGCACGTTTTGCACAAAGTTTCAGTTCTTGCATTAATTCGGAGTCGATAATATCTACTTCACAATGTTTTATCAGTCTTTCATACCAAAATAAATACATGTTAATTGTGGGAATACAGTGACACATATTCGTATAAACGCACTCTTAATTTTAAATTTGCTACCTTCTCTCTCTTTTAATAATGCATTACTCAAAACAAATTCCAACTCATATTGTTTACTAAACTAACGGAAATTTGTACTGAGTGCAAAAACCTGTTTTCGTTGTTGTTGTTTTATATAAATCATTTCAGTTTAAATATTTTACTTAAAACAAGTACATATTCGTTTAAACGCATCAACTTAATTTTCGATAGGAATGGGTATTTATTTAATTTTCAATAATTAATTGGTCCTCCATTTTTATTTATAACTTCAAATATACGATTCGGCATCGACTTCACTAAATTTTCCAGCAACTGACGATCTAAATCTTCCCAAGCTTCCTTAATGGCTAACTTGAGCTCTAGCACGGTTTTGTAAAGGTGTCCTTGGGCTTTTTGTCCATAGATTTTGCGTGATATGCATCCCCAAAGATTCTCCACCGGATTCAAATCGGGACTGCATGCAGGCCATTTCATAAGTGGGATGTTGTGCTCTTCAAACCACTTTAATGCCTCTTTAGAAACGTGAATGGCAGCATTATCCTGTTGAAAAATACTGTCTTCATCCATTTTATCATCCAAAAATGAAATGAGAGCATCATCCAACAATTCCGTGTATTTTTTAGAATTCATTTTGGGCGGCACAAAGCAGATATTTGCTTTACCTCTAGATGAAAATGCCGCCCACACCATAACGCTGCAACCACCAAAGTTTCTTTTTGACATACGTACGTCATTGTTTCGCAAATCATGCCAATAACAGCTGTAAGAGTCTGGGCCATCTAAGTTAAATTTTTTTTCGTCGGAAAACACAACATTGTCCCACTCAGTTGACCATTGCATGTGTTTTTGGGCGAAGTCTAAGCGCGCCTTTTTGTGATGTGGCTTCAACACAGGCTTGCTCACCGGTTTTTTCCATTTAACGTTATCTGAGTTACGTAAAATGTGTGCAATGTGACTCGTTGTCACTGGAAGATCTAATTTTTCTTTTATTTGAGTTGAGTTCAAAAAACTTGTGGTGGCTTCCTTCCTAATTTGATTAACTTGGCGAATACTCAGTTTTCGATTGCCTTTCGTGGATTTTTTTACTCCATAATTAACACCGTTTTTTAAAAAAGAGCGAACGACTGCTTCTGATCTTCCTAGTCTCCGCCCAATTTCCCGATTTGAATAACCCTCTTTATGGTACAGGTTGATTTGGACTTTTTCTGTGTCATTGAGGTATTTTCCTTTTGGCATTTTGATAAAATCTTAAAAAAATATCATTAAGAAAATATTTTTACATTTAAATTAAACAAAACTTACCAATTGTTAATTAAATACAAGCAAATACTTATTTCTTTAAACCCTAATATATTTTCGACCTCCTTATTCAGGTGCGTTTAAAGGAATGTGTACTTGTTTTTAGTAAAATATTTAAACTGAACTGATTTATGTAAAACAACAACAACGAAAACAGCTTTTTGCACTCAGTACAAATTTCCGTTAGTTTAGTGAACAATATGAGTTTGAATTTGTTTTGAATAATGCATTAATAAAAGAGAGAGAAGGTAGCAAATTTAAAATTAAGAGTGCGTTTATACGAATATGTGTCACTGTAGATTCCATGCTCAAAAATTCAGAGCATTCCGTGAATAGTTGAAGAAATTTTAAAATGGTTGTCAAAAATGAAAAATCTATATTAGATATTCCTTTAAGTTCATCGTTTTCATTCAAAATTGTTTTAATTTCTGTTTTCATTCGTTCAACACTGTGCAACATGTAATATACAGAGTTCCATCTGGTTTTAACGTGTTGTTTGAGCGAAAAAGTTAATTTCTTATTTGAACCAGAATGTTTAAAGTATCCAACTTACTTTTTACAACCATCTATCAATCGTTGTACATCAGAAATCTTATCCTTAAACAGGACGTCTTCCATTGCCAGGTTAAGATTATGACATGCACAGGATATCCTTTTATACGACTTGAAAGCAGCAACGACATTGGCCCCATTATCAGTAACAAATACGCTATTTTCAATTTTGTCCTCAACATGAAAATCTTTTAATATACATATTTTTGACGAATTCTAATATATGAGCTGCAGTCTTTCGTCCTGCAAATCAAATAACAAATTATTGAAAATTTTCTGTATGAAATTGCATAGTTAAATCTTATGCTTACCGACATCGAATTCGCGATTGCCTAAGATTTTTACTTTAAGCTCGCATTGTGTATTAATAAAATGGCATGATAATGTTAAAAAATCCCTTTGATTGTACTCATCAGTCCACATGTCAGTTGTAAATGCCATATTTGCATTGCTTAGGATACTTATCAATTAATCTTTAGTATCATTATATTTTTCATGAAGAATTCTGCTTGTCAACGTTTTCCGAGACACCAGTACATCTGCTACTGGAATATTACCATGCTTCGCTCCAACTGCTATCAAAGCCTGTGCAAGTTCTTTGAATCCCTCACCTTGAAAGAAAAAGTTCAACTAATTAAAGAATAAAATAAAATCGAATAAAAAAAAATAATTACCATCAGTGACAGAAAGCGGCCGCAAATCTTTTACAATAAAATTCAATTGCTTCTCACCAATTATGTGTTTGGCTTCCGTGGAGATTTTTGCATTAACCAAAAAATTGGAAACTGATGCTTGAACATGACCTTTTGCAAGACATTTGTGTCTTAACAATCCTCCTCTCCCACTTTTTGGTGAAAATTTTATCAATGCTTTGCATTTATTGCATTTGACAAAACCCACGCTTTCTTCGTCTTTTTGAACTATTTTAAAGTTTTTCCACACTTCACTTGTAGTTCCACTGGGTTGAACAAATGTATATAAATGCTCGTTTTTTTTAATATAAATTTCAATGTCCAATTTTTGTTTTTTAATACTCATTTTGTAATTTTAATTGTGGTTTATTTATTTTACAACTTTGACAATCAAATGTCAAAATAAACAGGTTGTTTCATGTGACTTTTTTTCGCGCACTAAGGATTACCAGACTAATCATAAAAATAGTGATGCCAAAAAAATCTGAATTAGAGTAAAAAAAATATTTTATTTGTCGTGAATTCTTCTGAACACGTTCACGAACAACATTTTCACACTCACTCACGCTCACGAAGAGGCTGTTGCACATTCACTCACACTCACGTGTGAAAATTTTTTAATTTTGCACATTCACGTGTGTTTCCACGTGATTCCATCGTGAACACACTGTATATGTGAATCACGCCCACCTCTAGTTTATAGTAAAAAAACCCTAAAAGGGTTTTGCAAAGTTAGCTCGCTTTTAAAAGATATAGGCATTGCAAGTTTGCCTCTTGCAGAGTATTTTTCAAAAATTAAGTGCTCATTAGGGAGTATAAAATTACATTTTTTTTTCGAAATTCGTATTTTAAGAGGTCTCAAAAGTTGCATTGGGAACAAATTTAAAGAAAAAAGGATGGTTACTCTCCCGCAAGGACAAAGTTGCTTTTTGAGAAAAACAGTAAAAAAATGACCTAAACATGCTTTGATTTTCGTAAAAAAAATTACATATGTAGTAAATTTAGACTTAAACTAACTAAATCTCGCCAAATAAGATGCCACTCTCGATTTCTACCCTCAGTGTACTGTGTAAAGGATATGCAAGTCTAAAGGTACACTCGAAATAACCCAGAACTTTTGATTGTTATCTAATGGTGTAAATTTTGGTGGCATGGAAGTGTTTATGTTTTCCTTAAATTTGGCCATTAAAAATTTGCATAATTTTTGCCAATGAATTTTCTTGTTTTTGAGAAATGTATACGTAAATGCAATTTGAAAACTTTTGCAAATTAATTAATATAGGATATTTTATCTCCTGCATCACAGAAGTGGTACCGAAGATAATTTTCTGAATTTGGATTCTGCAAATATTTCTGAAAGTAAATTTTTAAAACACCAGGTTAATACCACGATTCCTTTTCTTTATTCGATTTTTTTAAAAAATTATTCCTCCTAGCATGAAATTTACACATTATTTCGTCAAAACATTGCTTACCTAAGCATTGATAAAACTGTTAAACTAAAATTTTGAGTTTTTGAACTTCCCGTTGGATGGGTCTTAATTGATTTCACAATTGTTGTTTAGATGTGTTTTAAAAAAACAATAACCATAAAGGAGATATGAACAAAATTGTAAAATTTCATGATAGCAAGTATTTCTTTTAAATATTATAATCAGCTGATCTTTCAAAGACTATAACATTTAAAAGCGAGCTAACTTTGCAAAACCTTTTTAGGGTTTTGTTGGTCTAGATCAGTACTATCTTCCTGTGTAGGTCTCTTTTTCGTTAGATTCCATGACCCTTAAATTGTGGCACAGTGTGTTATATACATAAAAAAAAATTGGAATAATTCCAATTTAAAAAAAAAATTTTCCCCGACATTTTTTCTGGGTACGCTCCTGATATAATTATACCGTCTAATAGAAAATATAGTATCAAATTGATTCCAAAGGATATAAAATATCATTGTTATATTTTATATGTATTAACATTTAAAACAAAAATATATTAAAATAAAATACAGCATGTCTTAAAAATTGAATATAATTATGTTGATTTTATATGATTTAAATACAAATTCTAAATGTTTGATAGTTTAAATCATATTTGATTTTAAATACAAATTCTAGTTGTTTGAAAGTTTAAAATCGTTTATTGAGCTTTAGGTCAAATTTGATTTAAACTATCAAACATTTAGAATTTGTATTTAAATCATATAAAATCAACATAATAAATAACAAGGTCATTTAGAAAAAACTTTAATTAAATATAATATCACAATAGTATCGAATTAATTCCAAGGGTATAAAATAACGTAATATTTGAACTGTTTTAAACATGTCAAATGTTTAAAAATGTTAAACAAAATATATTTAAAAATGTTGTAATCAATTGAGGAGTAATAAATTTAATACTTTTTGAATAAAAAATCTTTGTAATACTTTGCTTCTCTTAAAATTTATTCCAAGATTTCTAACCGTGTATATATATTCTCGTCCTTTATATATATATAGTGGGTGAACATATTAAATACTAGAGCTTCTTAAAAAAATGTATATTTTGAGTTTCTGGTAAAATAATAGCATTATAGTCAATGTTTTTGCATAGCAATTATTTTATTAGTAAATTTCACATTAACATTAAGGTTTTATAACTAAAGAAAAATATATTAAAAAAAAATAATATACCCAATTTTGGTACCTCCACCTGTAATAACTGCAGCTACTCGTTTAGGCATAGTTTCGTTGCATTTGGTGCAGTTGAGTATTATGTATTAATTTCAGTGCCACACTTCAATCAAACGCTCTATTAATTGGCGTTCGTTGGTCACGAATTCCTTGGAAATTTCAGAGCAAAAGCAAAGCAAACTCGGCAATCCTTGCTAAGTTATCTTCTGCATATGAGAGTAACCAGTGTTTGGATCCATTTGAATACTTTTTCCTTTCGAAAAATTATAGATACATTTTTAAAGCCTCAGTGTAAGTTTGGATACTTTTTAGAAAAAACTTTAATCTTTATTAATTTATATGCATTACAGCATATTTTAAGTCTGCCTCATGGCTAAGCTGCTGCTGATCGTATTTTATCTGATTTAAAACTAACTAAAAACGATAATACTAAAAGATTTTCTTTGGAAATAGTAGAAAATGTATTGTTTTTAAAAATGCTTAAAAATTAATATATTTAAAATTCTAAATTTAAGGTGACATTGCACGTTGAAAAAAAAATAAAAAAGACTCAATTTAAGACATTTATTTTGAGTTTGGCCAATAGTAAAAAGTAAGTGCGATTTTTAATAAAAAATCCTGTAATATTTAACCCTTAAGATCCCCGTAGCGATTGCAAATTGTAACAAAACTTAATAATTCTGGTATGGGTTGTAGCGACAAGTACTTTTATTAATATTCACTTAGATGTTTTTGTTTCCTATAAATTGAGACCAAAATATCTTGACCTTGGTTGAATACAACTACTTCTTTTATGCCCCCCAGCGAGAAGAAGATTCATTAAAAATATTTATGTTTTGGAATATTGTTTTTTTGTATTAAATTTAATAGGTATTATATATTATGATTTATGTTATATATATTCAGCCGTAATCATAAAAATATTTTTAAACAGCTTTCAAACGTTTTTTAGTTAAAATGTTTTTTAAAGTTAAAATACTCTTTAAAAGCGTTGTATTCATATACAAGTTTTAAGAGTCTTATAGTTGAAGTGAGAATACTGATGCTTTAAAGTATGAACAGTTGTAATTTTCGTTTGTGACTTTGATAAATAGAATGGCATTTGCTTAAAAATTTAAAAAAGAAAAATATAGGTTTGTGAATTTGATATATGAGAATATTAGACAGGCATTTGGATAAAATTTTGTTTTCCTTTAAATCAAAAACAGTGTTGCCATAATTTTTAACATTAATTTTCAGAAAAAAAACTTTTTTTTTATGGAAAAACTGAAACTAAAAAAATAACTAAAACATATAGTTTTAAAATGTTTGCTTAAAAATTTCTATTATTGAATTCGAAATAAAGTATTTAAATTAAATTAATATTGGAAAAAAATAAAAACAACCGCATTCATTAACTAAAATTAACTAAAATCATAAATTATCAATTTATTAAAAAACTTAAAAATTTGTATAAATAAACATTTGATATTTATTTATATGAATGTAAATGTCATTACCAATATTTGAGATCATAGTTAATTACATCCTATATAAAATAGTTTTACTCATTAATAAATCACATTTATTTTAGTGGAATAATTTAAGAAATGTGGAGTTCCAGGTCTTTTCATTACAAAGGAACGGTGTTTATGCTGTTTTATCGATTCCTGAATCACCAGCAAATGCAAAAAGCATTTTTTTTTAAATCTGTAGTAATAAACTCAAAATCACAAATAAATTTTATATCAAACCTTTTTTGAAATTCTGCAATAAGACTGTTTAAGAAAAATCAAACAGACACAAGTGATGAAATGATGATGAAATCTGAAAAATGAAATTATATTTATATATATTTTGATTAAACTTTTTTATAATTTCTGATGATTGTTTGAAATTTGTGCAGTTCCAATTGTTTTTCTTGTAAAAATTTGTAGTTCAAAGAATCCCACACAAGATGGTAGTTTCTAATTTATTTCTGATTTTAATTTCATTAATATTTATTTGTGAAAAAATACGTTCTAAATTTGCTGTTGCTACAGGTATCGTTAAAACAACATAAGCTAGTTTTCTAAGTAATGGAAAGACTTGAATTATCACCACGTTTCTGATCAAAAATTGCTTTCCAAAAAGTTTCAATATTATTTTCATTCAGTAAAATCAAATCACTAAAATTAATGTGGCGCACCTCATCGTCAATTTCTTGCAATTTTTCTAAATAGATGACATCAGGTAGAAAAATACACAAATTCAAAATACTGAAATCTTGCCTTTTTAAAATTTTCATTGGTGCTAAAAGTTCCACACATTTTTGAAAATCATTCCCAAAATCAAACTTTAGTAATAAACAATTGCATAGCTCTACATAAAACTTTAAACAATGTTCTCTAAAATCCATTTCATCTAATTCGAATAATTTATGCGTAGAGTTTAAAGCTGAATATACCTCGGCTCCTAAATAAATGTCTTTAGAATTTTTTAAAAACTTGTAATCATTTACATCAATTTTTTTTGTAGTTTTGAAATCATATATATTCATATACATATATGTATATTGACCGTCAAGACTTGACGAGTGGAAATCGAGACAAAAGAACAGAAACAAAGAAAGCAACAATAATAGCAACAGCGATACCACATAAATAAATTTTTGAAATGGCGTGAAAAGTAGTTAGCAGTTTCAAATAGTAGTAGTAGCAGCTTCAAATGTTACTTATATTTTTGTAGTAGCATACAATTTATTTTATTTATTGTATTTCATTTATAAAACTAGTAAGCATTGTTTTAATCGTAAAAACTTGAAAAACAAGGTAAAATAAAAAAAATGTATTTTTTAGGCAAAAACTGGAAAACTGTCTACCCTTTAAAAAACTGGAAAAAAATTTTATCTGCCCATATGGTATCACTGATCACAAATCACAATTATTTTCATTTATTTATTTGTTTGTTGACATTTTAGTTTGTCACAATTTGAGTAGATTGTTCTCAATTGAGAACATTAAAATTTAAAATAGCTTTGTAAGAGGTTTACAGAAGGTTTGTTCCTATTTTAAAATTCTCTCATTTGTGAGGCTGTTACAAAAGCTTTTTTCGTTATTGAACGTTTATGAATAACGTTTTTAGGCATGTGTCTTACAAAGGACTTACAAGAGGTTTGTAACTTTTTATGAATTCGGCTGATTGTCTTTATCTCTTATAGTCTTTTTTTTCATCGTGCAATGTTAGCTTAATATAATTAAAGGGCAATAGCCACCCACATAATTTATTTTACACTAAACTCAATAAGTTATTTAATTTTATGTTCCTTTTTTATAGAATTATATTTGCTTTTGTATATTGCTTTTGTTTAAATATTATACTTATAAAATTAATGTAATAAAGGGCAATAGCAACACATATCAAATTCTGAAGTACTGAAATTTATGTTCCTTTTTAATATTATTATACATGATTATTATTATACATATTTCTTATTATTGCATTTTAACAAGATTATTTGTTAGTCATAAAAATAAATAAATAAAATTGTTATGGAATCTTAAAAAAAATTAGTTTCATTATTTAAAATATATAAAAGTTATATTTTTGTGTTAAAAAATGAATATACATATTATTATTTTTCAAATTTTATATTTTTGGATATTTTTTTGACGTTTTCATGGATACTTTTTTTTAGAATCGTTGCGGCAATATTGCTCTACGGATAAGAAGAAAGCATTTTGCAAATACCGCAAATGCAGTATAAGTGCAGAAATTTTTCATTAGCGCCATCATGCCGAGACAAAAAAGCACAAAACCGCTATTGGATTCGATGGATTCATAATTTCACGAAATGGCCCAATTAATTAGCCCCCAAGATCGTGTGATTTAATCCCACTGGATTAAAGTCACTTGTCTACGTCGATAAACCACAAACAATTGAACACCTGGAAATCAACATTCGAAGAGTTATCGGCGAGATACGGCCGCAAATGCTGCGAAAAGTTTGTGAAAATTGGTGTTCCAGATTGCACCTTGTACGCGCCAGCCGGCAATTGCTCTACGGATAAGAAGAAAGCATTTTGCAAATACCGCAAATGCAGTATAAGTGCAGAAATTTTTCATTAGCGCCATCATGCCGAGACAAAAAAGCACAAAACCGCTATTGGATTCGATGGATTCATAATTTCACGAAATGGCCCAATTAATTAGCCCCCAAGATCGTGTGATTTAATCCCACTGGATTAAAGTCACTTGTCTACGTCGATAAACCACAAACAATTGAACACCTGGAAATCAACATTCGAAGAGTTATCGGCGAGATACGGCCGCAAATGCTGCGAAAAGTTTGTGAAAATTGGTGTTCCAGATTGCACCTTGTACGCGCCAGCCGGCACGGCCACATGGCCGAAATCATATTTAAACATTAATGTCATAAATTTTTCTATCCAATAAAGCCCATTTTATTGATAAAAAAAAAATAATTTTATGTTTTATTATGATTTAATCTTGTATTACTCTATAAAAAACACCTTTTATAACATAAAAACATATCAAACATAAAAACATATCAAAATAAATAAAAAATTGGAGCTTACAACTCATTAATTATTTCTTTAAATGCAATATAAAATGATTTTTTTAAAAGAAATAATAAAACATTTCACTTAAAAGTTAGGAGCCGATCCATTCCTCGTTGCTGCTTTCGTATACTGCATTTCCGCCAATTTTGAGGAGAGACGAATTTTGTACCTAATAATTGTGGCAACATTTATTGTATAGCTTTATTCCATACTTATTTAAATCATATTATTTAAACCATGTGGTCAACAGTTGATATGCTGCTATGCTGGCATACAAATAAGGCCAGTGCAGCCTCCTGTTCCTGCGTTTTCATAAAAAATGGCTTAAATGAGATCTTTTCTATAAGAACATGGTGCATGTTTAGAAAAGTCCAAGAAAGGCGTAGAATATGATTTGATCAAAATTATAGGTGCCTGTGATATTTATCAAAAGCGGTGAATATGGACAATTTAAAATTATACTACACTTAAATTAAAATCGGTTATATTTAATAGTAGATACAGTAAAACTGAAAATAAAAATTAGCTTAAGTATTAGTAAAAAGAGTTTGCTTTTCCCTTGATTACTAAACTTTGAAAACACCCGTAAATCAAACTCACAATTATAAGGACTCAAGTGTATAAATCTTAAAAATTTTTAAATTAGAAATTAGTTGAACCATTTTTATTAGTTATAAATAGTTTTTTTATTAATTTCATTCACTAATGCTTTGTTTAGAATAATTTTGAATGTAGTGCTACTACATTGGTGTAATCCACCCTACTTTTGAAATCACACGTATACGTTAGTTTAGTCAGATTTTTCATATCACCATTCTAAAACTAATAGAAAGTTTATTCTGCAAACTTACTTAAGTTTCTTACAGTAATACATGTTTAGTAATGTTTTATTTTTAAGACTTTTTTTTCTTAATTTTTTTATGTAATTGTTTGCGTTTTTTATGTCACTTATGTCAGTTTTTAGGTCATCAAAGTACGAGCCTTGGTTATTAATATATTTTTTCTATGATATGCAACTGTTTTATTGTTTCTCCTGTTTTATTGAAGATTCCTCAAATATTTCGATTCTAGTGATAGCCATTCGTGTGATGGAATGGTTTGAAATAGCCTCTAAAAATAAAGTTTTTTGGTCAAAATATTGGTTGGTGTAATAGTTTTAAGAAATAAACTGCCAGAAATTATATGGTGGAAAAAAATCTTCCTATCCGCATCTACAATTGAATTATATACAATCAGATAAAAGATAATGCTTTTTTTCATACATACTTTTGATATATTTTATTTTAAAATATTAATACAAAACTCACTTGATCTAAAGCTCGCAATTTAATTCATGTGATTTATACAAAACTTTTAAAATTAAAATATCTTCATAAGTTGTATTTTGTTTTTTAATTTCTTACAATATTTTTCAGTATGTGCTTATTTTATAATTAATATTTTAGTTTTAATATATATCAATACACGGAATTCTGACCAGGAATCAATCAATCAATTGCAGCCACTCAAACCCTTCCCTACGATATCTTGAAAGTGAAAATAGCATTTGAAATAATTATGTTTTTTTTTATGTAATTAGAAATATAAATAAGTAATAAAATAATTAATAAATACACGGAAAACAACATTTTCATAAATCTGAATGCAAAAATAGAATGTTTGTTGATGTTCAATGGAAGAACTTTTTCATAACTATTATTTCTGACCGTTTATATTTTTTAAACTAAAACACCAGCCAATATTATTACAAAATACTTGATTTTTAGAGGTGATTTTAAACCATTCCAGCTCACGGATGGCTATAGCTACAGCCGAAATATTGGGGGAATTATCTGTACTATTAAATAAAATTCATGACTACTTTTTATATGACATAGCATTATTTTGCAAAAATCGTCCAGTTTTGGCAAAAATTGTTAAACTGTTTTTGTCTTTTTTTTTGCCCTATGATTTTTTTGGGCAAAATTTATTTATACCAAAATGTTGTTTTTATATTTAATGTCTCAAAAATAATTTACATGAAAAAATAACCCCAATATCTTTTTCCAATCAAATGTTATGACTTCAAACAAATTTTTTTATATCATTGGCTATATTAATAAAAGTAATTTTCATACTAATCGTATTCGATTCTTGCTCTCCACCTCGCAGTCGAATTAGCACAGAAGTTGGTTGCTGACATATTTTGTCGGCAACTTGCGCGATAATAACTCTAATTAAAACCTTATTTTATAACATTGCAATTTTTTGTGTCTGGTAACAACATTCGCAGAATAAAAAAATGCAACACTGCAACTAATATTTTTCCTTTGTGCGAATGAGCATAAAAGCAAGGATTTTTCTTGCTTTTGGCGATTGTTCCTCATTTCTTGCCTTGTTTGACATTCTTGTGTCGCAGACATTCGTAATCGCTAGCGCTCACACTCTAAGCATTCGTATCAACAGCGATTGGTACATGCATTTGCGCATTAATTTAAATGCAGGAAGCACATTCGGTGCTCGTTTATTGACGAGACAATCGAAACGCCATTTGAATGCACTCAAGCTGTTCTCTGGTGTGAACACAATTCTTAAATGGCCCTTCACTCATAACCCCACCGATATAAAAAGGTAAAAAAGCCATGATTTTTGATATTTTTGTTCAACTTCATCCATTTCTCAAAATATTTAACAGCCATGAAAACACCAACTTTAAATTGGTCTTTTAGCTTTAAATGATTTAGATTTAGATATAGAATGAAGACTTTCAATATTTATTTGTATTTATTTGTTTTTATTTCAAACGTGCTTTTATAGGTTATGCAATTTATTTTATTTATTTCCAGACGACTTCTGCTTTGCGCTCCATCTACGAACTGAACCTAAAATATTTAAAATGTTTTACCAGAATTTCTATTAATTGCTTCAATCTGTACACTGAATACCGTAACATGCTGTAACTGACATGGCTTAGGTCAATCAGTCGCTTAAGGCTATGTGCATAGCTGCCAGAACTATTTTTCAAACTCAATCCAGGGTATTAATTAACATGGAAATCTTTCGATATAACCCTAAAAACTGTGTAAAAACTATGCATCGAATGGCTTTTATATTTTATTACTACTCAAAGAAAACTCATAGGCTACCGGCAGACTGTGCGCCTGTGTATGAGAGTGTGTGTGTGTGTGTTTGGAAATGTGTTAGTTGCCCAGCAGTCTCGGGCATCGTCGAAGAATTAGTCTTTGATGATTTCTTAAATAAACTTGCTGCATAATCCAGACTTGCAGAATATTCTTTTACGTGTCTGTCTTGTATTCGTCAATAACAGACTTGCTGAATATTCTTCAACTCAACTGCTTTAGGTTCGTCAACAATAAAAACAAATATAAAGCAATAACGAATTTCAGCGAATCTGAAAAACTAAATTTTTCATTTCAAGTGAAAATTCTATAGAAAATTAAAAATGAAATTTTTCAGATTCGTTAGTTTACTTTTGCAACGACGATATGTATGTGCATTTGTATGTACTATTAAGTTGATTACAGTGAGTTCTTTTGCATGATTTTAAACTGAACTTATTGTTTAAACTAAACAATTTCTTTCTAGTGGAATGCATTCAAAATTTCCTATTATAAAATTACTATTACAATTAATTGTTTTTGTATGTTTTTTATCTTATTTTTTTAATATTATTCATCTGAACTTCTTGATAAAAAAGCGATTCTTGTAAAAACTATTCCAATTTCTTTAAACTTTTTCGTTTTGATTACAGCTGCAATTCCTGAATAAAATTCGGTAACGAAACGTGAAGGAAATTTCCTAAACATTTGGGTCTTCATTTTCATCATCAAAGAAATTTCATCAATTTTCTCAATGTTTTCGTGAACGAAATTTCCCACATGTTTCGGTCTTCACTTCATTAACGAAATTTCATCAAATTTCTCAATATTTTCGTACACGAAATTTCGTAAACTTTTCTGTCTTTACTTCGTATACTAAAAATCATCAACTTACTGAATGTTTTCATAAACGAAATTTCATTAACTTTCACAATATTTTCGTGAACGAAATTTCCTAAACATTTCGGTCTTAACTTCGTTAATGAAAATTCATCAACTTTCTCAAAGTTTTCATACACTAAATTTCTTAAACATTTCGGTCTTCTCTTCATTATGGAAATTTCATCAATTTTCTCTTTCTTTTCACTTACGAAACTTACGCAACGTTCTGTATTGCGTTCTTGCACGAATTTGGAACATTTATATGAGATTTTCGTCAATGAAATGTATGGCCGAATCAGCATGTTTCGTCAATGAATCGGAAAATTCACGCATGATTCTATTACGATTTCTTTAAGAACGGAACTACTGGGTGGGTAAGTCTCTTTAAAACATTTCGATCATTTTGCAAAATATGTAAATAAAGACATCAGAAACAATAGAAAAGGATAAGATTTGAGAGCTAAAATTGTAAGTAGCAGGCAAATCCGTAGCATGCCTAGATCCAGTAGCTTTGCCACAACACATCCTCGTACATTTCACAAACACACACTCATACGCTCACAAACATTCCTTCATCCTCACTGATATCGAGTGCAATGGGTGGTCATAAAAATATTTAATAGTTTCTAGCTTGTAGTAACAAACACGAAGATACAGGAGCTGTTCATCGAGCAAATCTTAGCATTTGATTGATGCCCCAGTCAATTGGGTTTATATTGCAAGTTGATGATAACAAATCGATAGGAACAACGTTGAAAAATATTTCATTTATTTTGAAGTGTATTCGTCGCTTAATTGATGATCTGAAGTAAATAGCTTATTGGGCTGGTTAAATTGCTTTGCAGCATGCCAACATGCGAGCATATCAAAGAAACAAAGCAAACAGATTCAAAGTATCTTACTATTTTTATAAATATCTGGATGATTGGGTGCGTTTTCGTAAGGCCTTTATCTGTGATTTCTAACATGTTTTAATCAATGTAAGAAATAAGTGTTAAGAACACAAGCTAGTAGCGAGGTCACAGGAAGCACCAGAATGAACTCTTCTTATTTCTACAGACTTAAAGCATAGCATTGGCGGGGCGATGTATCAGTTTCTTCTTTCGCTTCTGCCTAAAAATGTAAAATTGCTGTCAATTAACAGATTAATGTCCAAATTTCAACAAATTTGAAGCGCACTTGCAGTCGCTTGCTTTAAGATTAACACTCACTTAATTTGTTAGCGGAATTTCCTTATTATTTAAAAAAATTCACTTCAAACTAAACATATCTGTTATAATTCCCGTGTAACTGTTAAAAGTTCTTTTCGTTTTTTCAAACTTCGAGTTGTTATTTAATGGGAGGGGGAGCTAGTGATAAGGGCTTTCAAATTCCAAATTCCCGAAATTCCAAAATTTTAAAATTTTAAAATAATGTTGTTTAGCTGTATTAAAAGTAGGGACCTTTTATAATTCTTTCTCTTAATTTCTGCGTTTTAACAAAAAAGCATTGCATACTATTTTTTTTTTTAAATAGAAATGCAAACGTAATCGTTATTCATACTTAAAATATTCAAAAAGCTCAAAAGTTTTAAAGACAACGCTTAGACAAAATCATAATTAATAATGCAGACCCCAGTGGTTACAGGGATTGCCACTTTTTAAAAAGACGTTTTTTGTGAAAAACAGATTTTGTGAATTTATTTTTTTCACCGAAACTAAAAACAAAAGAAAAACACAGGTTTATAAGGAAACCTTTTTTTGCCTGTTTTGTAGATGTTGGCGCAATTTTAAAGTGCTACCTCTTATTTTTATTACTTTTATGTAAAGGTTACTCTCTGCCAAACCATTCTCCACTTTTTAAGTTGTAATGTAAAAAGAATAAAATATAAGGAAAAAATTCAAAAATAATTGGAAGATAAAGTCGAATTCTAGAAATCCCAATTTTTTTATGGGAAACACATGCTAATTTTATTATTGAAAAATATACAACACCTGATTAAACCAGGGGAAACTGGGGGCGATGTAACAATGTAACATGTCTGACTGTCTCAACCCGGCGAGGCCAGCATAATCTTTGTGAAATCGCCTCAAGTCGACTAAAACCTCCACGTGGTGTTTCCTGGGCAACGTCAAAACTGACAACCGTTAGTTTGGCGGCTCATCTGAGCGGCGGGCCTCCCTAGGCTTAAAATAGGTTGTGCGTCGGGTTTGAAGCCCACCCGTGAAAACCCATTTCAATGAATACAAATAAGAAAAGAAGAAAAATGATCCCCAAATCTGATGACGACTACCGCAAACGAAAAACTGATAATGATTTACGGATATGCACCTGAAATATCCGAACCCTTAATTGGGAAGGTGCCTCTATCCAACTAACTGATGTCTTGGAAAGATACAAAGCTGATATCACTGCTATCCAAGAAATGCGATGGAAGGGACAGGGTTGCATTCGGCATGCACCCTGTGATATCTACTACAGCGGCCATGCGGAGAAGCACGAGTTTGGATGCGGATTTGTAGTTGGCAAGAGACTACGGCCCCACGTCCTGCGATTCACACCTGTGAACGAACGACTTGCCATAATCCGCATCAATGTTAAATTTTTCAATATAAGCCTAATATGTGCGCACGCTCCGACAGAAGACAAGGACGATGAGACCACGGAAATTTTCTACGAGCGCCTTGAAAATGCTTACGAGCGCTGCCCCCGTCACGACGTAAAAATCGTGCTTGGTGACTTCAACGCTAAGGTGGGCAAGGAAAATATTTTTGGTCCAACAGTCGGAAAGTTCAGCCTCAACGATAACACCTCCGATAACGGAATGAGGCTGATTGACTTCGCCGCAGCACGAAACATGGTCGTAAGTAGCACTAGATTCAAGCATCTCAAAATTCATAAAGCCACCTGGAAGTCCCCTGATCAAAAAACCAAGAATCAAATTGATCACGTTTTGATCGACGGAAGGCACTTTTCCAGTGTATTGGATGTACGCACGATCCGTGGTGCAAACATTGACTCGGATCACTATCTTGTTGCAGCCAAGATCTGTACACGTCTGTGCGCAGCCAAGAATACACGCAAACCTACACAGAGGAAGCTAGACGTCGACAAGCTGCAATTGAAACAGACAGCCGATGCTTTCGCCACTCGACTCTCACTTCTGCTTCAAAGCATTCCTCCAATCGATGATATATGTGCGCAGTGGACACACATTTCCAACTCCATGCGTGCGGCTGCTGAAGAGGTGATTGGCTACCACCGCCCTCGCCGAAACCAGTGATGCGACCTGGAGTGTCGCGACGCCACTGCAGAGAAAGACACCACCTACAAGGCCACCCTGCAGTCGGTTGTAACGCGCGCTGCTAAGGAGCGATACAAAGAAAAGAGGAGGGAAGAGAGACATATTTTAAGGCGGAAAAAAAGAGAGGCAGCAAAGCGCGATCAGGAGAAGATTGAGATATATGGTGACAGGAATGAGGCCCGAAAATTTTTCGAAAAAATAAGACGCCTTGCCGATAGTTTTAAAACCGGAGCCTCTTCCTGCAAGGATGAAAACGGGAATCTAGTGACAGATGTCCAGAGTACACTGACGTTATGGAGGGAACACTTCTCTAAGCTTCTAAATGGCGACGCTGACAACAATCCCGCCAATAGAGATGATATTCCGGAAACCCCAATTTTGGATGACAGCGTTGAGGTTCCGCTGCCCGACTATGATGAAGTTCTGACAGCTACAGCTCGGCTTAAAACTAACAAAGCCGAGGGAGCTGATGGCTTACCTGCTGAGCTGTTTAAGAACGGAGGCGAAGCTCTACTTAAATGCATTCACGAGCTTCTATGCAGAATATGGTCGGAAGAATGCATTCCGAACGATTGTAATCTCAGTGTGCTCTGCCCAATCCACAAGAAAGGCAATCCCACTATCTGTGCCAATAACCGTGGGATAAGCCTTCTTAATATCGCATATAAGGTCCTGTCGAGCGTTTTATGTGAAAGATTGAAGCCCATTGTAAACGAAGTGATCGGACCTTATCAGTGTGGCTTCAGACCTGGAAAGTCCACCATCGACCAGATTTTCACGCTACGACAAATCTTGGAGAAGATTCAAGAAAAACAAGTCGACACCCACCATCTTTTTGTCGACTACAAAGCCGCCTTCGACAGCCCAATAAGGAAGCACCTGTACTCCACCATGTCTGAATTTAGTATTCCTGCAAAACTAATACGACTTTGCAGGATGACACTGAGCAACACCAGCAGCGCAGTTAAAATCGGGAAGGACCTTTCCCCACCATTTATTACCAAACGGGGTTTCAGACAAGGTGATTCCTTATCGTGCGACTTTTTCAACTTAATGATAGAAAAGATCATCCGAGCTGCTGATCTGAGACGTTGTGGCACAATATTCTACAAGAGTGTTATGCTGCTTGCGTATGCTGATGACATCGATATCATTGGCCATAATACGCGCGAAGTCAGTGCAGCATTTTCCAGATTAGAAAGAGAGTCAAGTCGAATGGGTCTGGCAATGAATGCAGATAAGACGAAATACTTAGTGTCAACAAACAAACAGTCCCAGCGTCTTGGAACCAACGTTACCGTCGAAAATACCTTCTTCGAGGATGTGAAGAACTTCGTTTATCTGTGATCCAGCAATAATTCAACCAACGACATCAGCATTGAGATCAAACGAAGAATAACTTTTGCCAACAGGTGTTACTTTGGGCTCAGTAGGCAATTGAGAAGCAGAGCCCTCCCTCGACGAACGAAAATCACGCTCTATAAATCACTCATCATGTCCGTCCTACTTTACGCATCACAAACCTGGACGCTGAGCAGTTTAGATGAAAAGACTTTAGGAGCATTCTAGAGAAAGATTCTTCGTAAGATCTACGGACCAATCTGCGTCAATGGCGAGTACCGAATACGGTGGAATGATGAACTGTATGAGCTGTACGCTGACATCGACATAGTCAAGCGCATTAAAATCGGGCGGCTTCGCTGGCTTGGTCATGTTCAGCGCATGAAAGACGATGCTCCATTGAAGAAAACATTCGATTCGGTACCCAGCGGCGGTCAACGCAGAAGAGGACGACCGCATCTTCGTTGGAAAGACCAAGTAGAGGACAACCTGACGAAGCTTGGAATTTCCAACTGGCGCCAGCAAGCGAAAGACAGAAATGGCTGGCACAAATTCTTAGATGAGGCCAAGACCGACATACGGTTGTAGCGCCAACTAAGTAAGTAAGTAAGTAAGATTAAACCAGATCGAAAAAAAAAACTAAATTAAAAAATAACGTTTATGGTACGATGATTTTTTAATAAATCATAACCTTTCAACTATACTTAAAGATATTTGCTAAATTTTTATGATATTTTATATTTCAGAAAAGTTCAGCATTTATTTCGGAATAGCAAATATCCGCTGCTTCCTCTGCTAAAAATGATTTAGCACTTTTTAGCGATCGAGATTTAGCGATATAAAAATCCTGGAATTTATCCACAGGATTACGAATTAAGCCTCGCAGGGAGGTTCTGGAATATGCTAAGAAAATATATGAAACCCAATACAAATCTAATATAAATCATTCAGATAATAAGTATGTTCCCGTACTCAATTTAAGGAACTTGCAAGCTGCTAGAACTGATTCATGATGGAAAAAGAAATAAGTAGATTGGTGTCAATGCGGTGTGAGATCCTGTGAAAAATATCTCCCTTAGCATGCGGGGAACATTTCAAGAATAGCGACAACTCAAATTTTTAATTTTTGCGAATCATATGGATTTTGACCACTTAAGTCCAAATCTGAAAAATTTCAGTCCGCTCAAAATTGGTTTAGGAGTTAAAGGTTTCCAAAGTTAAAATATGGCCTAATGTACATAGTTTGTTTTCTTCAGTTTTCCAACAAAAAAATTATTGGAAATTTTTATAATATTAGGAAATTTTTGTATTCTTATTTTAAAAGTTGAAAATGTGGTGGCTCAAAAGTAATTAATGCGATTTCATTTAAAGATATAGGCCTCACATTATTTATTTAATTAAACTTTTAAGCATATTTGCTTTAGGAAAAAATTACTAAAATGTTTTACATGACAAACAAATCAAATAAAATTTTTAAATTTTTTCACATGATATGAGAAATATGTTTGCACCATCTTTAAAATATATTACATTTTCTTTTGTGTACAAGCGTGTGTCAACCGATGTAGTGTGCGTATCATGTAAACAAAATTAGTACCAAAAACCGAAGTAAATAGCATTATATAGGTTACATTTTGTTTATGTTCATTCTAGATTCCTTTATGCCTTGGTCCCCCCTAGAACAAATCCTGCGAACGCCCATACGCATAACAACAGGTTTTGGTTGCCTTTCACGAAATTCGTATCTGAATTCGCTGGAATTCTCTGTATCACCAATATAAACATATTTTTCGTAGTGCTTTATCGCCAAAAAACAAATTGTATTCATTAGTGTACTTTTGCTGAGATAATTTACATCGAAAGTTGTAAAAAATAATAGCACAAAAATGTTCTCGTGTAAATGCTATTTTTTATTGGTGAAATACAATTCATTCCAGTCAAACTGACGTTTTCATTGGAAACTTAAACACATTTTTTAGCTTATAAAAAATTTGGGTGTATGTGCGCTTATTATGTTGTTTACAATGCTTTTCAAACGTATTTGTGACTGAAATTACATTAGCGTTGTCAGAATCCGAAACATGTTGTTTTAGAGCGCAGCAATGCATTTATATGTATTTCACTTTTTGCCTTGCTCGGGGATCATCAGTATTTTTTGTTGCGCTGTGCAAGCTGAGCACGAAGAGAAAGAGAAGAGTAGAGAGTAACATCCCAGCGGTAAAATGAATTCGAATTTTGCAACTGACCCGAATGTTTCCTATAATTGCCTTCACCCAAATATATTTATTTTGTCGTTGATCCTATTGTTAGCGGTCATGTATGCGGGTCATTATAAGCAAAGAATTTAAGCCAATCATAAACTTATAGAGCAGTGACGAACGTGTAGTAGACACTTCGTATGTGAACGTAAACACGTTAGAGTGAATGAGACAATTACTTTTGCTGTGGCTATCACTGACAGAATGAAAAGCATAAAAGCGAATGAGTTGAAAGAATGGCAACGAATAAGTTGCCAGATAAACCACAAAAATATGAAAAAAAATTCTGTTTGGAATGCAAAAGTTCTGTAAACGTTCTGATCTTACATCTGGCAGCCATTTCAGTTTCATCTGTTACAAATTTTAATAGTTGGCGTGCTTTGCAAAGTGATTTGCAAATTGTTTAATACTGAATTTAATGAACGCATAAAAATTCGTAAAAGTTAAGAAAAGATACTACACTATTTACAAATATACTCGAATAAACAATAGGGAAAAAAGTCGAAATTTAAAGCGTTTGACAAACAAAGAGGAAGATAATATTAGAGGAAGTAGAAGTAAAAATCACTGAAAAGTGAAATGTTTTAATAAAAGAAAGTGTTTCTTATTCGTTTATTCGTTTATTTAATAATAGGATAAATCCCATTCCCACTTACAATTTTTCTTTACAGGATTAGTCTGAATTAGCTTACAATGTTTTAACACATGACTGATCTGGCTCTGACTTACAATGTTCATACACAGGATTGATCTGACTTTTGCTTACAATGTTTTAACACAGGACTAATCTGACTCTGATTACAATGTTCCTACTCAGGATTGATCTGACTCCTCCTTACAATGTTTTTTACAGGACGGATCGGACTCTCAGTTACAATGTTTTTAAATAGGACTGATCTCACTCCCACTTACAATGTATTAATACAGGACTGATCTGACCCTCACTTACAATATTTCTATTTAGCTTCTATCTGTGTGGCCTATGACAAGCCTTTGTAAATGTAAATAGAATTTCGCTACAGAATTAGGACGTATCCGACATATTTTGTATGGGAGAGAGGACCTATCTTGTCATGGGTCATTTTACCACTGGGATGGAGCATGGCAGAATAATGAGGTAGGGTAAGAAGCTTTGACAAGACCTATTGTTAATGCCAAAATCATAAAATATAGTGCTGCCATATCACAAATTAAAATCCAATTAGAAATCCATACTTTGTCTAAGCGTTTCTGTATTATGCTATAAAACTACTTCAAAGCTTATTTATTTCGTAATAGATACATATATCCTCATTTAATCTTATTTACACTTCATAAAATTCCTTTTCCATGTGTTAATCTCAAATATAACATCTATATATATATAAAACAGGATGTGTGTATGTATGTAACGTATGGACTCCAAAACGGCTTGGCCGATTTTAATGAAATTCTCAGGGAATCTTCAGAATATTCAGGCGAGTGACACTGTGAAGTCTGATTTTTTATTTTCGGTCTGTGGGCGGAGGGGCGTGACAAAATCCAATTTTCATATTGTACCACCAATTACATAAACATATTAGGGTGGGGAGATTTGAACATCTTAATGGGCGCTTCGAGTTTCTGATTCTTGGGATTGTACTGAGCAAAAAAGTCCACCAGACCATACGTCTACGGTGAAAATCGAGCTTCCAGATTTTGACTTGCAGATTTTTCTCAGACTTTGGTCAAGTTTTTTTTTTGATATTTTGGCCTATAACAGTCAAACCATTGATATTTTCGATCCAATACTAAGACAAAAATCGCAATGGTTTGGCTGTTATAGGCCAAAATATAAAAAAAAAAACGTGACAAAAGTCTGAGAAAAAAGTGCAAGTCAAAATCTGGAAGCTCGATTTTCACCGTAGACGTATGGTCTAGTGGACTTTTTTGCTCAGTACAATCCCAAGAATCAGAAACGCGAAGCGCCCATTAACACTTTTTCCTTCCATACTAATCGCCCCACTCAAATACATAGATTTATTTTTTTGCTTTTTTTTATTTTGTTTTATTTTTTGAGAGCCGTTGTCATGTTTTTCAAAACGAGATATCAAACTCTTAAATCGTTTATGTAGTTCCGAAGATATATACAAAAAACCTATGTTAATAATGATCCAATATCATCATTTTAAAACTTTCGAAATGTTGCATTCAAAAATTCGAGTTTTCGGTTTATTTACAAAATATTTACATATTTCGATAACACAAGATATTCTACGCTTACTGAGGTGCAATATTGTACAATAATTAAAAATCTACATAAATACATAAAAATTAATGTCTGTCTGTTTGTTTGTTTGTGATTAATAGGATGCCAAACCCTTGGACCGATCTGAAACTTTCACAGCATGTTACTATGACTCTGGAAGGAATAATAGGCTATATGAAGTT
Organism: Dichetophora obliterata; assembly: GCA_963920525.1. Taxonomy (NCBI): domain Eukaryota; kingdom Metazoa; phylum Arthropoda; class Insecta; order Diptera; family Sciomyzidae; genus Dichetophora; species Dichetophora obliterata. The sequence goes on from OY986438.1 coordinate 108,843,711, forward strand.
TTTATTGGACAAATGGGCGTGGCACCACCCATATAACCCACAATTTAAATCGCCATATTTTGGACATTTTTTGACCTACGTCGATGATATTTGGAACATATGGTATCGGCATAATTAGGAATACGTACCAGGAGAAAAGTGGGTAGGACCACACCCCTTTTTAGGAAAATTAAAAATCGTAATATAGTCTTAGCTACTGGAGCGATCGTCATTAAATTTTCACAATAGGATATTCTTACGAAATAATAAATTCTTGACTATATAAAGTTGTGAGTGGACAAAGGGGCGTGGCCTCGCCCATATAACCCAAAATTTAAAATCGTCATATCTTTGGCATTTTTTGACCAACGGCGGCAGTATTTGCTATATGTGGTATTGGCATGAATAGAAATACGTACCAAAAGAAAAGTGGGAGGAGCACGCCCCTTTGTTTGCGATATATTGGAGGCTGGACCTGTTAACCGATCTTAAATTTTCACAGCGTGCAGCTTTGACTCTGGAATACTTATTACATGATAATATTTTTCGACCATGCACACTTCTGCACCTACTTTTTTACTTCGTTTATTAACGGCTTTACCTCAAATTTAAAATACATATAAATTAAAATAGTGGGGTAATCCTCTTTCTCCCACAACTGACTGCGAAAAAGCTGATTGTGTAATTGCTGCTTTTTGATTAGTCTAAAAATAAAAAGGAGGAGCATGAAGCAAATTACATTCGGTTCAGTGCTGAATTCTTATTGGTTTACATCAAAAAAGGGGAGAAGCATTGCAATAATTAAATTAAAATTAAATAAATAAATTTTTGTAAATATATAAATACTTTTAATATTATTTTATAACGAGAGGGGTAGCGAAGCACACCGGGTTCAGTTAGTTAATAAATAAAACTCGCAACTCTAAAACACACTTTGACATTAACGATAGGTCTTGTCAAAGTTACTTACCCTACCTTATTATTCGCCATGACATGGAGTTTATTTAAACTCTCGCAACACAAATGCGTTAATAGAAAACGATAAAGCAATGCGTGGCATCTGCGATGATTGCTTAAAAACTTAATATTTTAATTAAATAAACTCATTATAAAAGTATCGAAAGGAAAGTTCCTCTTTAACATGCTGTAGCATAAACATTATATTATAAAAAAATTTCCATTAAAATCAGCCCAGTACTTTTAGAGTAAAATGGTTAATGTATATTTACACTTAAAATGTATACAATAGTAAATATATAAATGTTATCTAATTATCCTACAATGAATTTTCTCGAAACATAAAAATTCTTGTGTCAGAGTATGGAACAAAGTTAAACTCAGGGAAAAAATTTTGTTGACCATTTCAGAAGTAAAAAATAACAAAACAAAATAAATTTTGTACATGAAAGGGATATTGTGAAAATAAATTGAAGCGTTTATTTTTTAATTTTCATTTATAATTGCTTAGTTTACCAGATCATTTTCTCTTAACAATATTTTCAATTTTGGCTTAATCAGACTTGTCTATAAATAAGAGCTTTTAAAGTATTTAAAAATAACATGAATATTTTACAATTTTAAATATTATTCGGGATAAAAACTGTTTTTATTTAGCAATATTGTTTTTATAAATTTGTTTTGTTAAATTTTTGTCTAATAAATTTAAATTTCTCAGATTTCATTTGTGGACAGGTGCGTCTACTGCTGCATTAAATTTCATCAATTTGGAAAGTAAAGTCCATCACATGAAAGATCATGTTGTCAATGTAAAGCATAGTACTCTGTTCAGTTTCATGTGAATACCTATCTAATATCTATATAAAATATGACAGCTGCGAAACAAGCGTGGAAATTTTCACAACATTTTCGTCAGGGCAGAACTCTGTTCCGCTGCGTGAAATTATTGCAACAGGCTTCTGAGCAACATTTTTTCACGTCAATTTAATTGTACTGCCCACGCACGGTTGCCACTCGCTAATTTTTTTGTGAACCAAATTCTTCGAAAAAGTGTACCAAATGGGGAAAATATGTACCAATTCTGTTTTTTTATATATAACAGTTATTAATGTAATTGATTAATGTTTATTTATGTACATACGAAACGTAACAAAAATATTATTAAGTTATGCTATACGCTGTTAACAAAAAAATAAATACATTAAAATTGTTATTTTGCAGACAAAATATAATGAGATTCATTGCGTTCGACGCACAACTCTTAAGAGAGCATTATGTTGTTTAGTTGTTATCTTATGTTGTTTATATTCTAATTTATTTCTAAGCTAAGTTTTAATCAGGTTAAAATCAAAATATTCGGGTTGAGCAGCTGCTGAGCTATATGGAACGCACATTAGACTATTTAAAAATTGGTAAAATCATGAAAACAAATTTTTACCAATCCATTCTTAATGACCCTCACTTTTTCTTAAAATATAGGCAATGACATAAAAATTTTAAAAAATAATATTTTTAAAGCTTAAAAAGATTCTACTGAATCAAAATAATGGCAGGATTGCATTCTATAAGATGATGCAATTTATTATTTTTATGGAAATAAAGAAATTTGGTTTTTCGACATAACTTGTGAAGATGTTATTATATTTCAATCTTTCAAATCTTCTCTTCCAAAATTGAATCTGTCTTGAACTTGTTTTAAAAATTGTATAAATAATCTTTGAAAATAAGAACAATTTTGTGAGTGGAGATACGTTTCTGCTTTGGTGCCAATTCTCACTAAACATCTTCAAGTCTAAAAAAATTTCTTTGGCCATTAATATCAAAATTTTTGTAAACAGTTGCTTCATTTTATGAAACCATTGCTCATGTAGTTACATAACTGTAATTTAAAATTAAGTTCTAATTGCAAGTACAAAACTCAGAGCCTTACATTTTTGGATTGGAGTTCTGTGTTTGCATTTTTAATGATTTTTAACAGAAATTCAACCAACTATGAAATTCAATAATATAAATAAAATTATACCAATTAATTTTTGGTCGTTATTTTTCGATCAGAAATTTAAATCAAATGGAATGAACATATTAAATGAACAATTTAATTATCAACCAATGGATGTTGCAACACGCTGGCGTTCTACTTTTAAAATGCTTTCAGCTGTTTTGGCTTTGAAAGAATTCGGAATTGAAGAATGCACAGAAATAGAAAACATTGCGTCTGTTCTTACTGCTCAAAGTAGCTCCTCAAAATTGGTTGAATTTTTATTTTTAATTGAAAAAATATTGATCAATGATTGATGTTTATTTCCGATCGAAGGAATAACGATCTAAAAATAATTGGTATAAATTGATTTATATTGTAAAAATCATGGCACATAAAATTATGTCAAAAATTAATTCTGCAGCTTATAGGCATCACGTGACTTTATTCGAATGTATATCAATAAATTTTTATATGTGATCATTTCATTAAAAAATTTAAAAATAACAATCATTTTGGTTCCCTGATTTTTAATATATATGACAAGAAAAGCATATAAACTCTCAACTTTCAAAACTGAATGCAATGCATAACTTTGAACATTTTCACTTAACATAACTTTGAACATTTCTCGAGCAGTTCTACCAAATTTTGCTTTTTGAAAAAGATTTTGAAATTGTAAATCTTTTACAAAATGTACCAACTCGGAACATAGTGTAGTTAAAATAAGTGTATCAATTTTGGTACAATTGTACCAAAGTGGCAACCGTAGTACTGCCTATTTATTTTGAAGTGAAAAGACAGAGATCATATGAAATTTCCCAACTCACTCTCTGAGTCTCTCAGAAACGTTGCCATAGGAACTACTCGCAACAAACTTTAAGTCAGAAACTCCACGCAACAAATAAATAGATGTTGTCAGCGAAATTTCATGCAAACAAATATAGTACCATGCTTTGATATGAAAAAAATCATATCACTTTTTGTGAAGATAAAGAAAAAAATTCGTTAAACTAAAGAAATTTTGTATATATAAAAAAAAAAACAGTTATCATATATAAGATATTTTGGAAATTATCTATTATCATCAGATTGACAAAAATTATGTGAAATTAAAGAATTTTTTTTCATTAATTTGAAGAATTTTGTACAATGCGACAAAATTTTATAAAAACACTCTTGTAATGAAATTTTGTCAAACAAACAAATTTTATTCATATTAACAAAACGTTTCTTATGTTAGCATCTAATAGATGTAGACCAGATATTGATTAACATTTCCATAGTTTTTTCTGCGTGCAATAACATATAATCTAGCTTTATTTTTATTTACCATAAATTCTTGCTTTAAAAATTTAAACATTTATAAAACATTTAACTTTCCATTCAGACTCTGCTTAATATGACTTGACAAGGATATGAATTCAAGCCATGATCTCTATGAGCAACCGAAACAAAAACCAGTTAATAAGACAAAATCCACAAGGCTCGACGATGCGATGAGTGCCCTACAGTCAGCATTAGTAAAACTATAGAAAAGTGAAAGTTTTGCGAATCCATTACTGTTTAATGCTAAGGCATTAAGTCAGAAGTGATTTAAAAATATTATTAATATTCAGTTGAATAAAATAAATTTATTTAAATTGCCATGAATAGACGTTCTAAAAATTAAGTCTATGTTAGTTTTAATAAAGGTTGTAAATTTATACTATAGTTGGTAAATTTACTTAAATAAAGAATAAGAAAACTTCTTAAAATTTCTTCAATTTGACATAGCTGCAACATTTGCACCCATATAAAGTTAAATTATGAATATATTTATATAATATATAACTCAGACGTAAACATTTGAAACGCTGAAAGGTGTGTAAGTTTGTTTTGTCTCCTTTTCCAGAAGCCATCTATTAATATTTGTAGTTTTAGAAAATGTCTAAAAATCTCGAAGTGTTATTTTGTATAGTACTTCCTCTATATTATCCACGCCATAAATCGCTGTAGACTCTCTTGTACAGTGTAGGAGCATTTAAAAAAATTTAACAATAACAATTATTAAAAATTTTCGCTCACTTTATTTTTCGCATTGTTTGTGGTGAGTGTGGAAAAAACGTTTTTATAATCAAACAATCAAACAAAAAAATTATGAATTCATATGAACGCGCCGCCATGGGCGCCAAGCAAAACTTAACGAGTGCGAATTTTGTTGGCTTTTAACGTTTAACGCTCGGATGAAACTGCATAGAAAATTATTTTAAATTCTCATGCAAGCCCAAATAGAAAAACAACGAAAAATTTAATACAAAAACACCAAACTGCAGAAATTGTATATGTTTTTTTTTCTTGCCACATATACTAAATATACCCAACGGTATTGCAGCAACGCAGAGTGGCATCATAGTACATAGTTGTTGGACGCTGTCGTGGCGAGCGTTTCGTGAGGGTTTCACACCCAAAAAATATTGCAACATAAAAAAAAATTTAGAGGCTTTTTGCAATAACATGATAAGCCGCATGATTGAATAAATCAAAGTTTTAGGTTAGGTTTGTTACACTATTTCCAAAAAAATTAAGTACTCATTTTTAAACCAAATACCTAAATGCATTCTTTCGTATTCAATCGAATAAGAAACTACTCAATCTTCAACATTAACTAAGCAGAATAATCAATTAAAATTCTGATTTTACATGTGTGCATTTCCAAAAAAAGGTAAATACTCGTATGATACAAAGTTTAATTACTTTTTTCAGTTTTTGATTTTTACGGTACTAGATTACTCTTTATATGCTTTTCTAGTTTAATTAAATAAATAAAACTTTAAAAAAATTATACTTCTTTGAAGGGAAAAAAATCTGTATTGTAACATATCATATTGAAGTTTGTATAAAAATAATTAAAAAAGATTTTTGAATTATTATGAATACAGTGCCGTGCAACTAATTAACAACGTCACAACTGAGTTTGCAAAAGTTGCTATAAAATATATTTTTCTTCGAATATGTTTGAATATTTCAATGACATGATTGTCTATTTAAAGATAGCTTTTAATAAAATTTTATCTTATTTAAATAAATCTAAGGATTGCTATCTTTTATGGTTAAACTAAAGAAACAAATTTTTAAAGCCGTGCATTTAATTAAGAACGCTATTAGCTTTTATGATAAATTTCTTTTATTTCTTCAAAAATAATTAATATTTTGTGGCAAAACCATTATCTTAAATAACTAGGAGGCATCTGTGTGGAATTGACTCCACTAACTTTCGACAAACTGCTATAGGCAGCACTTCCCACTCCTACTTTGCGATTTCGTAAAACTAGCCGACCTTTCCCACTTATGCAAGCTGACTTTCTTTTTTAACTGCTCTCACAAGTTCTCTATTGGATTAAGGTCAGGGCTACAAGAAGGTCAGCCCAATAATTTGACCATTTTGTCGTTAAACCAATTTTTTATAGTGTGTGCCATGTGCTTCGGATCGTTGTCCTTTTGAAAGATACATGTTGGGGCATATGATCTTCAGTAAATAGAACCATAACGGCATTCAGAATTAAAATGTATTGAAACTGATCCATACGACCTTCATTATGTGAATGGGTCCCCCACTACGCCACAACATAGCTCCCCTTACCAAAATGCTTCCGCCATAATGTTTTAATGTGGGGCGAATATATTTGGGATAACATTTTTTGGACCGTGGGCGCCGAACATATGCCTTTTCATCTGAAGAGACTCTACTTATCTTGTTTTCATCAGAAAACAAGACTTTATTCCAATCGTTCACAGTCCAGTGGCTATATTTTTTGGCGAACTCCAAACGCTTTTTACGAAAACGTTCCGACAGTAATGGTTTCTTTCGGGAAACTCTCCCAAACAGCCCATTCTCTCGCAAACGTCTATAAATGGTATCTACTGAAGGTGAGCGCTCTCACTTTCATCAAAAACAGACACACGAATTTCATTTGCTGTATTCTGAGGAAACTTTTAAGATTCACGTACTATCAGTAGTTTTATGGGCCCTACGTTTGCAGGGTACCTTTTTTACCGTCTTGTTCTTTTTAAAATATCACAACATCATTGAATATCATCCTTTTAGGGACTTTAATGATTTTTCAACTTGGTCGCATGATTTTCCGTCCTCGTGCATTTTTACGATTATGGGCATTGTTCTTTCGTCGCAAGATTTGCTTTTACCAATCGAAAATCAGTTGAAAAAAAAAGTCGTTTATTATACACAATCTATAATTTTATAATTTAACTAGAATTTTACTTATAACCGTCAAAAACAAATTAAACACTGATATAGATGTGCGTTGCTTATTATGAGCATGGATATTTCTTCGCTGTTAGTAACGGTAGTAATTAAAAACATTTGATACTTTGTTTATAACAGTGAACCATATAGAGAAAACAATAAGGATTTTTCATATCTGTGCTTAAGATTTGTGGTTTTAAGAAGGATCGTACGGAAAGTAGTATCGTTGTTAATTAGTTGCACGGCACTGTATACAGCAACATTATTCCAGATAATATTAAAATAACTTTAATAAAAAACTCGTGCACCCTACGCATATTTTTTCTTTTATATTTATGCAGACAAAAACCAATTCTATAATTCTACAAAAAAAAGCACAATAAGGACAATAATTTCGATCGCTTCCACCTTTTACACTTAATATATTAATGCTAGATTGTGATATGTATGTCATTACTCAACACTATTACTTAGTACTAAGTAACTAACAACTAGTAACTAGAAACATGGAACGTAAAGACTCGTTATTAATAAAGCTCAGTTATAAAAAGTCAAGCTACGCGTGTACATCATTCTGAAAAAGATTAACAACATAAAATTGGCGACGAGGATGGGAAAAATGGTGCAGCATGAAAGAGACAGCAGTGGAAGCAGGCAGTGAAAAGAAACCAAACAGATCAAAAATTGGAGAGCTCGAGATCAAAGACAAAAATTTGTCACTTGTTTTCATTGTAAAAAGAGAGGACACATAATGAGAGATTGTTGGTTTTTAAATAATAAAAAGAATTATAATAATAATAATCATGCCATTAAGGCTATACAAAATTGTAAAAAAAAAAAAGATCGTGAAGAGTATGAAAGTTCCATAGAAGAGGAAATATATATAAATCATATGGAAGAGTATAAGAGTCTATTAATGCCTTTAAAAGTAGAAAATAGTTTGTTGAATTTCGAATATGATACATATGATGATATGTTTCCTTGTGTCATTAAGTAGATTATGATAAAAATTTTGCACATAAAGAAATTATTAAATCTTCCAAAATATTTAAAGTGTTGAATGGTGATCAGTAAGTAAGTAGTAAGTAGAATGGTGATCAGAATAAAATTGTTGGGAAAATTCAAGTAAATGTAAAGTTTCAAAGTAAAATTTATATTTTTGATCTGTTCGTTGTAGAGTCTAAAAAAATTTCATCCTCTAGTAGGTCGAACGTGGTTAGATGTGCTATATCCAGATTGGAGAAATTTTTTCTCCGTTTCCTATGTTAGAAACATAACAGAACAAAAGAATAGTCTGAGTAATTTCTTATGTCAGTATAAAGATTTACTTTCAAAAGAAAATAATTCTGTTATTTTAAACTTTACGGCTGAAATAGATCTAGTCGAGGAAGTATATCCGATTTTTTCAAAAAGCTACACGGTGCCATATGGGTTGCGAAAGAAAGTAGATGAAGAACTAGACAGGTTATGTGTGGACGGCGTGTTAGTTCCAGTTAAGCAGAGTCGATGGGCAAGTCCAATGGTAATTATCGCGAAACCGAATGGTAATTTACGGTTGTGTGTCAACTTTAAGCGAACAGTAAATATGTTCGTTCAAATGGATCATACTGTGATGCCACGAATTGATGATATATTAGCGGGGCTAGCAGGGTGGAAAGTATTTTGCAAACTTGATCTAACAGGAGCTTATCTTCAGGTGGCAGTGTCAGAAAGATTAAAAGAATTGCTTACAGTTAACACGCATAGGGGGCTCTATCAATTTAACCGTCTAGTGTATGGCCTTAAGACTGCACCGCAAATATTTACATCAGTAATGGAAGAAATCTTAAAAGGTGTAGACAATAAGCATATTTATTTTGATGACATGCTGATAGGCGGAAAAACTGAAAAGGAGTGTAAAACAGCATTAAAGCAAGTACTGGATAAATTGCTTGCATATAACGTAAAGATTAATGTTGAGAAATGTTTATTTTTTGAAAACAGGATCGAATACTTAGGATATGTTGTTGATGAAAAAGGAATTAAACCGAGTCCAGCGAAAGTTGAAGCTGTGCAAAAATGCCCAAGGCCAGAAAATAAGTCGCAAGCTAAGTCTTTTTTAGGCATGATTAATTATTATAATAACTGCATTCCAAATTTATCGTCCCAACTGAGGGTATTATATGACTTAACAAAAAATAACAGAGAATTCAAGTGGGGTCAAAACCAGGAAGCGGCGTTTGAAAAAGTAAAACAAATAGTGTTAGATATAAATGTACTTACGCCCTACAATTCGGATCTGCCAATCATAGTATCAGCAGATGCAAGTCCGTACGGGGTAGGAAGAGTAATGTCACATGTAATTGAGGGTGTTGAAAGGCCGGTTATGTTTGTGTCGTCTATGTACATTAAGCCCAGCAAAGAAAAATTATTCTCAACTGCATCGAGAGGCAGGCGCTGGCTATAGTTTTTGCAGTGCAGCGTTTTCACAAATATATTTATGCGCATAAATTTTCGATACGTAGTGATCATCAACCGTTACGGGAAATATTCAATCCAAGGAAAGATATTTCGATTGTTGTTGCTAATAGACTACAACGATGGTCTATTATTTTGTCTATGTATGACTACGAAATAAAATATAAAAGGGCCTACGATATGAGAAATGCAGATGCACTTTCAAGGCTTCCAATTACAGAAGCGACGAATATTGAGGAAGATGTTATTAACTTCTGTAATGCTTCAAATTAACTGCCCATAGATTTAGAAGAGGTGAGAAGTAAGCTAAAATTGGATAAAGTATTACTCGAAGTAAAAAAGTTTTCGGAAGAAGGATGGCCTCTTGGGAGTAATAGGGTAGCTAGTTTATCACCATATTTTTTAAAAAGAAATTCGATAGCCACAGAGAGTGGTTGCATATTTTATGGGGAACGTTTAATAGTTCCTGAGCCGTTAAGGAAAAATATTTAAGGGGAGCTCCATGGGGTTTGTCACTTAAGAGTAGTTTGCATGAAATGCTTAGCGCGGTCGTTGGTTTGGTGGCCAAATATGGACAAGGACATTGAGTATTTGATACCTATTCAAAATGGATGGAAGCGGTTCAGATGAAGTCAACAACAGCTGGAAAAGTTTGCGAAAAATTAAGAAAAATGTTTAGTATCTTTGGGTTGCCTAAGGAGATGGATGGTCTCAGATAATGGTCCACCATTTTCATCTTTTGAATTTACAGAATTTTGTAGAAAAAATAGTATTAAATGCACAAAATCACCCCCGTTTCATCCACAGTCTAATGGAAGTGCAGAACGGGCGGTGCAAACATTTAAATCCACACTAAAAAAGATGGTGTTAGACAAAAAGATGCAAGGAAAATCATGGGAGAATATAATTGACAATTTTTTACTAGGCTATCGTACTTCTCCATGTTCAACTACTAAAAAAACGCCGGCTGAACTTATATTTAGTTTTAAGCCAAGGACAGTTCTAAATGATCTGAAATTTAAAAAGAAAAAGAAAGAACAAAAAGATGAAGAAAAAGAAACGGGTAATTTTAAAACAATAAGTCCCAAGAAAAATGACAAGTTTCACAAAGAAAAGTTAAGTAAAAACAAAATTACAAAAAAAAAAAATAACCATTCAACGTTTAAATAAATTGAAAGAATTCAAGATTGGAGAAACTATTTTATATAGAAATGTATTTAATAATAATTGAAAATGGATAAGTGGAATAAAAGAAAAAAAATTAAGTAAATTACGATATGTTATTGAAATAAATGGAATCCGTAGGCAAGCACATATAAATCAATTGAAAAAACATTATGTCAAACTCGTAAGATTTACTCCTTTAAATGTATCACAAAGAGTTGTACGAACTTCACAATCCAGCATAAAAGACAGATTTGTAACTAATAAACGTGCTAGATCACATAGTGTGGAGATTGATGATTGATGAGGGCAGTAGAACGTAACAAAATTGAAAAATACCATGTATTGACTAGAAGTAAAAAGGAAGAGTTAGAAAATCAATGTCAACAATCTAGGGTTAAGTCAGAACTCCAGTCTATAATAGAAATGAGTTAAAGTTTACTTATTACTAAAATACAGATTAGTTATAATAAACATGATGCAAGACCAATGTTGTAGTAATAGCATAGAGCGTTTAAATTAAGTATAAGGTATGCATTGTAAGTTCTAACCTGTAACATTTGGAGGAATGATATGTATGTCATTACTCAACACTATTACTTAGTACTAAGTAACTAATAACTAGTAACAAGAAACATGGAATGTAAAGACTCGTTATTAATAAAGCTCAGTTATAAAAAGTCAAGCTACGCATGTACATCATTCTGAAAAAGATTAACAACATAAAAGATTGCAATCCAAAATCAAAACAGGACAAAACAGTTTAAATTTTTCTTTGCTGTTTTTAATTTTTAACAACAAAAATGGTGCACAAACGTTACGTGCGCGACTATTGAAATGTCTATAATACATATATTTATGATATTTACATAAATGTATAATGAAAATAAAAAAAAGTAAATGTTTCAATGGCCGCATTCAGCGTAGACAACAGTTGGCAACTGTTGTGTAAAAATTCGCTGAATGGTACAAATTTGGTAGCGCTAACTAAAACTGATAAAGTAGCGAACGCCTTTTAATCGAGCGAACAAATTCTATGCTACATGAACACAACTGTTTGCTTAACTGTCAGATACTGTTACTGACGCTGTTAAATTAATAAACACAGAAAGAGCGCAGCAAAATTAAGTGAGAAACCTTTGCAATTGATTTAAATTTACATAAAAATTAAATTGAATCTAACTTTTGACGTGTACAGTAGCAACACATTCAGAGAAAAATATCATGAACTAAGGTAGCGCTACCATTACAGTTGACAACAGTTGTCTGTGCTGAATGCGGCCAATATGTTCTCATAATATCCGTTGCATTTACAGGAATGTACATTTTTGTAATTTTTTCTTATCAAATGTTCAACAGCATTTTTTTGCTCTTTACTCGGACACAATAAATTATTATGTTTTGTGTTGAGAAAATTCATTGTAGGAATAATAAAAAATAACTAGCTATATTCCCAGACTATCTACTACCAAAAGAGTATAACAGATATGCGTGTTATATTAAAAAAATGCACTAAAACTTTTGTAAGATACTTTAAATGCGCGTGTGTCTCTTTCTATAGGCTGTGTGTCTTTCGGGTACTATTCACTCGTGATAGGAAAGATAATACTCAATTCAACAAAATTTCTGTCTGTTGAAACAAATTTTAATTTTTGCTGTCCCCATGGCAGAATTACCAGGTAGATGCACTAGAAATACGATCTCTCCGACAACAAAACAATAACAAAGGCGTAATTATAACGTCAAAATGAGCTGTTTTGAAAATGTTATCAATTTTTATTTACTTATTTATTCTGTTTTGACTATGGATTTTCTGGACTGCCTATAACTTAGTCCCGTCGCGATAATTCGAAAACAGTTCATTAATTGTTAGCTTCCGTTCCAGCACGATAAAATAAGCAAACAATCGTCGATTTTATTAAATAAATTTTATGTTTTCCAACAGCAATTTCACTTGTCAAAATATATTATGACAGTTTAAATCAGCCGTACATAGCTACACAAATTAATTGGTTACTACACAATCGAAATAAGTAATCGAATGAAAATTATATTAAAAGTAAACTTTCATTTGCTTCATTTAAGGCTAAACTACAATTAATTATGTATTATAGTTTTAAACACGGCTCATTTTATGAAATTTTTAAGATTTTTGTTTAGTTTTCTTACATGTTCATACATAAAACCTGTACTCAATTGATTTATACGGTTACAAGTCCATTATACATCCATATGGTTGAACGAATAAACATAAATTGTCAATAGTGACATTATAGCTACGCCAATATTTTGCTCTCTCGTTTTTTGCTCTCCGAATTGCATCTACCTGGTTATTTTGCCATGGCTGTCCCTATGCGAAGGAAATTATTTTTTTTTTCAATGTTTGCTTGTGTCAAAAATTCGCTTGCCCCAGGGGCTAGTTCAATTTTGGCGGCAATCATATTCACCTCTTAAATGTCAAATATAGTAGGATAAACAACGTTTATGTCGTGTATATTAAGGAATTTGTGTTGAAAAAATAAAAATCGATACTAATTTTTTTATCCTAAAATTTTGCTTAAAATTATTCAACATATTCGATTTTCGTGAAAAATTTTTTTATTAGCCTTGGATTTTGGAACGCAATGCTGGAAGGAGTGCAAGGAATATTTTTGTCTTGATCACTTTTAGAAGTGCATTGAATACTTCGTCACAATTTCTTAGCTTTTACTGAGAAACAGCAATAGCAAAAAGCTGAAAGAAAAGAATGCAGTTATTTTCTTAACATAACTATTGATCGCCTACTTCGAATTGAATAAGAATTTTTTTAAATTTATTTACAAAATGTTTTTGATTGATATAAAAATATAATAATCTTTCAAATGTTATCAAGGAATTTGGAAATAATCTAAATAGTACTACCAAAAAATTTTGTTGACAGAATGACATGAATCACTTTAATACAACAAAATGTTTTTCTTTGTATCAAAAAACACTGTTAAAATTTGTATATCTAATAATTTTTTTAATAATACAGATTCCTATTATTGCTTTAAGGAGAATTAAGTTATTTTTACAATAATTTCAAAGAGACATTAAAAGAGACTTATGTTGTTAAGGTTATTGTTGTTAAATATACAATAAGAATTTTTTTAAGTGGACCCATCACCCAGCTGTTCAAAGTCAATGCGTTGCCTTTGCAGAAGCTTTGGCAGATATTTTATGAATTCAACCAACGAAATCGCAACAAAACAAAAAAAACAAAGAACAAAAAAAAAAAAACCTCGACAACGACCAGACCAAGACTTAGCAAGACGTTTTCAACTCAGTGTTGGTTCCATCGACAGCAGGGCAACAGTCAGCAGGCAGTATGAAAACTCATGAGGATGGTCATGTTTTCACATTTTGCGTTACAACGTTACCCCCACTCAAGGAAAGACGATACCAAAATCCATTGCTAATAAAATGAATGAGAAATAAAAATGAATTTTAAAATTCACAACCAGTGCGAATAGTGAAAATATTTCAAATTATGCATTTCCGGTACTATGCGAAGAGAAACTTTTTTGTGTTGTGCTCAGCTCCGGAAGAGCGATTTTGAAGTGGAATATTTGTAAATTCTATATAGAACCTTGAGGCAAACAGGCAGGAAGGCTTCAAAATGATGTTCTCGGTGGGCAACATCATCTAATCGCTGGTCCTCTTTTCACACTCATTGCAATAATGGTATTGCATAACGTTGTTGTCAGCAACTTGCTAATTAATTCTCTCTGGTCAGAAATAGTTTGATAAACACTGCATCAAAATAGTGCACAAACATAGAACTATTTTGAGTCTATGTTTATTATTAAAAACATTATACATTCTGCCAAAAAAGTACCGGGAATTGATCATATGAAAAGCTCGCTTAAAATGATTGTCAAATGATTTAATAAAGAATATTATTTCAGTGTTATGCGGCATTTGAGAGAGCACTCAAACTCTTTAATTTTGCACCACGAGAATGCACTCAGAAGGCTTTCATTGTGAACGAACTTCTGGCCAAAAACTACACATATACCAACAACCAACCTCCATATTTACCTGACATGGCTCCGGGCGACTTTTTCCTCCTTTCAAGACTTAAATTATCACTTCGCGGCTCTCCCAATTAGAGTCGATAGAGGAAACATAAGAGTGTTCGGGGCGACAACTCGAGTTGATTCCCAAAAATTCGGTTCAAAACAAACTAAACGACAGATCGCGCTAAAATACAGCGTCAGTATAGAGGATGGTACAGCGCCAAAGACAATTTTGACAATCTGACTTGAAAGGGTTTTTAAAATAAAAATTTCCAGTAATTTCTTGGCAGAATGAATATTTTTTAACAATGCAAAAAGTTGGATTGACTATAGTTTAGAGTTTTCTTTAATATATGATGATTAATATTACTAAATGTCATATATGTCTCGTGTCCTTGGATTAACCATCATGCCCTAAATAGTATAAAAAATAAAGCTCACAAAACATGGAAGTGACTACCTGCGTTAAGCAATTGGGAAACCTTCAGGTTGGCTAGAAATGAGGCTGTTCTTATAACAAGCTAAAACTCTCCCTTCCTAGCAAAACTTTATGGAATAACATAAAAAAAACTTGGTATACAAACTGCAGTGATTTTTTCACTTAAACCTTAAATGCATTTTTTGTTTATTCTGCTGCTATGTCTAATGACAATTTGTCTGTTATAGTCAGTACATCCAAAAACCATTCAAGTTTTCTCCGGTCAATGAAATGAATGTCGGTGAAGGTGTGTCGCTCATAAAATCTAATGGAATATCTGAAGATGGCACTCCGATTAGATTCATTAAACTGTTATTGCCTCCTATTTTAAGCCCATTTACGCATATAATTAACTTTTGTTTTATATAAACATCGTTCCCTGACTTGTGGAAAGTTTCTATTGCTGAAAAAATAATGGCTCAACAAATTAGTAAATACTTATTTGAAAAAAAAACTTGTATTCCTCTTTCAATTTGGCTTTTGGGCAGGGCATGGGTGTTCTTCTGCCTTAGTTAAAGTATTTGATGATATTTGACCTGCACTCAGGGAATTATTGAATTTCGTATACGGCTTTCATGAAAAAGTTGAGGCTGTAATAGCCATACTAGAGTTATTATATATGAAAAGAAGTTGCTTTGGCTGAAAGTTTATTACAAGAACTTTATGAGAGCTCTCATAACCCTAATTGAATCTGCAAGAAGCACAAAACAAAAACGACAATTTTTTTCAGCGTCTTTCGCAACTAAAAGCTGTGATTACAGTTGTGATACATTCAGTATTGTGGCTACTGCAACTAATTTTCAATTTTTGCGTCTTGAGTAACTTTTATACGGCTATTGTAGCCTCAATGCGGTTTTCACGCTTTTACTGCGAATACTAAAACAAAAAAAAAAAAAACGAATAAATCTATTTTATTTTGACATTTCAGTGCGCTTGTTGGCAAAAAGCAAAAAATTATTTATAAAGTTTTAATAAATCAGTATTTATAAACACTCGAAATAACTTAAACAGGATGAAACACACTGTTAGTACAAATAAAATACGAATAGCTATCAATTAATCGGGAATAATTCTCAAGAAGTCATGAATGAAAACTTTTGTTTTTGAGCAAAATTATGGCAGTTTTATAAGTACCTAATTTTTCACAAAAAGTGAAGAGAAATGAAAGAAACTGAGTTATATTAAAACAAAAACTGAAAAAACAAAACTTTACTTTCACAATTTCATCACAAAACATTTTTCCACGATTTGTCAACATCACGATTTATAGCAGCCACAAAAGGCGCTGTTATGACCCCTCCACGATTCGGCTATCAAAACCGAATTCCTCTCACCATTGTAAGTTCTTACAACTTCCTGTGAGGTTGTCAAAACCGAAATAGCAGCTTTTTAACTGGAATCTAGCAGCCATTATGGAAGTTGTCACAGCCTCATATATTAAATTTTTGATAACCGTAATATTAGGCTAGAAGAAGCGATGTTTTGATAGCATCGCCAGTTCCGTGAGTGTGAATATGATGCTGGACTTATGACATTACTCTGCTTACTTGATTTTAGTAAGGCTTTTGATAAAGTATACCACATGTATTTATGTCGTAAGCTTAAGTTTATCATTGGGTTCTGTGATAGTGCTATCAATCTCATGTCTAGTTATTTGTGTAATAGGTTCCAACGAGTAAATGTTGGTCAAAAAACTTCAGTACACAAATTAGTTGTAACTGGTATTCCACAAGGCTCCATACTTGGTCCACTGTTAGTTTCTATTTTAATTAATGATAGTTTTAGTGTCCGCAAGCATGCATCTGTACATGCATATGCTAATAATGTCCAGCTTTATCTCTCTCGTAGAACTGGTCTTCTTGAAGACCTGTGCAGTAAATTAAATGATGATCTGTGGAATCAATAAGTGGGCCAGAAGTAATGGTCTCCAACTTAATGCTTCCAAATCGTATGTCTTACCTATCTGTCAGAACAAAACATGTGTTGATGGTGTCCCGACCTGCTTATTGGTGAAAGTAATTTAGACGTGGTGTCCAAAATAAAGAAACTAGGTTTCTATATAAACTCGTCTCTATCCTGTGTAGATCATGTCAATAGTGTAGTCCAAGAAGTTAACTATGTCCTGCGCGATTTAAGAACGTCGTCAAATGTAACTCCTATAGCTAAAGTTAATGTAAACTTAAGTTAATAGTACAAATCATTTTACCTACAATAACGTATTCTGATATACAGTGTTGCGCAAAACAATAGCAACAAAATCAGTGCGCTGCTACAAAAACGTGCATTTTTCTAAATGTTGGGGACACACAAAAATGATGATAGGAACCAAAGCCTATATTCATACATCATATTAAAAACAAAAAAATATTCAAATTTGGTTTTGTTTTTTTTATTAAAGCCTAGTACTCTATTCGTTTGCATAAAATTTCGCTGGCAACATCTATTTATTCGTTGCGTGAAATTTCTGACTTGAAGTTTGTTGCAAGGAATTCCTATGGCAACGTTTCTCAGAGAGACTCAGATAATAAGTTGGGAGATTTCATATGATATCTCTCTTTTCACTTCCAAATAAATAGGCAGTACAATTAAATTGTCGTGAAAAATGTTGCTCAGAAACATGTTGCGATAATTTCACGCAGTGGAACAGAGTACTGCTCTGACGAATATTTTGTGAAAATTTCTACGCTTGTTTTGCAGCTGTCACTTTTTGTATGGAGATTTGAGTGGAATTTCACATGAAACTAAAAAGATGCTTAAATTTGAAATTAATGTGACTACATTCAACTTGTATGAGAGCAAAACAAAAGCAACATAATTAATATTTTGTGTAAGATCCATTATTCTTGATAACTGCTGCACATCTGAGCGGCATTGACTCTATAAATATAGATATGTTGGTGTTAGGTATTTGTTTCCAATTAAGTTTCAGGGCTTTATACAGTGTAGTCTAATTGGAAAACCTTTGACCAGAAACTTTTACTTTCAAAATCCAAAAAATGAAATTGTTAGCCAATCAAGAACTTGAATCCCATTACCTCTAATGTAATCTTTGATGAGCTTTCAAGTGTGCTTCGGGTCGTTGTTGGCTGAAACGTTTACTGAAGTGGCATATTCCACTCTGCATGTGGTTGCATCTTGCTTTCTAAAATGTCCATATGTACAAATCGATCCATAATTCCATCTATTTTTTAAATGGTTCAAGTTCATTATAAGAAAAATAAGTACAGACAATTATACCATCGCCTCTGTGATTAAAATTTATTTTGCATTTTCGGTTTTCAAGTTGTGTACCTGAGCGGTGCCGTAAAGTGCACATGTCATCTGAATTAATCGAATTGAACTTTGATTCATCGCTAAAAAAAACAGATTCCCATGTTTGAACGGTCCACTAAATGCCAATAAGTGCTCTATTGCAAGACTGAGTCCAAATAACAATAAATTGCAACTCGTTGTCACAATTTCAGACAGAATTGTTTTAATTATAACACCTCACCTTGTTTTTTATACTTAGCTGTAGGCAAAGGTCTGTAACTTCTTAAATAGTTTTCAACGACTCGTCTTCGAACAGTGCTGTGATGGATATCTAAATCTAGTGTCCGAACAACCTATTTAGATGTGGCAAATGGATTTCGTTTGAACACGCCACAAATGTTCCTCTCACCACGCAGCGATGTCCTCCGCGGCCACCCTCTTTAATGTACCATTGTTACGTCTTTTGTGATATTATACTTCTTTATTAATCTGCAAACTATTGACCGATTAATATTAAACTAATTCGCGTTACATATTAGCAAACTTCCCTTTTTATATTCAGAAAAAATTTGTAATTTTTGAGTTTCACAGTATTTATAACGTGCCATTATAAATGGAACAGTCAATGTCACAACTAGCGCAAAAATAAAACTTAACTTAAATGTTTATGACTCACAGACAACACGTGCTTTACAATAACGGAACTTTTACCGATAACTCTTGGAACTTTTGTTCTCTTTTTACATTTTTCAAGTTTTGCTGCTTTTGTTTTGTTCTCAGGCAAATTGAATGTAGTCACATTAATTTTAAATTTAATAAAAAAAAAAACAAAACCAAATTTGAATATGATTTGTTTTATATGCTTTGATTCCAATAATCATTTTTGTGTGTCCCCAATATTAGAAAAGATACACGATTTTGTAGCAGTTCAATCATTTTGTTGCTAATATTTTGCGCAACACTGTAGTTTATGGTAAACTTGACTTATCCTCTCGTTTGAAGTCACAAATTTCCTTTAATAATGCAACTCGCTATGTATATGGGCTGCAAAAATTTGAACTCCGCTCAAGTTTTAGAAATGCTATACTTGGTTGTGATATAACATCTTATCTCAATGCACGTGTGGTGCTCATATTAATACATTAACAATTTACTTATCATTCATGTAACCTAACATTTGCTTCCATTCACAATTATACTTCATTGCATTGTATTTCTATTGTTAAGATTAACTCGTTAAATTTTATATTTAAGAAAAATAAGAAACTTGTTTAAAAAAAATTAAATTGTCAAAAAATAAAAAAATAATTTTAGAATTTCATATATGTTTGTCCAAATTATTGTTTTTAAATTCGATTAAATAAAATAAAATAAATGTAAATTAAAATACGCGGCTTTATTCAACGAAACAACAGGACCCACACTGGCGATCCTACCTGTGAACTAAAAATTATTTAATGATATTGATATTGACAACGAACAGCCACAGCACCAGCAACAAGAGTACGCTGCAACATACCAGTCCTCAATATTGTCCACACCGCTCATCTTCATGTCACAAAACCTACGCCAAACCAAATCAACTAGTCATAAATTGCTACACGACAACTGTCACAACTTCTTTCAGCAGCGTTCCATCAGCAAAGACAACAGTACATATTATATTTAGCATTTAAATTTGAGAAAATTGCAGCGATCTAGACAAGGACAAAGCTTCTTATTCAAGGGAAAAAAAAACATTCGAAAATTCGAATAAAGTAGGCTAATTTTAGATCAAGCACTAATTAAAAAAAAAAATCTGATGGCAAATTCTTGTTAAGAAAACGCTTTTACATTAGGATATTTTCATGGTCAAAAGTTTTTTATGACTAAAATTTAAATAGGAAGGTCGATTTGAAACATTTGAAACATTTTTTAACATGTATTCGTTCACCTATTTTGAGAATGTTCTGGATTTTTACGCGTCACGTGCTTATATTACATCCAGGATTCAGAATCAAGCCTTGCAAGCAGGTTCTTTAATATGTTTAGAGAATGAATGGAGCCCAAAACCTATCTTTACATGTACCTATTTATATATTTATTCATCCGTTTTGAATAAGAAAAAGAAATTTTTTAAATAATTCATATAATAGGTATGTTTCCAAACTCGATTTTAGTAACTTGCATGCTGCTAGAACTGATGCATGTTGAAAAAAGAAATAAATCAGTTGATGTCCATGCGGGGAACATTTCAAGAATAGCCACAACTCTATATGGATATATGAATATATGGATTTTTACCTCCTTAATCCAAATCTGATAAATGTCAGGCCGCTTGCAATTGGTTTATGAGTTTTAGGCCTCCGAAACTGGAAAAAGCTTTCTAAAAATCTTGCTGGTTTTATTAATTTAAAAAAAAAAAAAATATTGGGAAATTTGTGTATTTTTATTTGAAAAGAGGAAAACTTGGGGGCTAAATAATAATAAATGCGATTTTATTTAAGGGCAAAGGAGACCTCGTATTATTTGATTTACTAAATTACTAGGAATATATGTTGAGAAAAATTTTTTTGAAATTACATGAAAAAAAAATAAATTTGAAAATGTTTCGGTCATGATACGGGAAAGATTTTTACCTCATCTTTGAAATATATATAATTTTCTAATGTGTACAAGCGTGTGCACACTGGCGTATCATGATATCAAAACTAGTACCAAAAATCTTAGAAAATAGAATTATATAGGTTGCATTTTCTTTATGTGAGTTCTAGACCCCTTTATGTCTTTGATGCCCCATAAAACAAAACTTGTGGACGCCCTTGAAAGTACACAATACTACACATGGAGAAAAGTTGGTACCAACTTGGCGATGTCTTAACAGGTGCAAACCTAGTTCTTTCCTTAAAATCTTTCACATTGTAGATGTGCAAAAGCCGAGTTCTAGGAATAACATCAAATTGATTGATTTGTATCTTCGGTCGCACTCACCTCTACACAGGTGGATTATTTTCCTTCATTTTTGGCACATCACTTTCATATTAGTTTTGGAAAATAAAACTCCTCGATTTCTATATGTTGTTCACGTTGTTTGTAATTTGCCAAATTGCGCTAAACATTAATATCAAAGACACGTGCCCAGTTTGACAGCTGTAGCTCGTTCCTGCAACTCGTAGCGATCGTAGTTACCGACTTATATTACCGATTTGACGTCACTCTGATGTCACTCGCACCTGCAATGTTTCTGTGCGTAACTGAATCGATTTCTGTTCGACTCGTTTACGCAGTTGTGCACTTGTGTGTATTGAAAAATGTTGACAGCTTTGAAATGGTGATGGTGGTGTGTTCACGAAAACCTATCTGCACAACTGCACAAGTCCTCAAGTCCTCAACTGCACAGGCAAGTGCACTGAATCGTGAATACCCCTAATGTGTCACTTTTCTACCGATTTATCTAATGTCAGTAATGTTGTGTATTATTAGGTTATAAGTACTCGAAATATACTTTTAAAAATAGTTTCTTTCATACAAGTCGAATTTTTTCTGATTGAAATATTTTGTTATTCTTAAAAAAGTTTTAGTTTTAAGGTAATGCAATTTATAAATAATGCCTATTTACATAAGAAATTTTAATTTAAATTTAGTTTTAGCAAAAAAGTATATGTTTGAGCTATGAAAAAGTACCCGGTAGCATATATGTATTTGCTACATTCATAATCGTTGATTATTTCCGCAACCATTAATACACATAATTATAACATAATTAATTCTTTAAACTGCAAATATTCACTTTTTATTAACAAGACAAGCACCTATTTATTATAAAGTTTTAGCGCAACTAAAATAATATATTCAAGTAAACAGCTGCTTGTCATTTGACTCAATTTCGCAACTTTTCTTCTCGATTTGTGTTCTTTTTCATCACGGTCCGAGTTTTTACCGATTTATAAGTACAGAAACATTAGTTGTCACGAAATCGGTAACTAGGGATCGATAACGGCTAACGTCACACAAATCATAACTTGCCGATTTTGTTACAGGAGCGAGCTACTGGTTTGACGTTTATCTCCGTCAAAATTTTTCCATTCCATAATTCTATTCTTCTAGATGGGTTATACAAGGGTTATCAACATTTTCTGTGTCTTATTCAATTGCTTTGCCTGCATTTTGATTTCAGTAGGCGAAATGACAAAAAAAAAAAAAACAAACTATTCCTTATTAGCCACTAGCCAAGTAGTCCAAATAAGCAATTCGTTGATGTTAGCAACAACGGTCGTTCTGGTATACCAAAAACATATCGAGTTCATTTAAGAAACCATAATTTTTCGCAAAATTTTCCCTAGAAAAAGCGTACTTTATTGATAAAATGCAGATAACAAAATGCATTTTAAATGCAACCTTAACAACCACAACCACAACCACACCCACACCCACACCTGCACCATTTTAGTATGACCTGACACAGCACCGACTGACTCGTTCAAAGTGTTACGTTTCGCAAATATTTTGCAATGTTTGCATATTTCGAGGTTGTAGTTCGTGCAGCCAAACAGCCGATGGCAACTGGTCGACCAACCAGCCAGTCAGTCGACCAGCCCCACTACTAGCCAGATAGAAGCAAATGCTTGCCATTGAAAAACAAAAACAATGTGGAGACAATTTAAACGATTTCCACTCAAGCCTCCAGGATATCAGGTCTTTAATAGGCACAATAAAGTAAAGCACACAACAACAATGGCACTAAAAATAACAACAGCACCAACACAAGCAAAAACAACATGGCCAAAAAAGTCTGGCCTTGGTAGCAAGTAAAAATGATCCATTCATCCATCCATCCACCCAACAACAATCAGCTACCTTGAAATCGAGTGCAGCCACTTGCACCCGCAAGAATTCGTGTGTGTTGCCATATATTTGGATTTATGCTTTTTGGCCAATTCTTTTGCTGTAGTGTCTATGTTGTTTTTGTTGTTGCCGTTTTCACTGCTACTGATACCAAGTATCAATTTTTTTGTTTAATTCGGCTGCTATTGTTGTTTGTTTGTGTGTGTCTTGTTTTGTTTTGTTTTGAGTTTTAATATTGTTGTTTTTGTTGTTGTTGCTGTAAGTGCTGGTTATAAAGTGCCTTCCTTGGTCGTAAAATTTAACAGTTTTATTGCAACACTTTTCGTTCATTTGCTGCTTCGATGGGCCCTTCTTTCGAAACACTTCCGTTCTCCCGTCGTTTTGCACTCAAACAAACAGCCACGGATTCCAACATTTTTTGAAATGCATTTGAAAGAACAACAGCAACTGGAACATCGATAAAAAAGTATTATTTTAGATATTATATCAGCAACTGCATAATAAATGCAACAAAATTATACAAAAACAACAGCAACAACATTGGATGAACCTGCAACAAATACAATGACAACAAAATTAATGACGGCAAAATAGTAGACGATAGACAGCAACAGCAGCGCCCGCCTCTCCTTTTTGCAAGCATGGTCTTTCTTATCAATGGCCAAAATCAGTACAACGAAATTTACTCGACTCATTCGGGTCGTCGTTGTCGTTGTCAGAATTGGTTGCACTAACTAGCATTGGTTGCAATATCGTCAGCAACGTCTTCGTTGTAGTCGTCTTCGCCGTTCCACTCAACATCTGGCAACTTGACTAAAATGCCCAAAATTCCCTTAACAACAACAACAACTTCAATAGGTTTTATATGTTCCCCATTTCGGTTTCCTGTCGTGCCGTTTGATTAAACGTGTGTCTTAAAACATACAAACATAGGTAGTTTTTGACCAAAATAATGTGACAGTAGCGCGACGGACCGAAAGAGTGATACACAAACAATCATCATGTAATTGTAATGCAGACTTTACGTTGCAGAGTGCAACGGAAATGGAACACAAATATTACAAAGAAATATTGCATTCAAAAGTTTTGGTGATTTTTTTTTGGTGTGGTCTTTTATTTGCAATGTTTTCACAAAATTTGTTTGATTTGCAGAAGAAAACATTGGATACTTGAATTTTCAATGAAAATAAATTTAAACGTTTCTCCAAAGTTACTTTACTGATAAAGTAACTCATCTGAAATGAGTTGAAATGGATGGTTCTGAAAGGACTGCTGTAATGTAATAGTCATAAGAAATTTGCAGTTAAACAACTCGTTAAAATCGGTTGTGGAATTTGACCAATTCAAAATTCGTAAATAGAACTTCATATTCTTAAACAACTGTAGTAATAGGTAAGTACTAGGAAATTCAATCCCGGATTTCGGACGATTTAAGCGTCTTTAAATTCCGGGGTTGTCTTTCCGGCATCCCGGGATTTTTAAATAAAAAATTTCTATTACAAATATGCATGTAAATGCAAACGTTTCATTTTAAGTTGATATGAATATAGAAAAAACTTTTATTGAGGCTGCAAAAGATTGTTAGGACGATGAGTGTGAATCACTGGATCAAAGATTTTGCAAAGTTTTAGAAGAATTTGCAACATCGGGAATTAAGCTATGTATTTAAAAATGTTCAGATATTCTGACTTAGGAAATAATTTTTTTTTGTGGTGAAGGCAATCGTGTTCGAAACTTAAAAATTGCTTACGATTATCGTACAACTATTTCTACAACAAGCATAGAATCAGAACGGTGCTTCTCATCAGCGGGTTATATTTGTAATAATATCCAACAAAAAAATTAATTTTGAAGTCTTCCAAAATAAAATATGCCTTAAGCACAAAAAATCATTTTTTTTAGTTAGTTTTTTTAGTTAGTTTTTTTAGTTTAGTTTGGTTTTTATTTATCAATCAAAAGATTTAACAATAGTTTTTTTAATGGCTAGAAATTACGAATACAAAAGACATTAAATACGAATTTGGTTAACAAATGCTACATTCTGTTGTTCATTATGAACAAGTGGCGAATGCAGTTACAAGCTTACAACAAATTTAATTCATTTTTGTGTGGTCATCGAAAAATTTGAATACAAAATTTATTAAATATAATGCAAACACAGTTGAAATTATTAACAAAACTGGAAATATATTTGTATAATCGGATAAAAATTATTATTTGCCACAGTGTGGAAAGTAATATCATAGTAAGACAGAAATAAGGGTATCAATAACATTGAAATCGTAATTAAAAAGACATGATTTCACTTCTTTGAGAAACAAGATATTGTTAGATATGCGCCGAACATTATTTGGTAATCTATTGAAAAGTCTGGGAGCAGTGCAAGAGTAGAAGTAGAAAAAGTGCTGTAATTTGTGTGAAGGAACTTTAACAGTAATTTGATTATTTCTTCTTAAGTCATAACCATTCGTGGATCTGTTCAGCAGATAACCAAAGCAATTAAAAAATTCTTTTAGCACTCTCTAGAAAAATAGGTGCTTAAGTGGTAAGACAGTCAGGTTAGATAGAAACAGAGGAAAGCTTCTATCTAGTCGTTTTTTGTTACATATAATACGAACAACATGTTTTTGAGCGAAAAGTAGTGGATTAATTTTATTAGCATGGGTACCTTCCCAGCAGATTACGCCATATTGAAGTTTTGAATGAAAAATACCATGGTAAATGCATTCGAGCAATTTAGGCAAGCAAAAAGATTTTAAGAGATATATCTGTCTGATAGCACCCATGAGATATCTTTTGAGGGCAGCAGTATGGTCTAGCCAAGACAATTTCCAATCAAGTAGTAAGCCAAGGTATTTAAATGATTTAACGCAACCAATCGAAAAACATTTTGCAGAGCATTGGCAAGAATCATTAATGTATTTAGGTGTGATGAAGAACTGCATATATCACTGCTAAATGTGAATTTTTTGCAGCCTGCACAGTGGAAGACAAAATTTGGTAAATAGATATCGTTTCCAGCTACACTGAAGTGCATTATTTTAGTTTTATCACTCAGAACCAATTTGTGTGATGAAAACCAATGGCGCAGGAGGCCAAGGTCATGATTAATTTCAGAGGTTAAGTTTAAGGCAGAATCGCTAGAAAAAGTACATGCCATATCATCTGCAAATGCTATCACTTTTCTTGTAAATGGCAGACAAAACATTGCATTTATGAATATAAGAAATAATATAGGTCCCAGAACAGAGCCCTGTAGGACGCCAATATTCACATTAACATAGTTACTAAGTTCACTATCAATTTTATCTCTTTGCATTCTGTTTGTTAAATATAATCGAAACCACGAGTGAATAGAACCTCTGAAGCCACAATTATACAATTTGACAAGTAATATTTCGTGATCAACAGTATAGAATAATGCCTTTGTTATATCAACAAAAAGCGCCGCAGAGATTTTTTTTAATGTTTAAACCATTATAAACATTAGAGCAGAATTTAAGAAGAGCGTCCTCCGTAGATAAACCTTCTCTGAAACCATACTAACAACTGTTGAAAAAGTTCGATTTCGATAGAAATTTAAGCATTCTGGTTTTTACAGCCTTTTCAAAAATCTTTGAAAATACGGGCAGCAACGAGATCGGTCTATAGTTGTTGAGAGTAGTTTTGTCGCCTTTTTTAAAAATAGGGATAACCATAGCTTTTTTTAAGGTCATTAGGAAAAACTCCACACTATAAGCTTCTGTTAAATATATAACAAAGGACGTCAGCTATATTAAAGACTATCTTTTTTATTAATACATTGGAAGACGGTGTACAAAAAAAAAGTAACATTTAAATATTAATACCTAAAACTGTTCTGTATTTTATTTTTTTATATATTTTGTTCTTCAACCTTTTCAATGGCTAGGCTAAACTAAGAACAAATTAATTTTTTTCAGGTTAATATTCCTATCACTTAGGTCCTTAAAAGATGAAAAAACATACCTTTGATTTTAACCTGCGCTACTTACGTTGTGCAAGCTTGCACAAAGAAAAAATTATTTTGCTCCTGGTCGGCACAAAGTCTTTTTTAATCCCTTAAAGGTTTCTCAGCCCTTTAGATCTTTGTTTCTTAAACCCTCTTCATATTCTTATCATTAAAGCCGAAATAGATAAAAAAACATAAATTTGATTTTTGTCAGGTTCATTTTTTCTTATAAAATAGGCCGAAAATGTTTTTTTTTTGCTTTTCTTCGGCAAAAAACCGAAAATCCAACTAACTTGTATGTCAAATATCTCTCTAAAATTATTTTTATCATAGAACCAAACATAGAATTAGATTATCATAGAACCAAACAATTTGATTTGAACAAAAGATTTGCAAAATAAATACATATAAAAATAACTTTCTGATGTGTCCAATATATTGGGCAAATCCACTGAAAGGGTTATATTAATAAGCTTTGTTAGTCATTAATATAATTTAAGTTTTATGCGTTTATTTAAAATAAGGGTATTCTCAATTGTGTGGTATAGTTGCATTGTGTTTTTTTTTGCCATAGTTGAAAATCACAATTATGAGCACCCTTTAAAATAGAATTTGTGGTTGGGAACCTCCCACTATAGCTTTTTGTTACGATGCAAATAAATAAAACTATCCAATTTGATATATTTTATTAAAATATGGCATAGACAATAACTAGCAACCGATCCGTTGTTTATGAAATCTTAAAAGCCACGTTCATTAAACATATCATTGGGCTACGTAAAATGACCACACTTTGGTTTTTTTTTGTAAAACAATAAAAAATATAAAAACTGCTCAGTAAAGTGTGATATCAATATCACGGAGTTTTTTTAACTACACTGAAAACAACGCAATTGTGAATACCCTTAATGTATTTTGTTTTGTTTTTGTTACTTTATAAATTAATTAATTTACATTTTTTAGTTTCAAGTAATGCATAACAAAAAATCGTATTAAAAGCATTTTAAATTATTTACTTCTTAAACTTTTCAATCCCGAACTAGTCCCGGGATCCCAGGATTGAGTTTTTAAATCCCGATAATCCCGGGATCGAGAAAAGCTTCCGGAATTGAACTCCCTAGTAAGTACCTAGTCTGTTTATTTTAAAATTTTCACAATCAGAAATGACTAGAAATAAGAAATATATAGTCATATCATCGCATACCCTTTTGATTAGCTATGTATTGTGACTTGGACCCCAGTAAAAAAATGGATCATCCTATAAGCGATCTGGAAGTGCTCCTTATTGATCCAAGCTAGGTGTATTTTGTGTTCTCTTTTAACATTGCGTGTCCTAGGAAGGGTAGCGCTCCCTTTAACATCCCAGAGGAGCTGAAAAGGAGCGATCAATAAATGATTCAAATGGATCAGCAAGGGAACATTTACTTTTGTTTTGGGATTTACGTTTACTCCGAAAGCTAGGCTTCCCTGGCTCAAGTAGACTCCTCAAGACCCTAAAGTGGCCATGAAATTATTTGGCCAAATCGTGAAATTTATAACGCCATCACAAATTACGAATAGTTTTTGCTTCTATTTAAAAACTGTACTTTAACTGCGTCAGCCGCATCAGCGGATCGACAAAACGCAATTACCGTTGGCTTGTCGCACTTCACGACCTCGGCGTTGAAACGACGCGAATCGATTGAAAGGAACATTTCAAATATTTTCACAGAAAATAATTAAGAGTTTCCTAAAGAGCACATGCCTCACTTTATGTTTTTTTTTTCATTAATTGCTCGCCTATTGATCTTATAAAACAGCAAAGGAGCACAAGCGCACAAGTGCTTACTTTTTGATACAATAAAACAGCAAAAGAGCGCTCACTTGTTGCTCCTCATGGGAGCGATCGCATATTTTTTAACTGGGCTTGCCACTCAACGAGGATGTTTTAAATCAGATTTATATCTAGTGTTTTTGTTAAAAGTATATCCCCTTTTTAAAATTATAAAACAAAGAATTGAATGAAATGATAAACAAACATTGAAATGACATAATTTTTAGGTTTGCGTCTCTTAAAGGTTATCAAGAGATAGCATAGCCGGTCTTATTTTGGAAAAAACGTTTCTAATGCTTGCTTTTAAATAACACGGTGTGACACTAGACCAGCTTAAAGAAACGAAAATCAGCTAAGAACCTTCTATTTGACCTTAAAATGTAATTTGAAAAGTATTGTGGAATTTCAAAAATGATAAATGCTGGTGCACCTCGTATTAAGGCTATTTAATCGATTTAAGTGGCCAAAATTTACTTTTATCAAACACTGATTTTTAAAAAAACGATAATTTTACATTGTTAGATAGCGTAAGAATAAGGGACAATAATTATTCCTCACTTTTCCTTCCACAAAAAATTTGTAGAGCTCTCTAAACTTGGTAATTTTTAGTTAATTTTTTATAAAACTGCTGGCTGCTTAGAGAAGTGAGTACTAAAAAGCTCCTATTTTTTCCCAATTTTTTTAAAAACAAAATATACAATTGATTCTACTGAAGCAGGTAAGCAGTGATATATGTTAAGTGGTTTGGATGAGATTGCATCTATTTAAAATAAGTTATAGTATTTTTAAATAAGCGTATTTTTTTCCTAATTATTTTAATGAATGACGTATATATACTGCAAGTGTATAGCTAGCTATAAGTTTACGCTAAGCGCTTCCATGAACCCACCCTGAATAAAAACCGAGTAAATTGCGTAATTGTATTAAAAATAAATTTCCATCACAAAATAATTTTAAATTTTACAAAAATTTTAGATCCATT
This sequence comes from Dichetophora obliterata, assembly GCA_963920525.1. Classification (NCBI taxonomy): domain Eukaryota; kingdom Metazoa; phylum Arthropoda; class Insecta; order Diptera; family Sciomyzidae; genus Dichetophora; species Dichetophora obliterata. The sequence continues at coordinate 108,873,851 of OY986438.1, forward strand.
AATGGTTAGTGCATTTTTAATTTTTTTAATTGTTAAATTTAATTGAGACACTGCTTTTCAAAGACAAAATTAAGTTACAGTCGCATAATACGCATTATACGTACTGTATACACCACGTTTTTGTGCCGTAAGCTGTGTATGTTTAATCCCTTACAATATTGTTATTGCAAATTAAGATGCTGTAAACTTACCGAACATACTTTGTTTACATCGCCAATACGGCGTTCATTGAATACCACTGCTGATTTTTCGTTATGTATGTTTTTCCATTGCTTATGTTGTTGTTGTCTAATTATGGATACAAACAATCAGCAAACATTGAATTTTGTACGGCAAAGCGTTTCAGCACTCTGCAACTACTTACTAAAATTTTACAAGTTAAACTTACAAAATATGTCAAAAACACAGAAAAAATTTAAAAAACAAGAAGCCCTGTACCGAAGCGTTAAGCCAAGGGGCTATAGTATGGGCAAAAAAATATAGTTTTAAATTTGACTAATAAGTATCTGTCACGTCGGTATGTTTTATTTTAATATTACTCAAATTGAAGAAAAGAAGCTATCTTCAAATTTAAGTATTACAATAATTTTTCAAACTATCCTCCACTTATAAATTCTATTATAATTTTAAGAAAACATTTTTCCTTAAAATGCCTACCTAAATACAGGGTGGGCCAGAAGTAACAATGGGGTTTAAAAATTTAATAACTTTTCCGTTTATATATTTTTTTATTTTTTTTCAGATTATATAAATAACACTTGGAGAATAAAAAATGGAGAGATTCACAACTGAACAAAGAACCAGAATAATATAATTTTATTATTTAAATCAGAGATCAATTATTTTAACGAAAAGAGCATATTGTAGACATTTTAACGTCAGAATTTCGTCCTCTGAAGCAATAATTCGTTGCTTAGATGATCGTCATCACCAACATGGCACCGTAACAGATTTGCCTCGAACCGGTAGACCACGTTTAAGTCGCACAGCAGAAAATATTAGACGGAAAATATTATGCACGGCAAAGTGTTAACGAAACAACAGAAGGCTTTCTGCTCAGCTAGGAATGTCTCGTACGTCACTACGGCGCATTTAAAAAAAAATATTTACAGTTATACCCATATAAGGTGAATTGGTGCAACAATTAAAACCCGCAGATCATCGGCAACGTCTAAATTTTGCAGTTAAATTTCAACAGTTGGCCAGAAATGAAATCAACTTTATTGAAAATGTGATTATGAGTGATGAAGCTCATTTTCATTTGAATGGCTTTGTTAATAAGCAGAACTGTAGGTTCTGGGGTTCTGAAAATCCAAGAGCCATTTATCAACGCCAATTGTTCTGAAAATGCAAGAGCCATTCATCAATGCCAAGGTGTACAGTATGGTGTGGGATCACATTTGAAAATATCATTGGGCCTTACTTCTTCGAGAATGAAGATGGAAGTGCTGTAACCGTAAATGTAGAGCGGTATCGGTTTATGATAGAAAATTTTTTACGTCCTACTCTTGAAGACAGACCTGGTATGTGGTTTCAGCAGGACGGAGCCACTGTCCACACTTCCCGAGACACAATGGCACTTTTAAGTCAAATTTTTGGACAGCGAATTATTTCCAGAAATTCGGAAATTATTTGGTCAGCGCGATCGCCAAATTTGACAGCACCCGACTATTTTCTTTTGGGTTATTTGAAGGAGCGAGTGTATGTGAACAAGCCAGAGACAATCCTTCAACTCAAGGCAAACATTGTTGCAGAAATGCGAACGCTACAGCCACAAATTTTGAAAGATGTTATGGAAAATGCTCTAAAACAAGCCCATCAGTGGGAATCTGAAAACGGTGGTCATTTAAGAGACATTATTTTTCATACTAAGTGTAAAAAAAAAATTTTCATTTTGTATATTATATAATCTGAGAAAAAAGATAAAAAAAATTAATTAACGAAAAAGTTATTAAATTTTTACAACCTATTATAACTTCTGGCCCACCCTGTATAACTATGCTATACAATGTCATTTCAATAACCTGTCATAACACTTATTCAACACAAATCATAATATAAATTTAAAAGCCAATCAAAACATAAAAACTTGGGACCATATATCCCAGCTCCCGTTACTCCATTTTCGAGTTATGACCCATCAGTGTACCATATCTGTGAGCCAGGATTAACTGTAAAGCTATCATTCCTCCATAGTTGCCTATTGGGTATAACGATCTTGTAGCGTTTTGTGAAGTTTACCTTCGGCAGCATCCTGTCGGGGATTTTTAAAAAGGAGTAATTTTCGAAAGTTTTTAGTATCTTCATGTGACCCGTAAAATTCTCTGCCTTGTAATCACCGATTTCCTCCATTCTTAGTGCATTTAAACATGCCTTTTTTCGATAATGATAGTTAAAGGGGGTAGCCCTATTGCTACATTCAGAGCTTCAGATGGGCACGCTCTCATTGCCCCAGTGATACTAATGCACGCCATTCTTTGCAACTTTCTCAGTTGATTAGCTGCTATGCGCTGTTGGACCTTGGTCCACTAAGCAAAATCTTCAACCATAGGTCTCCCAATTGTTGTAAATGTCCAATAAATCATTTTCGGTTTGAGACCCCACATTTTGACATGGAGGCGTTGACAGACAAAAGGGCACGTGTTGCCCTGTCTGTAATTGAATCTAAGTGGGTGTTCCAACGGAGCTGCTTGTCAAAAATCATTCCAAAGTACTTCACCTCATTTGAAAAGCCAATAACTTTTCCATCCAGGGTTGGTCTTACCAGATTTAGGCTCTTTTTCCTGGATAAGGGTACCAGAATTGTTTTGTCAGGATTTATGCTTAACCCTTTTTCCTTACACCATTTTGAAGTTATACGGAGGGCACTCTGCATTCTGTCCGATATCGTCGGTTCATGACTGCCCAGACTTGAAATAACCAGATCATCCGCATATCCTCTGGTGTCAAAACCCTGGTTGTTGAGACTTGCGATACGTTCGTAAACGACTAGGGTCCACAGAAGAGGTGAAAGTACCCCTCCTTGAGGACATCCTCTAGTGGCAGTAATCGTGTAACGATCTCCACCAATCCAAAACGTTATGATTCTGCTTTTCAGCATGATAAGAATCCAGTGTATGATTAAAGATGGTATATTTTTAATCTGCATTGCTGCTTTGATCGCATTGTATGACGTGTTGTCAAAAACCCCTTTAATGTTAATGAAGGCACATAGCACTGTTTTTTTTTTGCTTCAAAAGCCTTTTCGATTGTGCCGGTAAGGCAGTGTATGGCGGTGACAGTGGATTTGCTGGCTTGGTAGGCAAATTGAAACCTGCTTAGAGGGCTGCTTTTCAAGTTAGTCTCCCTAATGTTTAGTTCCAATATTTTTTCCATTGTCTTTAAAAAGAAGGAACTTAGGCTGATCGGTCTATACGGTGTAGGCAATTGTTCGGGCTTTTTACCCACCTTTGGTATAAAAACGACCTTAATCTTTGTCCATTCGCGAGGAATGTGGCCTAGCAAAAGGCTGGATTTAAAAATCCGAGGGAGGTACAATGGAATCAATGCCTTGCTGTAGTAGGCACGGGTAGATACCATCAGGTCCCGGAGATTTGTATGGGCTAAATTTAGATATGGCCCAACGTGTACTATCGGAAGTAAAAAGTTTACCTGGAAGTCCTTTTTGACCACCTATCCCTGAATAGTAAGCCCCAGTGTCCCATGGGGTGTCTTCTTCAAATACACATCACGGGAAATGCGTCTGCAGTAAAAGATGATTAGTTTCATCCGAGTTAACAATGCAGCTTCCATCAGGTTTATAAAGTGTACAGATGCCGTTTGAATGATCTTTGTCTAGTGCCTTCTGTAGACGGGTAGCTGCTGGTAGACTATCGATCTTCTCGCAGTAAACCCTCCACGTTTTTGATCTTCTCAGCTCAGTGTTGCAATTAGTAAAAGCTTGTTTATATTGGGTCCACTCTCCCGTTTGTTTAGCTTTATTGTAAAGTTTTCTAGCGTTTTTCCTGAGCTTGCCGAGCTCCTTGTTTCACCAAGTCACTTCCCTGCGGTACCTGATAGTCCTCATCGGGCAGCTTTAGTGGTTTTGAGTTGTTTGGCCTCAAATTCAAGCACTTCCCTAGGTACAAAGGGTTGAGTTGAGTAATTTAAGTTGAGATTTAGTATATGCCTAAAGATTTCCCAATAAGTATTTCTTGGATTTCTGAAAGAGTGGCAGGTCTCCGTATGTGTCCCCATATCAAAGCTAATGTGACGATGGTCAGACATGGAAACCTCCCCCGAGAAGTGCCACCCATAAATAGAGGTTGCCATATTGGAGCTGCAAAGAGTAAGATCTTATACCTCACCTCTAATGATGTTCCTAAAAATTGGTTCATTACCCTTATTTATAATAATAATATTGTTTCTATAATTATAGTCTAAATGGAACTCATCCCTCTAGTTGATGTCTGTGCTTCCCCAGATGGTATGGTGCGCATTTGCGTCGCAGCAGATGACCCAAGGAAGGTTAAGCCTCCTGCAGTGGTCCACAAGGGCTTTGACTTCTTCGGTTGGTGCTTACGCCACATCACCAGGTAAATAAGCCGAGGCTAGTACCACCTCGTGGTTTCCTTTCAGAGAGGGCACAATTGCCCGAATGGCCACAAGGTCGCCGGAAATAAATTCTGAAAAAGGTAAAAATTTATCAGGACGACAATTACCAGTGTTATAAAGCAACCTAACTTCTGGATTTTGGAGCCCTTTGATGACTCCAGAGTTTACCCATGGTTCCTGGATGAAAACGACGTCCAAAAATTCTTCGGCAAACCCCTGCAAAGCACATCCGACGCAGCTTAAGCGTGCTGGAGGTTCGCCTGGAGACAGAGGATCTGCCTCCCTGCTGACGATGGTGAGTCACTCATCGTTCTTCTTTCGGTGCTCTTCTAGCCACCTTCTTGCTCGTCTATCTTTTCTGGCACTTGGGCATTTTTGGAGCACTTTAGTTCTTCTGCTGCCTCTTTTGGCGGGATCGCAACCCCCTCCACATTCGCCTTACTTTGGCTTTTGGGCCTGAACTGCACCCAGTTGTGGAAAACCTTAGTTTCCATCTCTTTGAGCCTCTGTACCGATAACGGATCCACGGCCACGGCGAGCTCGGCAATGCTGGTTTTCTGACTTCTGCTCATTACCCTCCAGTCATCCACTGTGAGGTCTTTGTTCTGACCCTCGATCAGCTTGAGGATGTCACTGCTGGGTGTGTTTACGGGCTCTGGGAAGTACGCCACGTAGATATGTGGTTTGGGCACGTTTTCCTCTTTAACCACTATCATTTTTGCGTCTTTTAAGGGCTTTAGGGTGTGCACTGCTGCCATGAGCCACTCAGCGGTAGATTTACCCTTGCAGGTGAACATCACCCAGCCCGGCTTTAAGGAGCAGCCGTCAAATTGAAGTTTGATAGCGCCCTTGCTCTGCAATCGAATTTTATGCAGAATGCCATTCTGACTGAGCTTTAAATGCTCTGTCGTAAGGACTGTGTTAGGATAGTCATGTGGTATGACTCCAACCTTGTAGTTATCTACAACCTCCTTGAAACTGAGCACTCTAGCCCCTTCGTCTTTAGGTTGTTCACTGGTAGTGGGCACTGCAATCATGCCTCCTGGAGCACATGTTGCTCTCTTCGGAGTAGGTGCCTCATCTACATTAACAGCTTCACCTTAAGCCACGCGCTTCGGAGGGTTGTTTTTTGGATTTGTGCTATCGGACCGTGCACGCTTAGACTTCTCCGGGAAAGCATGTGGCGCGTTCTTTATGGTAGCCCTAATAGGCTGCTGTGCTAGCTTCCTTGCTTCCGCCAATCCAAAGTCTTTGCTTAGGAGGACTTTAAAGTGCTTTCGTCCGGCTCCTGAAAGCCTTATTTTTCGCCACCCTCCGAGTTACCTCTTTCCGTTGTCGTTGCCGGCTGAGAGGCCAGCAAAGCCTCCTCATCATCAGTGTTGACGTCAGGAGCACCTAGGGATCCTAGATCCTCATCTATCTCCGTGACATCCATAAGTTCAGCTACGCCAATTGGACCAGTGCCCACTGAGGCTATAGCTGCAGTAATGGCGTTCTTGGGTTCGCCAACCTCATTTGTTTTTGTAATTACTGTATCCATGTAGTTCCCATGTAGAGTACGGGGGAAGGGAAGGTCGACCAAGGCGTAGCCCCCTCCGCCTTGGCAGGGCTGGTTGAAACCAGAGGTCACCAAGTATCTGGAGTCCAATGTTAGAAAACACACTCACGCAGTGCTATTCATCCCATAGGTACGGTTCGTTCTACACCTGGGATTGAGAAATTTGTTCGAGTTTTCCTCTCCAGATCCGCCATATTCAGTAAAAGCAGGGACACCTCGTGCAGGATGTGGCTTTTCACCACACGTAACTCTTCATCACTTATGGTTGGTCTTAGACACCAAGTGGTGCCTCTGATTAGGCAACGAGTACCTAACCTTTGTCCCCAATTTCTATGTTAAGTGGTGAAGGTTTAAAATGCAGAGCGTTAGGCCGTTTAATCGGTCTTTTGGCCGTTTGAGAAAAACTTTAAAGCGCTTTTTCTAGAAATCACATTTTTTGAGTTGGCGGGCGTGATAAAAAAAAACTACTTGACTGATCGTTCTGAAATTTTAATATGTTATTTTACACTTATCTATATATATAAAAATAAGTTGTCCTTTGTTCGTGATTTTATAACTCGAGAAGCACTCAACCGATTTTCAAACGAGCACATGCGTTGGAAAGGTCTACTTTCACTGATGGCTTATAAAAAAAACATCGAACAATTTTAACGAATATGCGTTATACGCACACTTTTATGATGGTGTGTTTTCCCCAAATAAAATGTATTTTTTTTTATGAGAATTACATTTTGTCGGTATAAGGCTCTGCTTGCTCGCGTCATTTGACTTATTTAATATCTGTGTGTTTATTTTTAGTTTGAACGGTTACTGTTTAGACTGTACTAAAAATGGTTTTCCACGCCCCTTTTACCGCCCACAAACCAATGAAAATGTTTTCTTTCAACGGTTTGGGTCGTATTAGACAAACATTTTATAATTTAGTTCATATGGTTACTCTCGGCAAGTGCACTAAGAATAGGCCTGTCCCACTTTAGTTAAACTCACTTTTAGGGGAGTCAGCGTCAAGTGAAGTAAAGTGCGCCAGACTTAAGCTAAATTGAGCTGAAATTTGGGCAGTCGATTTGTTTCAATTACGAGATGGTGTAAGGGAAATAATTTTGCCGCACCGCTTACAAAACAACAAAAATGCTATATTTCGCACTATTTTGATCGTATTAGACTAAAATTTGGTTATTTATGCATATGGTTACTTACGGCAGCTATACTAAAAATGGTGAATATATTTGGCATTTCTTGACATTTTCGTATATGGCAGCAAGGCGGTCTGTGGCAGAACAACGTCTGCCGGGGAATAATAGTAAATCTATAGATTGAACTACGGATAGAAAGATCGGTAAAGCATTCGTCAATTTTGGCCAAAAAAATGTTCATTTGGTTTAATCTATAGCGGCTTCGACGCTGATTAAAACCCCGCTTTTATTTCTTTTTTCAGACGTTCCAGTGAGCTAAAATTACGGCCGCAGTGATTTTTTGATGTTATTTTCAAAAACCTACAGCAGTCAAAAAAACTAGCTGAAAAATACAAAAAAATTTTTTTGACGTAGAATTACGTCTTACTATGGGGGTCTGGGGGTCATTTTTACAAATTTTTTCAAGCACATTTAAAAGTGATATTTGACACTTTGGAGTATTCCTACAGAATTTAATATTCATCGTACAAAGAAAAAAAAATGCCAAAATATCAGTTGGAGTGCGAATAATTAAAATAATATCTAATAAAAAAGCAAAATCTAAGAAGAAAAAAAATCATATATTCGTATAAGAAATGCACAAGCTGCTTCAGTAGCTGCTTATGCTGTTTTTATGGTTGTTGTTGTGTTTGTTCGTTTGGTTCGTAATCATGTCGTTCGTTGTTGTGCTGCTTTTGTTATTGTTGTGGTTTTTATTAATATGTACGTAAAATATACATATATAAATTCACATCAGTTGCTTTCATTTTTGTCGTTTCCCAGATAGCTAATCGGTTCGGTTGAAAACGGTGTGCACTTTTAAAAGCACTGAAACGGACACATTCGTTGTCAGCAAACTATGCATTGTGTGTTTCATATAAGCGTACCATTTATGAAGTTATTAAGTTGTTTATTAATTTTATTTGTTGGCAAACAATTGTAACCTTTTCTTAAAAAAGTTTTTATTAAGCTGCAACAATAAACTAAACAATAAACGGCAACTCAACTGCACAAGATTCAATGCATATTTTAGAGTTTTTTGGCGAACGAGTGAAATAGAGAGTGAAAAAAGACAAGAACAAACAACGCTAGCGCATCAAGCGAAAATGACATAAATTTTAATTCGATTCTTGATAAATATAAAAAAGGACTTTACAATTACATAGAGAACGGTTTAAAGGTACAAAAACATGTCGTTTTCATATAAGCAAATCAGACGCTGCCGTTTTAAGTACCGTTTAGCTCGAACAGTCACATTCATGGCTTGTTGGGTTGTAATACAATAGAGAATACAGATGCATGTAGCTAGAAAGCCCGTATGTGGCTACAAAAAAATGTATTACTACTTACCAAGCTTGCCAGCAAAAATTTGAAAGAATTCCGACAAAAAGTTACTTTTTCCACAGTAACATAAATTAAATATAACAAAAATTAACAAAGTAAAGATAAACAAAAAGTTTCTACCGCAATAAAAAATATAAAAAAAAAGGACACGGTTTCGATAGTATCGTAAATATAGACGTAGAATTCCTTTTTAAACGATAACTAGCTGAACCCGGTGTGCTTCGCTACCCCTCTCGTTATAAAATAATATTTAAAGTATTTATATATTTACAAACATTTATTTATTTAATTTTAATTTAATTATTGCAATGCTTCTCCCTTTTTTTGTTGTAAACCAATTAGAATTCAGCACTGAACCGTATGTAAATTGCTTCATGCTCCCCCTTTTTATTTTTAGACTAATCAAAAAGCAGCAATTACGCAATCAGCTGTTTCGCAGTCAGTTGTGGGAGAAAGAGAATGGGGTTACCCCACTATTTTAATTAATATGTATTTTAAATTTTGGGTAAAGCCGTTAATAAACGTAGTAAAAAAGTAGGTACAGAAGTGTGCATGGTAGAAAAATATAATCATGTGATAAGTATTCCTGAGTCAAAGCTGCACGCTGTGAAAATTTAAGATCAGTTAACAGGTCCAGCCTCCAATATATCGCAAACAAAGGGGCGTGCTCCTCCCACTTTTCTTTTGGTACGTATTTCTATTCATGCCAATACCATATATAGCAAATACTGCCGCCGTTGGTCAAAAAATGCCAAAAATATGACGATTTTAAATTTTGGGTTATATGGTCGAGGCCACGCCCCTTTGTCCACTCACAACTGTATATAGTCAAGAATTTATTATTTCGTAAGAATATCCTATTGTGAAAATTTAATGACGATCGCTCCAGTAGCTTAGACTATATTACGATTTTTAATTTTCCTAAAAAGGGGTGTGGTCCTACCCACTTTTCTCCTGGTACGTATTCCTAATTATGCCGATACCATATGTTCCAAATATCATCGACGTAGGTCAAAAAATGTCCAAAATATGGCGATTTAAATTGTGGGTTATATGGGTGGTGCCACGCCCATTTGTCCAATAAAAACTTCATATAGCCTATTATTCCTTCCAGAGTCATAGTAACATGCTGTGAAAGTTTCAGATCGGTCCAAGGGTTTGGCATCCTATAAAGCACAAACAAACAAACAGACAGACAGACATTAATTTTTATATACATAGATTTTTAATTATTGTACAATATTGCACCTTAGTAAGCGCGGAATGTCTTGTGTTATCGAATGATGTAAAAATTTTGTAAATAAACCGAAAACTCGAATTTTTGAATGCAACATTTCGAAAGTTTTAAAATTATGATATTGGATCATTATTAACAAAGGTTTTTGTAAATATCTTCGGAACTACATAACCGATTTAAGAGTTTGATATCTTGTTTTGAAAAACAAAAGTAAAGTAAAACAAAATAAAAAAAGCAAAAAAATAAATATATGTATTAGAGTGGGGCGATTAGTATGGAAGGAAAAAAGTGTTAATGCGCGCTTCGCGTTTCTGATTTTTGGGATTGAGACTGAGCAAAAAAGTCCACTAGACCATACGTCTACGGTGAAAATCGAGCTTCCAGATTTTGACTTGCAGTTTTTTCTCAGAATTTTGTCAAGTTTTTTTTTTTGGATATTTTGACCTATAACAGCCTAACCATCGAAATTTTTGTCTTAGTATTGGATCGAAAATATCAATGGTTTGGCTGTTATAGGCCAAAATATAAAAAAAAAAAAACGTGACAAAAGTCTGAGAAAAAACTGCAAGTCAAAATCTGGAAGCTCGATTTTCACCGTAGACGTATGGTCTTGTGTTTTGCTCAGTACAATCCCAAGAATCAGAAACGCGAAGCGCCCATTAAGATGTTCAAATCGCCCCACCCTAATATGTATATGTCATTGGTGGTACAATATGAAAATTGGATTTTGCCACGCCTCTCCGCCCACAGACCAAAAATAAAAAATCACACTTCACAGTGTCACCCGCCTGAATATTCTGAAGATTCCCTGAAAATTTCATTAAAATCGGTCCTGCCGTTTTGGAGTCCATACGTTACATACATACACACATCCTGTTTTATATATATAGATAGATAGAGAAAAATTCTGGTTTCTTTTTACAGCTCCGCTGAAAGAAAAGATACAAAATTTGTTGATATTTTGTTGAATAATCTCAAAATTTTAGCTGCGCTACAGCACATGACACGAAAGTGCTTGATATACTGATGAAAAAATCGATATTTTTTCTAAGATAGCAAATATTATTTTTTATTTTATGGTGAGTTGTATAGATTCTATATGAATAATACTAAACAACTACCAAAACCGTAAAACACCCAGTATGTTGAAAGGCTTACAGTGTGGGAGGAAACTCCATAAAATGTTATACCCGCCTTATCAAGAAGAATCAATAGCCGAGGGAATTAATGCTATATCTGGGGCACCTTGTATATAATTCATGTAGCCTTAAATAGAAAAATACAGGTGTCCCTATTTCTTTGCACATCACTGTATATGTATGTGCTTAGTCATCGGTTATCGTAAAATTGGTAGGAAATTTGATTGCAATGCTTAATCAATAAATATTTTAGTAACTTACAAATATGTCGTGGATAATTAATTATTTCTCCTTAAGGTAATGTGAGGCAAACATACTAGCGGCTTTTATGGGGGTCTTAAAATTTATAGCGCACAGTAAGACCAGGTATGGAGGGTGAAGAGCGCCTAAATTCTATACCATCTTGAAGTTAGCAATTCATAAAGATTAATATCAGGTTTTTTTTTTCATTTTCGAAAAGGGGTTTTTTTAGACAAAATCTAAAAAATTGATCTTCTATAGAGTAAATTTGGAACTTTAGGGAGTCTATAGTAAAAGTGTATGTAGTGATGGTAGCACTGGCAGGTTGAAGTGGTCAAGTATTCCCCCAACGGCGAAAGCTAGCATATTCAATGACTCCCCTTTAGAGAATATGAAGAGGATTATATTACTTATATTACTTGTTATATTACTTGCTTTACTTGTCATATTACTTGAATTACTTTTTATATTACTTGTTATATTACTTGTTATATGAAAAATTGTTTTGAAACAATTTCAATTTTTATGTTTACATTTTTTTTTGATATGAAAACTTTAGAATAAAAAAATATATAATTCAACAAAGATGTACATTTTTTAAATAAAAGTTTTTATAAAATAAATATATTAGGAGTATTCACTTCATTGCCGACGATTTGAAGTGAGCGACCGTTTGTAATGTTTCTTTTTTTTCACATGCATCTCTGTCAAGCTTAAAATCGCCATTGCTTCATTTCGTTGGTGGGCTTGTTACCAAAAAAAAAAAAATTATGTTATAGAAATTGTACTTTTTGCCTTTTAATAGAAAAATAATGCCAAAAAAAAGTAGCAAAACTAAATTATATGATCGGCTTCAATAGAATTAATGATAATTTTGCTCTTGCTCGCATACATTGCATCAGCTTTTAGGAGGGATTTGATAGAATGCTCTTCTTATCGAAATTATGATATTCACAACGACTCACACTCATTAAACAGATTTGCTTATGGTTACTGAACACATATTTTCTTCGCAAATTTCCGAAGATTATTTTTAACAACTCAATAGGTGATTAAATTTAAGCAAACTTCGAAAAACCAAAACAACAATTACACTGAAGTTTTCGTTAATTTCAGCATTTCGGAAATTTAAGCAATGAAGTGAGTACCCTTTATATTTAAATATAATGTATACTAGCAACAGTATTTAATATTTTTATCGCGGGCGAACCAGCGGGTATTTGCTAGTATGCTTACATTTCAGTATTGTGTTGTTTAGTATACCATCACAGAGTTTTTGGAACGCTGTAGTTTTGGAAGATTTCCGTTTCCGACTTTTTCAAGACAAGACTGAAGGAACTTTTTCTCGTCTATCGTTCGTAAATTTATAGCGCATAGGAGCTATAGTAGTTTTAGAACCACTTAAAATAACCACTTGAACCCCATAAGGACAATGATGCCATATGGCATCGCTAAGTCGGATGTCACAAAACGAAAGGTATCTCTTAAAAATTTGTAAAAATCAAAATTAGGTTAAAACTAGAACATGTGTGAAAAATTGTGCAGTCTTTAGAAAGCTACTTAGCTAATTTTAATCTATCGAATTAAAAACTGTCCTTCTCATTCAGCATCAAAAGATGGTAGTTGAAGTCGGTACTTCATTTGGCCCTAACATAAAGGACACTTCCTATCCAAAACCTGTCTCTACCTTTATAGTAGTGAAATCTCTTAAACCCATACAATAATAACTGATTTCTCACTGGTTTTGGCAATTCCGGAAAAGAATCAGTAACTTGCAATAATTTTAAACATTTTAATATTACAGACATCTACAAACATTTAATTTGAGAAGAAGAATAGAAATTTTTTGATCTAATATATAGAAGACCATTGTAGATAAAGCTATTCATAACACTGTACATTGAAAGTTATTTTTATACCAACGATCATAGATGGTGTCACTACTGCTTCTTTTGGTTAAGACAGAAATCATCTTAAATTTGATCAATTTATAAACACTGCAGTTACATTCCTTTCGCAATAAGAACTAAAAATAGAGATTGAATAAGAGTTAAGGATTCATGAAATTGTATACGAAATTCTTAGCTTACCAATCATGAATGCTGGATTTTCTCGCATGAATATGTATCACACTCGTTTGTACATAGGCTGTATATATGAAGATCATAATTAAATACAATATGACGTAATCATGGTATATCATAAGAGCAGCCAGTAGATAATCGTTCAGCCGCATTTCAGCAAAACGTCCACCATGGATCGTCTGTGCATGATATATGATAAACTGTTGGATAAAAAGGAGTTTAATGTATCACATCAAAACTGTAGACGAGACCAACCATAAACACCATCAATGCTATAAGACCCATGTAAATCAAAATGGAAAAATCTACATCGGCAAGAATACCCCACATCAGAATGAATATCGATCCAATGAAGAAGACAATCGAAAATACGAAAAGAATCATCACATGCAGAGTGAGATCGGCCTGTTGGAGAAGAACAAGATAAACATGTAATAAGGCTTGAAAAGCAAACTCCATTTTTAGATATACCGGTATCACAGCTCCAATAACTAGGAACAATACAACTATGAAAAACACAATTACTGCACATACTCCCATAGTTGTCCAATTTGATTCCAATATGGTCCAGATCAGGCCACACGTAATACACAACAACTGCATAGGTCCGTTAGAAGCAAAAGTAAATCATTAACTTAAGAAAAACGAATGTAGAACATTACTCACAATCACAATGGACAGTATCCAGTTGGCTGGAAACATGAATCGTAGGCGACTACTCATAACAAATGCCATAATGAGAATCATTGCTAAAACAAGGAACGGGATGGCGACAAAGTAGTAATCCTTCATGAGTTCTCGAAATGTTATAAAAGGGCTGCAATTATAGCTATTTTTAGCAACTTTTTGCTTTTTTTAATTGAATAAAATAAAAATTTACAATGTAAACAAAATCCATACTGCAAGCGATATCGCTATAAATATAGCGGCAATTATATACACTCTTATGAAGAATCGCTTTCGCTCTTGCCAGTACTGGAAAATTCTCGACTGTATGCTCTGCCCTCGATCGACCATTTCATTTCCGTGAATTTTTTTATTATTTTTATAAGAATTTTAAATGAAATATATGACAACAAATTTGTATAAATATCCGATGCAACGAAGATATTTTTAAAGTTCAAATGACAGACAATTTATTGACATTTTGGTTTTCTGTGATAGTAACTGGAAAATTTTTTAAAAAAATGGAAAAAAATATTGAACACAGACCGGCACAGTGGGGCGGAGAGTTTAAAACATGTTTTTTAAGTTTGAAAGTTCAATAGTAACGAGCCCATTACAGTAGATCTTAAATTTACAAGAGCATGATGGAAGCTTAAATAGTTGTAAACGATTGACAAAATATTTGTTTAAAATTTTATCATCATCGGATGCATATTAACAATAGCACACGGTGGCTAAAGTTTGCACAAGTGCATAAAAATAATTTTTTTTTAATTACATTTTTTTATTTACAGATCCAATTAGAATAATGCTGCATCCAAACATTTTTTTGTTTTTTTCAACATTTTTCCTCTTTAAACAGAGAATTCAACACACGTCATTTGAATTACTGAGGGGGAATTTTGTAATCATTTGCAGTACTTGGCACCAGAAGCAACAGCTCAAGCATTTTTTGACCAATAAGTACATATCAAGTCAACTAAACGTGTGATAGAGTTGGTAAAGATAAACGAAACATTTGAAAATAATGACAAAAAGTTTTAACTTAAAGCCCTATTCTGGCAAATTAACAAATTGTTAACCAGTATTTTTAATATTTCTATGTGTTTGTTGTTTTCAAAACAAAATTTAAAGCTCAGAAAACAAAATTTTTTAATGAATTTGTCAATAACTGAAAAGCAGTTGACAATTTTTATCAAAATTTTTTATTTTTGAGCTTCAAATTTTGTTTTGAAATCAAAAAATTACAACAAACACATAGAAATATTCAAAATACTGGTTAACAATTTGTTAATTTGCCAGAATAGGACTGCAAATCCAGATAATGTGATAATGTAAAAAACTACATAAATTTTGGTATTGAAAAACTCATTACAAAAATAAGGGCCAAAGTTTCGATAGAATCGTAAGTACAGACATAGAATTCCTGTTTATACAGTTATAGAAAAAAACTCTGGTCATTTAATTTATATTTTTCAAAGCCATTTTAAAGCAATTCATCTTCTAAATAAAAATGTTTTAAAAACAAATTTGTTTTGTATAATAATTTTTCGTTTGATATTTTTAGTGATGAATTTGTTGTTCTTGTTCTTTTGTATGTTGGTCAAACTTAAATGTAATTAAAAAGTTAAGTTTAATAAATGAAAGTAAATATTTCGGAAAAACATAAATCATTTACTTTTTCTGTAGTGAAGAGCATATATACTATGTATACTCTAAAAGTAATTTAAAATTAAAATTTAGTTAACAAAAAACGCATCTGTATTCTCTATTGTATTTATCTTGCTGAAAAAAAACGAAACCAATAACAAACGACAAAAACAAAAGCAACTGATGTATATGTATATTAGGGCGGGTCGATTTATTTTTCGACATTTTCCCTATGATTTCCGTATTCTATGGGTTATTCCATGAAAATTTGCCAAAGGAACCATACCTCTATCGTTAAAATCGAGTCCCCTACTTTTTGTTGGTAGATTTTTTCCCAAATTGACATTCGTATGAAATATTACCTACACGTTCACATCCATAACTCAAAAACTATCGATCGGGTTTAATCGCCAGTAGGTGAGCTCATTATTTGATGCCTTCGGCAAAAAGCTTGAAAAGCTTGAAATTGAAGGCAAGTATCCAATTGAAGCAAGTACCCAAAAAATTCAATGAGATTGCTTAGAGAGAGCTTAAGCGTAATAGGACTTTTAAGGATTCTGTGAACTACGTGGTTGGAAGTTTTGGGGGTAAATGATTTCGAAAATGATGTCAAACTTTAAAATTTAAGATGGCGGATAGAGTTGCCACCTAGATTTTTTTATTTTTGCGAATTCTTGTAATTTTGAAATTCTGACAACAGATTTGATTTCGAATATAATGTCACAGTTTTAAAATTTAAGATGGAGGTTAGGGTTGACAGCTAAATTTTTACCACAGTATTGCCACCTAATAAAATGTATTTTTAAGAGTTTTAAACATCATTTATCGCTGATTTCGAATCTAAAGTCAGAATGTTAAAATTCAAGATGGTGGATAGTGTTGCCACCTTAATTTTTTGTAGTTTTATGAATTCGGGGCTGGCAAAAAAAAATGGTACACCAAAAATGGGTCGCTAAATCCGAATCCGTTGTCAGAATTTCAAAATTATAAAATTTTGAAATATTAGGGTTGCCACCTAATACTATGTCTTTTCATATGTCCTTTACTTGAAACTTCGTGACGTTCGCTTGTAAGCTAGTATACTTGCAAGTCGCAAGTTGTCGTGGGCTTATTTATATTCAATTACAAGCTATACTTGATTCAAAATTATCAAGCTCAAGCTAGCTTGAGCTTGTATTTCAAGCAAGTACTTGAAATAGACTTCAAGTAGGCTTGTGCAGTTCTCTGGTTGCTACTATAAAAAGGGTCCGTGTTCCCGGCCAAAAGGAGGGGAAGCGAGATTTTTTTTCAACACCATTATAATCTTAGTAAAAAATGCTTCCTTGTAATTAAAAACATTTTAAAATCCAGCTATTTCATTATACTAGATTTAATCCTATTTTTTAACGCCAGTTGAAGTTAACGGGTTTAAAACTGGGCTCACAATATTTCCTTTTCATATCGCAAAAAAATTCTTATCAAGATAGTACTTTTTGCTATTTAAGAAATACTTTTTAAAGAGTACGTTTCTACTTTTCTCCGAAGCAACCCTGGACCAGTCAAGCAACAAATTCTACATACGTTCCACAATCAAAGGTGACAACAACGTATTGTTGTGAACCATAATAGTTCGAAACTGTTGTGTCTTCTTGACTGTTGCGTCTACTCGTATGAAGACACAGCAGTTTATTGCTGTGAACCGTAATAAGCCTATAAATAAATAAGTAATGGACGGAATGTCAAAAGGAAACAGACCGACAGACGGATAATGTGAAATACAGATAAGCAGACGGAAATGTTAAAAGGCAGGCTTATAGTAAAAAACAAATATTTTTTTTGAAGCGAAGCTTTTTACGCCTCGTTTTGTGATTTGATTGAGTGAAATAATTTGAAAAAGGACACTTTTTCCGTACACCTTTTTCTTAGAATTGTTGTTGTTTTTTTACTTGCATCTATTACAACAAGAGTTTATAAAACTAAAAACATTTTTTGCAAGTAAGCAGTGAGAATCGAATCCGCACTCTCTAGATCGAGAATTCTACACACTACCCATTATACTTAAACCTTTTACACTGATACTGATGTGATTCATTCAATATTAAATATTAACTGAAGCTATGTTGCAGTAGATGACAGGAATTTATTCAAGAGATTGTGCCATGGCAGAATTAGAGAAGGTATATGCATTTCAGACTGCGTTCTCTTTCTCATAGCCAGAATTTTCAAACTCAAGCATTTTGGTATTCTTGCCTATTTTCGCTTTCTTATCGCATTCTCATCGTTTTCAGATTTTGTATGAGCTGTCAACTTCGTTTTGACAGTTGCGGCAGTCTCCCTCCCCAAAATGCATATACCTTCTCTAATTCTGCCATGGATTGTGCATTAGCTATCCCACATATTCTATTGTGAATGCCTGAAGCTATAATGCAGCAGATCACAATTATCGATCAAATACTACGTTTTTATGGCGAGTCAAATCGGGGTTGACTCGGGATTAACTTACCATGGAAACGCGAGTTGAGTTGAATTTCGTCAAATCTACAAAACTCCACGAAACTTCTTAGATTTAACTGAGTTAGATTCGATGCGTTCAGAATATGAAACAGTTGCTCAACTGTTGAACGAGGTTTTATTAATTATTTGTTATTTTATTTTATTTCTGTTAATTCACACAGCACAACTTCAGCAACAATTAACAATTTGCAGCTATGTTTTTTTAGCTGTCAAAATGAAAAGAGCATAAGCAGCTCAACCAAAGTAGCATACAATTTTTCGATACCTAACTGTAGGTTTAGACCGCCTGAACGAACGAAAAATTTATCGCGAACAATTTATTGCAATAAATTCTTCGTTCGTAGTACTGTTTAGACCGCACGAACATCATTCGCGAACAAACATTGGCCGCCATCTTGTTCGTTCAGGCGGTGTAAACAGCAATTTGTGCATTTGGCCGAACATCAATAAATGCAGGCTCCTTATTTTTATATTAGTACTAAAACTTATACTCCGTTTCTCAACAACAAATGGTTTGCCACTCCATAATAATATATTACTCTGTTAGTTATTATAGAAAAGACGTGTGTTCAACTTTAGGGCCCATTTAAGTTTTCAACGAACAAAAATTAAATGTTTTCACATTTTTCGTGTGTCAATAAATTTCGTAAATTTCAAGTCAATTAAATAAAAACTGCTACCAAATTGTATGCACTTATTAAGCAAATACAATTGGTACTTTTAGTCGTTCGATTTTTATTTTAGAGAAATACTTTTTATGTTATAACTTTAAAGAATTGCTTTTAGTCACAAATCGAATTTTCAACTACCGTTTTGGTTTATATCCACATTTTTCTAAAATCTTCAATTAAAAACTGAAAAAGTTTCAGCAGAACCTAAAATATTTTTTTATTTTATTTGAGAAGCTCTATTGCGGACTCCTGCTATACTAAATAATATTTGCTATCCATAAACTCAAAATTTTCATTAAAAGTTATATAGTTATTATTAAAAAAAAAAAATACCTCAAATAAACAGTCGCTTTAAAATGAAACGTTAAATATAGGGTTTTTTCCGCTTAAAAAACTTAATTTGGCCCTTTATACAATACAATTATATTGCAGCGAAAATTAACAGAACACTTTAAAACACATAAAACATAAATTACTACATATTTAGTACTTTTCATAAATTATTCTCTTAAGCTACTCCTATTTGCTACTTTTCTGTTTTTAACCACAGCGCAACACTGGATTCGCCCAAAAAGATCGAAGCTTATTCGATCAGAGCGAACGAAGGAATCTTCGTTCGTTCGCCCTAATTTACTGTTTACACCGGGCAAACATCGTTCGCGATAAATTTATAGCGAACACTGTTCGTTCGGGCAAAGTGTTTAAACCGAGCGAACGAACGAGGTTTCTTTCGTTCGTTCAGGCGGTCTAAACTCACAGTAAGATGGCGGCCACTCGGTGAGCATGTTGTTTGAGCGCATTATGATACATACCATTCAGCCCGAAAGTTGCGCATGGAAACACTATCGAGCTAGAAACGCCATTTTGTCAACTTGATGAAAACCCAACTCAGGCTCAATTCGCCATGGAAATATAGTAAAAAGCATTGTGCATTAGTTCCATTGAACGGGTTGAAAATTATCACAAGATGCCATTTGTTTTAGGTGTCGATTTTAATTGCGAATTCAGACATGAATTTTCACTATTCAGCTCTTAAAGCAACGCCGGTGGTCTAGTGCTCGAAAATTTAAGGTATTTTAAGGATTTTCTTAAAAAGTTAAAATATTGAACAACGATATTTAAACTTTTAAGGTATATTAGTATAAGGTATATTTTAAGGTATATTTTTTTTTTTAATTTAAAAAATTGTTGATCTGGTTCAAAATGGCGCTCAATGAGACGCTCTCAAGGAAAAGGGGCATGGGGGTGTTGTAGATTTTGACTTTTCTATTTATCTGGAAAACAAAAACCAAAAATATTATTAAGCACTATGAGTGCACTATAGAGTGGACCTTATTTAAAAAAGAAGGGGCACAAACTGTTGTAATTGATAATAAATTACATGATGATGATGAAATCAGCGCACCAAGATTAGTGGAAAATAATACATATATTGCTGGGAAAATCCAAAAATTAAAACTTTGTCCCCCTGAGTTATTCAAATAATTTGAGGTGATACCCTTATTAAACTGAAAAATTTTTAAAAAAACCAAAAAATCTTAACTTTTTCCGTATTTCAATTGGAATCGCAAATGAAAATATTAGAAATATGGCGATAGCCACTGATGTTATAAATAGCATATTTAAATTTCAGATGATTCGGTTGAGTAGTTTTTGTTTTTCTACAACTCCATGCCGAAAAAAGTAGTTTCGAGATAAATGAGTATAAAGAGAATGAATCTAGACTACACACTGTCTAGATTCATTCGACACCTACTAAAATGGTTCGACACCTACTAAAATGGCTGTAGAAGTGAAAACAACGTCAGGAAGACTATACTTTTGAAATATAAGGAAAAAACCCATTTCATATAAATTGTAGGAATTAAACAATGTTGTCTTGATAAATATAATTTGGGAATGATAAGCGATCCAAATATTTGCACACCACGATTAAGATAACTATTGATGTAATATTTGCTAGAAATATCGATGACATTACATATATATAAAATACGTTTGATATTTTAGATATTAAAACACAATAATTTTATTAACATTTACAAAAATAATTAAAAATTTATGCAAAATAATAATGTAAGGTAATAAAATTTACTGGTGGTAATTTAATTTAAATAAGTTAACATTTTTTTAGGTATTTAAAATTTTTTAATTTAAAATTTTTATTATTAAAAACCCATTACATTATCAAACGTATGAAAATGTGAAAATGCTTCGTTTCTCTCGTGTGTCCAGCGACGCATCTGCTTTTTTTTGTAATATAGGTTTTTTTTTTAAATTCTTCTGATGATATCTAATTTTTTTCAAATTTTTTTAAACATTTTTTTATATAAAATGATATGAAAAGACTCATAACCTTCAAACGACAGGCCTTACAAAAGCTTTCATCAATACAGCGATCATGAAAGTATATTGACGCCAATAAAAGTACTACTATTATGCCTTCTAAAGTAAAACTAGCTAAAATACCCACTGGGAAATCTCTTATGAGTTCAATGATTTTGGTTGTAAAACAAAAACGGGTGGAAAGTTCTTTTTGTAAAGAAAAAGTGAAATTTTTAAGTAAATGGTTATCTTTTCTCCATCTTTATGGAATGATTTTGATTTAATTTTTATTTAAAAGTTTTTTTTTAGAAGCTTCTACGATTCTTTAACTAATGAAATGTTAATATAAGTATAGCTTTTTCTATTGAAGCTATATAAATATAAATTTGTTTTTATAATGTAGGTCAAATATAGGTCAAGTCAAACAGTGAAACACTCTTCAAAGAACTCATTTCGAGATAAAACCACCTTTTAACATTCCATTTTTCTTAACCCTTTCAATGGCAGGTTAAAATAATTATGTAGTAGTTTCTTGCGGTAATATTCCTATCACTCAGGCCCTTAAAAGATAAAAAAGACTTACTTTTGATAGTTACCTGCGCTGTTTCCCTTTTTCCCGGTTGTCCAATTATGGATACAACCATTCAAACGTTGTATTATAATGTACAAGTGTGTAGTAAAATATGTTTGAAAAACTGGATTTATCTTTAATTAGTTAAATTAGTATATACAAGTAGTGTGGTGTGAATGAAACAAAACATGCTTATTGCACCAACAACTTATACCACTTTTATTAGCAAAACTTGGGTTTGTTCGAGTCTCAATAACTGCATCAATATTGCGCAACATATCAAAGTATCACGTTTGATACAAAAATCTTGCGACTATTGCAAAAGTCGAACGTTCTAGCGAGTAGAAATTTGCAAAATGCAAGAAACTGTCAACATGAATATTTATACTTTGCGAAAGTTATGGAAGAAGAAAGGTAAGCAACATTGGTATTGAATGCAATCTATTTTACATAAAATGGTAATTATATATCATATTCGTATACATATATTTATTTATATTCCATTTAATAAATTTTTTAACGAAATTTTTTAAAAAATTTGCAGTTTCGTCTCTGTCCTCTTCTTTAAAATTTCGGTCAAAAACAACTTTCTTCACCGCAAAGACTTTTATTTTCTTGATTTTCCATATGTTAGTAACAAGTTAACAATCGCTAAATTTATTAAAAAAAGTTATTATGAAAGTCTCACGTTCGATCACAAAAGCAGCGCAAAATATTTGTAATATTTAGGCAAAGTATCAACTGAGCATCTGCACCAGAGAACTGCAACGAGTATCCGACAGAATTCGGATACTCAAATCATACCCGAGTGTCGTGCTGTTCTCAACTCTATCCATACTTAATAATATGTGTAAAATACTCATAGGCATTCGGCTCATTAGCATTTTTTCGGGTATAAGTACATTCTCATATCCGAGAACGGCATGATCCGATCCACTTCGAGCCGTTTTCAATGAGTGCGTTGAGTCAGTTTATTACAAAGGCGCTCGATCCGAATGTATTTTGAGTGTACTCTGAGTACTGCTCCTTCTCTGCGAACGTCTCTTAGCGCTAATTAGTTTTTTTTTTGCGTATGCACTTTTCGTAAGTACGTGTCTGTAGGCCATGTGAGCTCTCATTTTTTGTTTGTTTTTTTTCGAAAACTCGTTCTTGGTATTTTATTGTTGCACTCTATGGAAGAAAAAACAATAACAACGCTTGTGATTTTGGTTTGTTAGACATAAACAAAAATAAAACAAAATCAAAATGCCGGCGCACATTGGTTAGAAGTTGGAAATAAATACCAAAACTGATGATCTACTTTTGTGATTTTTTTATCAGAAATATACATCAGAAAATATTTATCAGAAATATATGTATATAGGTTTTTCTGTGTAGACGCCTTAAAATACGATTGATGTAAAAATGTTGAAAAAATTTCGTAAAATATTGATATTTTTCAAGAGTTATTACAGACAATTGAGAAAACGTATTGCACTCTGGTTTTTTTTAAGTACAAAAAGCATTATTGAAAAAGTTTTTTGCATTCTTGAAATATTTTTTTTTTGCAATAAATTTCTTATGCAAAGTTGATATGACAGAAAAAACGTAAATTTTTTTTGCAGAAAATATTTTTAGAATTCAAAAACATAATGATCGTCGGATGTCGACGATATATTAAATAAAGAAATGCTTTTATTGGACTTTAAGTTTAGCGATTAAAAAAAAAACAGAGAGTTTTTTGCGTCTTTAAACAACATTTGGTAAATGCGTTTCGAAGAAAATATAGATATGTTTAGTCTCAAGGTTTATTACTATAGTCATTTTCTTTAGTATACTTTTAGGCATTTTTTTATTAAACGATCACTTCTTACGAAAGTGCGGCATATTAATAAATAGGTATATTTTTTTATTTAAAATCGTTAAATTTTTAATGTAAATAGTGAAAGCATTTACCAACTAAATACGATAAATGGTTTAAAATGTTATAATTCTTCTTTTGAAATACTAGAATATATTTACAGAGTAATTAAGTATTCTACAGTGTGTTTCTCAGTCTAGTAATTTGCTATGTTAATATATATTAAATATTTTTTTAAATAATTACAATTAAATTGAATTAGTAAAACAGTAATGTGATATGTATCAAGTTAAATTAATTCACATTATCTTATAGCTTACTATGAAACATTTTAATTAATTTCGCAATAAAATGCTTTCAAAACTATTCAAACATTTAAATTCCCTTGTCAAGAAATGTTCTTCAAACATCTTCAATTAGCTGAAAGTGAAATATATATTCTTTGATTCTAAACAACAGAATTAGAATACGTACACGGAGAAAATTAATTTGTTTGAATCAATTTGTATTTAGGAAAAAGAAAAATTTTGAATAAATACAAGCAAAATTTTGCTAAGTTATTATAAACTGAAAATCAAATTTTTACTTAATTCAAGCAAATATTTGCTAAGTTATTATAAATGGGAATAGCAAATTTTTACATAATTCAAGCAAATATTTGCTTAGTTATTATAAATTGGAATAGCACATTTTGATTAGTTTTTGCTGAAATTTAGCATAATTTTGAAGTGGCTGAGAATCAAGCCCAAGTTTTGTTTAACCACAATACTAATTTAGCAAACAGTTTTCTCCGTGTATGCAAGCCATGTTTTTTGCTACACGACCTGTGCTCACTTTGTCACATTGCTAAAAAGTATGCTATTATCTTTTTTAACTGTTGATAGTATCAATTTACAACCAGCGCCAATTTGTGGCAAAAAGCATGAGGTTCACTCCTTTTTTTTTTGAATAAAAACGAAACGATAAGCTTTTTTAATGATTTTTTTCTGTTTTTATAAAAAGCAAACAAATTATATCTTGGAATACTATAAACCACTTGGAATACGGAAAAACACGTAAAGTGGAATCGTAGTAGATCGTATGGGAGGTGGGAGTGGCAAAAAATACCTTTTTATGATAGACATATATTGAAGTTTTCTGACAGAATGGTTCTTGTATTGGTTCAAGACAAAAAAAATATGGCGTTTTAAATATTTGTGTTGTATGGGGTAGGCTTGATTGAGGGCGCATTTAAAAATATTTTTGTGTGTATTCTAATAAAGCAAATTCCAAATAATACACAAAATTTTATTGGTTTACGATGAGTCCTTCTATTTATTGACAACTTTTGTATGTGGCTCAACCACTGTGCGGCGCACGTGTCTGTTTGCTTCTTGTGCGTTAACACGTGCAAAAGAAGTTTAATTTAAATTATGCGCATGTGATTTGGTAACTTAAGGTTACAGAAAAATAAAAAAAATACTTTACAAATTTAATAATAATTGCTGATTGCAGAAAATGAATGACACTTACGATACTATCGAAACTGCGTATTATTTTTAAGCCTAAACAACGTTACCTCATGCGCAGCTTTCACTGTGTAAGATAAAAACAAAAAGCAACACAAGAATAACACATCTGTTATTCAGCATTTAGATATGCGTAGGAAAAAATAGCACAAAACAAATACAAAAAACTCGCTCACTATTTACTGCTGCGCTCTACTGAGCTCTCTTTCATATTCGTGGCAGATGAGCCGAGTGATTCGGCTACTTGTGTCGATTATAAGTATTTCGGCAAGTAGGATAAGTATCAGCAAGACGACAACAACCATAAGTATCTATGATCGGAAAAAATCCGATCTTTCCCGATCCGACTCATGACTTAGGATACTCATATTTATCTGAGCCGCCGCATTCTAGCTTCGTAGAAGAGAATATGAGTCGAGTTGCGTGCGCTTAGGGTGAGTAGGTTTTTGTACTTATTTTTTGCGGATACACTCAGAGTCGCAAAAAAGCTATCCGTTGCAGATCTCTGATCTGCACCAGAGCTGCCAATGAATAACAGTGTTGCAGTATTGCTGCAATTATTGAGTGTCTCGAACAAGCCCCTTATTATGACAAAATCATATAATCGAAGCACAAAATTGAAAAAAAACTGAGTTAAACGCAAAATATCTCTCTTAATTTATGTCAAATATGGCTATGACTTTATTTTATAGTACTAAGCGATTTGGTTAAAAAAAATGTGAAAAATAAAAATAAAATATATTTTCTGATGTGTCCAATATAATGGGCAAATCCAATGAAAGGGTTAAGTTTTTATTAGGAAACACTTAGAAAATTAATGTTATTTCAAAACTAAAGTTTTCACCCCAGCAGACGAAATAATTACAGATTAAATTGTGTCAATAAGCAAAAACATTTGTTAAAAAAAATAACACCAATTAAGTGAACAGTTAATTTGCGTAACTTGTTTACATCTGTAAGGTTCAGTAACCTGCATCTGCCCACTTGTAAACATCTGTAAAGTTCATGCTGCTTAACGCATTTCTATCTATTAGAAAAAGCAAAAACAGAACAACAACACCTGCATTTTAACTAAGATAATATTTACCTGTTTTTGTTATTACTTTTTCACTCTGTACTTTTTTATTTATTATTAAGTATTATTTTTAGTTAAATAATACTTTCATTAGAAATAACCAGTAGTAATTAGTTGTAATAATAGAATTATAAATACATAAATATCAATTTTGTAAGATGGTTTGGGTAGGGATGGTTCAGAGTGGGTATTAACACAAATTTATCATTCAAACTTATTTATATTACATTAAAATACTGAAGAATTGTGTGGTAGCTATACAAACGCATAACAAACTACATAAAACCTTCATAGAGTATAAGAGCTTAGATCAGAAAAATCTCAAACTTTTAATATATTAAGTAAATTTAGTAAAATTTAAGAAAATCTTAAAACTGGTAGTTGGAAAAGATTGGCAAAAAATATAAATAATGTAAAAAATATTTCTTGATGTACACATGTGGCATTTACAAAAACTAGTCTACGGTTTCTGTGTTATTTTTCGTTCAGGAGTTATGTCATTTTAGAAAATGTGGGAAATTGTGATGTAGGGAAGCGAAAAGGTAAATTTTCCCATATAAATTTTCGTAACCTTGGTTTCACACGGACTATCTGTGCGAAGTTTTCACGAAAGAAAGATATACCACTCAATAGCCCAAATCGAAATGAATAGCCCAAATCGAAATCGAGTTAAACCGTGTTCTCAAACTTAAGTAACAGATTTAATTCCGTCCAAATAGCCCAAACATTACACTGTGCAGTCTAGGGCTTAATATATTTTTAAGAATTTGAAGGAAGTATTTTGATAAAAATCAGTCAGATTTTGAGATTTTGGTCCCAGAAAATCTACAAAACGTGGCGTAAGAAGCTTCGCTTCAATAAAAATCCAATCGTATAAGATTAAATGATCAAAAAGATTTCGCATCCAATGAGTCCAAAGAGAAAAGTTCTTCAATCGCTGGAGAACTACAATTAACAACTATACTGCCGTCATAAGGAAGAGATAATAACAATATTTTGAGATAAACAACTTATAGTAATCTATAAAAAAAATGCACTGAGAAGGGTTTGGATGGTTATAAATATTTGGTTCTTTAGGATAGTGAAATCTAGTTTGCTCAATATTCATGATATCTTGTCCGATTTTATTAAAAATGCAAAAACTCTGGAACAAACACTGTAGTTGCCGCTTTTTTGGTTGGTTGTTCTATAAATTTAAGTTATCGCAAAAGGGTTCAAAAAGCCGTGCCTGCACGAAAAGCACATTTTATTTATTAAAAAGATTTTTTGTTTATATATTTATGATATTTAAATGATACAAGGATACAAAAATATTTAATAAAAAATCAATATGTCATGTATAAGAAAATCAATATTTAAAATATTTTCTTGGTTCACAAAAAGAAATAAATACATTTTAAAAGCACTAACTACAAATTAAAGGGGAAAATGCACAGTCTAAAAAGTTTTTGTTGAATTTTACTACAATACTCGTAGGCAATAGTTTTACGGCTGTTGCTATAGTAAATTTACACACCCTTATTTAATTAAACATCCCTCCAGGAAATGTGAGCATTCCCCATTGGCGTCGGAAGCGGGGGGAAAGGGGGGCAGTTGCCCCCACTTTTTTAGCTAGATAAACAATTTAAAAAGAAAACTTCAAAAGTTATTCAAAATGTCAGTTTTTTTTACAACGATAATATTTTTGTATTAGATATTTTCCTCTTTTTTCTCTCTTCTTCATAAGCATGCTTGCGGATAACCATTTTCTTTCTCTGTGTTTGCAAAAAGATAGAACAAAATGTAGAGTTTCTACTGCAAGCCCACCATTTCAGTTTAAAAGCATCCTTAAGTATGTAGCTTAATACTGTAATATTGTAATCGAAGCCTTCAACGGAAAAGTGCCTTCTGAACAAAATCTAAAAACAAAACTAGATCTTTAAGCAGGTGACTTTGATGTGAGCGACCTCCACGCGCAATTTAAATTGCTGGAGCAATTGGCTGGCCAAACATCTTCAAACTGTAGTGGCATTGTATCCCAATTTGCAAAAAATTCGGATACCGTAAAAAAAACTATTAAATGAAGTTGAAAAACTTATTGCTTTGCTTTTGACATTGCCTGCATCAGCAGCTTCATCTGAGCGTTTTTTAGTGCACTAAGACGACTTAAAACGTATCTTGGAGCAACTATGACACAGAAACGACTCACTCATGGCGGCACTTATACACATTCACAAAGATAAAACCGAAGAATTGAATTCGATGGAGGTGGTGAAAGAGTTTGTTTCTCGCAAGGACAGAAAGAAACATTTTGGAATAATTTAAATTGATATAACTTTTTGTACATTATTGCATTTAAACCATGTAAAGATATACCTAGTCTTGCTTTATAAAAGCAACCATTATTTCTTATATTTTCATATTACCATATGAAAGAGCCTTTAAAGAAGGATCTCTAATATTGAAATTGGAAGAATTTTTAAAAATAATGAAATTTGAATATTTTTATATATTTTTATATTTTTTTATTTTAAACTAAAATAAAAATTTGTGCATTCACATTCATGTTTCTTTGAAAAAATTTTAGTGAACTTTTTTTGCACCACCATTTGTACTGCCCCCATTTTTACTGCCCCCCCAGATGAAATTCGCTTTCGACGCGCTTGGCATTCCCGGATGTTACCAGGAAACTCCATTGCTTTTTTAACATAGCATGTCATTAGAGGGAAACATTCCTCCCCGCCTCTGTTAAGAATTCATGTCAAAACATTCCTCTCAGCTGTCCTCAAAAGTGAATTGGAAGCAGTCCTCTCCGCTGTCTTAAAAATTAATGTGGAAAAATTCCTCTCCCTTGTTATGAAAATGGATTCGGCCAGGATTCGAACCCGGGACCCCTGAGCGACAGTCTAGCGCGCTACCACTAGACTATCGAATTCTATAATAAGCGGCTAGGAAACAATGATATTAATATTTTCTATTGTCATTGCTTGACAATAAATAAAAGTTTCCACATGCATTCTTAAAGAAGCGGTTTGGAAACAATATAAATACAAAACTACCTTTAAGCTTCCGAAAGATACGGTGGGGAATGTTTCTTTATCACTTTCAGATGGAAACCTTCCGATTTTTCCTGGAGGGATTGCTCACATATACCAATTGTGTTGTGTTGTACAACATTAGATACTACAACATAATAAAACTTTTACTAAAAATCGAGTTATTACTACACTTTTTCAATTAAAAACCATACAACTCTTACATATTGATATCCGTACACGTTGACAGAGTCGACTGAACATCTGTTGAAAATGATGTATTTTTTGTATTTGTATTTATTTAGTTACAATATGTTGATTGACATTTAAGACTTAGTCTTTTACATGCCTCATTTATAGTCAATATCATAAATATTTTGTGAATTAATTTTACATTAGAAAGACTTATAATAGAATTAATAAAAATACAGAATTATTTAAACAAATAGTAAAATAAAATTAAAATATAATATTAACATACATTAGTTTTTGAACAAGAAAAATATTAATTATAAATATATATTAAGATATTAAATGTAAATATTTTAAATTGGTTTTACAGTTCATAAAATAAAAGTTTAGAAAAAGATTAAGTTGAGAATCAGAGCTAAGATTCAAGAACTGAAAAAAAAAAGAAATAGAAAAAGAGAGTTAAGAGAAGTGTTCACAAATTAAATGCTGAAAGTATCTACTATTGGAAACATTTTTAATGCTGTTTGGCAGTGAGTTTCATAGTCTTATTGCACTAACGAAAAACAATATACTTAAGTTAAGAAAGTTATACTTAGGAATAATTAGGTTCATGCTTCGATTGATCTACAAAATTTAAGCTTCTCAATATAGTTTGGGCATAGCGAGTTTATCCTATGCAGGAAAATTCAGTTTTTTGCCTCAAGATAGTTGGTTAAGCTACATTAGGCCGTAGCTTAACTGATCAGTAAAGCGTGAAATGTGATAAGACCTTTTGATTCTGTAAACGTAGCGTGCAGTGTTATTAAACAGGCTTCGAAAAAATTCCGGATTGAAGAGAAAAATTGCACTCCTCCTCATCAATATTACTCAATTGACGAACGATTCACTTTGCTTTCCTCACTTGTGAAGAAAAAAACTTGGGCGCTCTTATGTTAAATATTCAGAGTGATCAAAACTTTTTCTTCGCTCTTTCATAGTATTCGTTCGTAGATACCCAGCGGCTAAAAATAGCGCTGAAACACTAATGATGATGTGCTGTTTTTTAGGCAAGTGGCGCATCTTTTTTGATGCAGCTTTCTTTCCTTTTTTGTTCTGCGTGTCCGTAAAAGTAGGCGAATTTTTACTGCATCTTTGGTTAGCTTTGAGGATGCAGTTAACTTTGAAAAGAACTCTAAAGTTAAATAAAATAATTGCTTTGCATAGCCAGCGATTGAACTCGGACTGCGTAACTCAGATCGAATGTCTTAACACCGTACTATTTTCTTGATTGATTCTGTATGAAAAAAATGTAGATACAAATATGCGCTCAACAACTCTGAAGTCTGAAGAGCGCGTCCTTAAAGCGTACCAAAATTGCGCATAAAATGCGGTGTTTCTACGAGCGCTTTTTATTTTTCCGCTGGGTAGTGCTTTTAAAAAAAACTGAGTTGAACAACGTCTTTGCTTTGTTATTCATTTATTGTTTCTCTCTCGCGAGTTTTTGCAGAGATAAGCTCATTTCATTGCAATTTTTGCGTTCGTTCATTTATTGTCTTCAACGAGTAATCTTGTTAATTAAAAATAAATACGTGTTTTTTGATGAACTATATTTTTTTGCGTTTTTTAATGAAATATTTAAGTACCTAATAAATTTTAAAAATGTTCCTGTTTTGTTTAATTATCTTAGTTTATAATAATTTCATAAAACATCATGATTTTTAAAGTTTTTTTAAAATTAATATATTATTAAGAAAAGTACTTAATATTATTGATTTAAATCCTTTCAATTTTTTACTTGCGAAGTGCTTAACTAAAGTTTCGCATCAAATGAAAGCGAGCGATTCAATGAATTTATCATTTCAAAATTCACGAGCGATGAAAACTAAACATCTCATGAAAACTTAACATCATGAAAAAGATTTCTGAAAAACTTTCTGTATGGACTGGGATTGAACCGCGGCTCTTTCGCTTACGAGCCAAGCACACTACCAGTAGGCTACGGCCACCACCAATCATCGCCTGACTAAAGCCACTGATAAGCATGATATTACTTTAAGAAGCATAAAATATGAACATTATGGACTTATTTTTCCGCAAAAATATTTTTTTGTCACATCAATCAAAATATGTAATACCTGGAATATACCTGGAAAACAAACAGTGAAATGCTTGTCAGAAAATATGTATGATAAACAAACATTGAAATGCTTGTCACAAAAATAGCAACATGTATGATAAACAAAATATGGTCAGAATTGCGAAATATATTTACGGTAAATAGAAATATGTTTGCTACAATCAAAGTCGAAAATGTCATTTGTCTGCATGTGTTGCGATCAGTCATTGCCCTTGTGCTCATGTGTACAATGCAACAAAAGTGTGCAATTAGCAAAAAGTTAAAATTTTTGAAAAAATACTTCTGACAAATATGACATGTTCGTGGTAAAAAAATTTATTATTTTACAGCAAACATATTTTGGAATTGCTTTCCACAAAAATATATTTTGTCACATCAATAAAAATATGTTTACCTGCAATTGTAAGCAAACATTGAAATACTTGTCACAAAAATAGCAATACGTATGATAAACAAAATATGGTTAGAAAAGCGAGATATATTTACGGTAAATAGAAATGCATTATGCATTTCAGAAATTTTACGGAGGTACCATTAACACCAGTAGCATTTGATTTAATATGCTTTATGCAGTGCGCTACATCCAACTCGCTAACTGTATTAAACTGAAAAGCAAATAGCAAGTTATGAGAAAAATGTTCACCATAATCAGGCGTGTCTACAGATGTAGAGTTAGCAACAAAAAAGTCGTTTAATATGTAAGGATCAATGCGGCACGCTTCAGATTCCTTGTTGCATAATACTTAACCCTTTAAATTACTCCAGAGCTGTTTTGAAGGTAGTGTAGGATTTAATTTTGATGAAAAAGCCTCTTTTTTGAGATCCTGATGGCATTTGTAGCTTCATTCCTAGCTTGCCTATAATTATGCAAGTTTTGTGCAGTAGGATTTCGTTTCCACTTGGTGTAGACTTTGTTCCGTTTTTTTAGAAGCAATTGTACGGAATGTGTAAACCAAGGGCAAGAGTTATTGGCTACGTGACGAGTACGCAGGGGAAAATGATTATCAAACAGACTTGATATTTTTTCTATAAAAAACTTTAACTTTCGTCGACTGAGCTAAGAAACCATCAGATCAACGAATTTATTCGCGTCAAATTGGGATACAAAGACGTGTAATCAATCTACCTGTATTCACGATATAGGCAAGATGAAATAAAGTTTCAGTGGCAAGTTTTGTTAGATTTATGTTTAAGCATAGTACTCTGTTCAGTTTCATGTGAAATTTCACTCAAATCTCCACACAAAAAGTGACAGCTGCGAAACAAGCATGGAAATTTTCACAACTTGTTCGTCGGAGCAGTACTCTATTCCGCTGCGTGAAATTAACGCAACATGATTCTGAGCAACATTTTTTCACGACAATTTAATTGTACTTCCTATTTATTTTGAAGTGAAAAGAGAGAGATAATATGAAATCTCCCAACTTATTTTCTGAGTCTCTCTGAGAAACGTTGCCATAGGAATTCCACGCAACAAACTTTAAGTCAGAAATTTCACGCAACAAATAAATAGATGTTGCCAGCGAAATTTCACGTAAACGAACAGAGTACTAGGCTCTAAGGTTCAAAAAATAAGGTCATGATCAGAAATACACGAAATTTAGTCAAACACGTCCAGTAACGTATGTGTTGAATATTCAGCATCTATTTCATTAGTTCAATTTATGTAGAAATATATAAGGCATTGCAGTTGATATTGCAACAAAATTCAGAATTTATTGCTTAATTTTGCTAAGAATAGTGTTTAATGGTAAATACTCAAAGATCAATATGAGGTTTGTAGTAAAATTATACATCAGTTGGAATATCAACAAAAAATTACTATAGTAATTATAGTAAATTTACAATTATTTTTTAGATTGCAGTATCTGTCTGTAGATACCGCTTTTGTATACCTGCTTATGTAAATACTGCGTTTTTTGTGTGAATGATTGATTTAATTTGTGTAGATATGATATTTCAAATAAAATTTTAAGCAATTGAGCAAAAAATTCACAATTTCTATTTTATTTTCTCGAATATGGAAGAAAGATGATTAAGAAAAAACAATAAAACTAATTTTGATTTTCGTGCTAAATGCCTCTTCCTCATGACGTGATTTTTGATTTTCGTGCTAAATGACTCTTCCTCATGACGTCAGTAAATATATCCCTGAATTCAACCAAAGAGTTTATACACAACTGAGTTTCCAAGTTCGTGGGTGCCAAAAGTAAATTGTGAAGTAAATTATAAATTGTGAATAAACCAAATAAATAGTGAAAAGTATCCAATCGCTAGAACTTTATACTATTTTTGTTCTGTTTTAATTTTGTTACCATCACTGTAAAAAATGCTACAACTTGTGATGCAATTTTTTCTGTAATTTGGTTGCCGCCACTTTTAATTTATGTAATTTTAATTGAAGAAATTAAATTGTTGCGTAACATTTTTAATTGATGTTTAAATGAAAAAACGTGTGGAAAACATGCGTTTGCGGCATTTCATGAGATATAAATTTTATGATTTCTGGCTGTGCTGTACAGCGTTGTGTTTGGGCTGGCATAATTTGTTGAAATAACATTGATTTTTTAACCAAGAGATAATATTTTGTTATTTTTCAGATTTTTATCATTTTGCCATGCAGTTAAAAAGGTACAAGGCGGAGAGGAAGGATTGGCTGCTGCAGCCACAAAAAACTAAACACAGTGAAGCATGACAACAATGTTTGTTGTAGTTACGTATTTTGGTTATGGCTGAAAGTTAGACCAAAAACGTTTAAAAAAAAACGTATTGGTCAATAGTTTTCAATATATTTCTGATCTGTTAGAAAGATAATAAAAAACACACCAAGTTCTTTTAATAGCTCCATTTCTGAGCTCTATGTATGAAATATTTTAAAATTGAATTTGATTTATTTAAGTAAATTAAACAAAACCCAAAGACATACAGACATCACATACAGACACATGCACACAAACTCATTGAATGCAGCATATCAATTCACATGAATGCAATGGCAAAAACATTCATTCAATCAGTAACTCTTTCAAGCAACTCATTGCTGCTGCTCTCAATCAATGTTTTAAAAGGATTCCTAGGGTTCCATGATGCACTCAGTCCACCCTACGATCAATCATAGATCGATTGTTACTAAAGCACTCACTCACTCACGCATTCAAACACACAAACACACTCAAATTGTTTGGCCGTTGCATGGATGAAAGCTTTTGTCGATGCATTTTTATTTTTGTTTGGTTTGGTTGCAGATTCAATTCAATTGCATCGACATAAACGAATAATTTATGACAAGTTTATCAATAAAAAAATTTTAAATCAAAAATTATTTTTTTGCCATTTTTCAAACACTCAACTCAGCTCAGCTCAGCATACACGTATCCTTGCCAGCAAGAGCCCCATATATTCTTGTGTAAACATTAAAATTGCTTATATAAATAAAATTGTGCAAAAAATATATATTATTTGCCATTCCTTATTGCTCACTTTTTTCACTATAGGAAAGCCATTTTCTCTATTTAAATGCGCTACATGCAGGATAATCTGGAATATGTGAAACGAAACTTGAAAAAGTTTAAGTCGAAATCATAAATGTGTTCTTAAAAATTAAATAATAATAAAAAAAGACACTGTTTCGATAATATCGTAAGTAAAGACGTAGAATTCCTTTTTTTGCAGTAATAGAGTAAAGTTCCGGTTTTTTTGTTTTCATTTTTCAAAACTATTTTAAAGCATCTAAAAAAATTATTTAAAAACAAATTTGTTTTGTATAACTTTTTGTTTGATATTTTTAGTGATAAAATTATATGTTAATGTCGCTGCTCGGCCGCCACCTCTCCGCAGACAATGACAAACCTCAGAGAGTCAAAACTGCCATATAAAGCTTCTTGAGAACATAAGCCGTTCGGAGTCGGCATTTAACTCGTAGGTCTAGTTCTCGATCATTTGTGTTCGAACATTTAGTAAAATGGCCAATTTATTTCGTTTATTATTAATTTTGATTAAAAAACGAAATAATATATATTCAGCAATTCCATTTTGAACGTACCGGCCTTGCGGAATGACCATCTCCGATTTGGGTGAAGTTTTGCATGGAGCAGTGGCGTAGCTAGGGTTGATGACCCGGGGCTGAAAATAAATTTTGCACCCCAAAAGGACGGTTATCCTTATCTAAAATCTCTATAAAGAAATAAGAATTTGCAAATATATTTTGTTTAAAATTTTGTATTTATATCTTTTAATAATTTTGTTCAGATGCATCGAGTATATTTAACTTTTTTGGTTTTAAAAACATCAATTGGGTGTCTGTAAAAATATATAAACATTATTTAATGATTAAAAATATTTCATAAAATCAAACTTTGAGATACCATTAAGATTTAAAATTCCTTCTTTCTTGCTTTCAGAGAAGCAAACTTTTCGATAACTTCATCGAAATCGATGTTCTCAGCCTCTTCGGCTTCAATAGATAATATTGAGAGGTCTGTAAGTCTTGGCTGCCCCATTGTTGACCGTAAAAAATTTTTTATTAATTTAAGTTTTGAAAAGCTTCTTTCACATGAAGCAACTGAAACGCAAATCGTTAAAAATAATTTTAAACTAAGTGCTAGATTCGGCAACGTCTCTTAGAATACCCATTCATATATACAGTTGAAAAAATCTATTGAGGTCCAGTTTTTATGAGTTTCCAAAGAAATATCTGCAGCTTTAAGGTGCCTTCTTAGCCTTGGTATTTCAATTGATAACTCTTCTTCATTGACCTCATCATGGACAGCGTCCAATCTTTGTATTAAGAGCTGCACTTAATTTTCAGAAGTGGATAGCAAGCTCGGTGGTAGAATTGCTTCAAATGCATTTTCAATTTCTTGTACCGATTTTGTTCTGCTATTAAGTTCCGAATGAAACCTATCCTGGCACTCGAACATCGCCCTCTTATTTTCTTCTTGCAGACTTAATCTACAGTCTCTGGTATGTTCTCCTGGCATCCTTTTTCTGTATCGGATTCGTCTCTCAACTAGGATCCCACAGCTTTTCGATTTGACAAGTGCTTTTTGAATTGCTTGTTGCACTATATTATAACGTTCCTCGAAAACAAAAATGTTCAATGCCTTGAGCTTTAGCAAAACCTTGTCAAGCGATAAGTCCTTAGTTTGCAAGTACTGTTGCGTTATTTGAACTTCCCGAAGGACATCATGCCAAAAGTATAAGTAGCACAAAAATGTAGAAAGAGTAGCATAATACCAAGGACTGCTGACAGTAGGCCCTGTGCTGTTCCTCTTGTGTCAATGTTTTCGTCAGGTTCACAGAAAGCTTCAAACGCTTCAACAAGCTTTTGTTAATGTTCTGCAAGAGGCTTTACTGCAGAATAGTGTGCACTCCAGCGCGTTGTTGACAACCTCTTTGCTGATACATTTGTATGCCAGATTAATTTATCCCATCTATGAGTGGATGAAGCAAAAAAAAAAAAAATTATAACCGTTCTAGAGTACCAAAAAATGTGACACATGATGCAATTTAAGCGAAGGCATGTTGACCGCACAAATTTAAAGAATGGTCTACGCATCCAATGAATACTGATTTTTTATTTTTTTCTTTAAGAATTTTCTGCACCCCCGTGGATTTCAGACATTGTAGCAGCATTGTCATATCCTTGGGCACGACACATCATAAAATCTAAACCATCACTTTCAATTTTTCTGAATATATCTGAACTGATATCTTTGGCTTTGTTGCCCATAATAGTGAAAAAATCCGAGAAATACCTTCTTAACTTGTACTTTACCATTGGTTATTTTAACATACCTAATAACTTCTGACATTTGATCCACATGTGACACATCTGGTGTATTATCAAACATTACTCCAAAGTATTAAGCAGCTTTTATATCTTTGATAAGTTTGTATTTCACATGATCAGCTAATACGCTTATAAATTCGTTCTGAATGGTTGGTAAAAGGTAAGTATGTTGGAATTTGCAATTAGATTGTGTTAAATTTGTGAGGTGTTCTTTAAGGACCCTTCACCAAACATTATACCTATGCTTTCAGGTATTTTTGCACCTTTTGTTATATGAAATGTAACAGTACAGCCAATATAATAAGTTCAATCATACTAGATATTGAAAAAACATATATTAAGCGCTCCTATTAACCCTCTGCGACTGACGTGGTAGTATGACAGACACCATAAAATGTGTATATTTTGCAAAAATTATTTGTGCTATATCAATAAATGTTGTTTAGCCTCATACGTCTTTTTAATTTTATATATTAGTAATTTAAAACAATAATATACACTCTTAACTTTAAAATATAATAGGTAAAAGAAGGAATAAAAAGCGAGTTTTGAAAATATAAGTTGTCAAAATGATGTCTGGTATACAACCACGTCAGTAGAATTGTGAAAATTAAGGCTCATCAGTCGCAGAGGGTTAAAAGAAAATTTTTGCTTACACAAAAAAATTACACATTTTAGTACAGATTTATGTTAAAAATTATTTAGTTAATTTTGCACCCCTTCTGTCTGTGCACCCGGTGCGAACCACCACCCTTGGCATCGCTACTGGCAAGGAGCATTACTGACGGGAAAAAATTTGATGTGATTTTTGGCGGAGTTCCGGAGTGCACAAAATTGACAAAAATCTGCAAAAAGTCGAAAATCGATTTTTACGACAACTCATATCTCAAACACTTGTTTTTTGTTATTTGCTAAAAATATTAATTTTGAACTATGGTTGGAAAGGTCATTAAAGGGACTTTTTTGACGCTCATATTTTGAGCACCCATTTAATCCATAAAGTTGCATCCAATAACCTAAACGAACATTTAGAAGCTTCAGAAAAAGAATCAATGAATTGAAAAGTATGCACGTTACATTTAATTTGCGAAATGAAACATATCCTACAGATATGGTCAATCAAATACCTATTCCTCAAACGAATAACATGACCTTTTTGGGTGTTCATCTTGACAGACGGTTTACATGGCGAAATCATATTGAGTCATCATATTAAGTTGAACTGGCTACTACAGGAACATAAGGTACTGCTATACAATTCTGTTATTAAACCAATTTGGACGTACGGAGCACAGGAAGAAGTCAGATCTGGTATGTTGAGCTAATAAAGCGTTCACAATCCAAAGTCTTACGAGCTATTATGAATGCACCATAGTTTGCAAAGAATTAAAATATCCACAAAGACCAAAATGTTCCTTTAGTTGAAAGCAGTCTTATTGTACTTCATAAAAAAATACAAAACCGCCGAGTATCGATGGTCGCGACCATCGATAGTGGGATAGTTTTTTACTAACCATTGAAAAACTATCAAAAGTTATAAATTAAAACGAGAATAAAAAAAAAATTTTATTTTCTTAATTAATTTGTAATCTATTGAGTTATTACATGAACATTACAGCTTTAGATCAACTAAGTTTTTTTTAAGAAGGCAACAACAACAACAACTCTGTGTAGAGTAAATCACTTAGCTGACCCAGTAGTTCTAGTCTTGAAGAAATCTCAAATGAATCATGTACGATTTTTCTTGATCCTTGACGAAACATGCTGATTTGGCCATACATTTCATTGACGAAAATTTCATATAAATGTTCCAATTTCGTGCAAGACGCAATGCAGAAACGTCAGGTTTTATCATGCACGAACCCAATATCGAAATATTGAGGAAGTTTCGTTAACGAAAAGTAGACAGGATTATAGAGAAAATTCGTCAAGGAATTAAAATCGAAAAATAACGAATAATACCGAAACGTTGAAGAAGTGAAAACGCTGTATTGTTGCAGTTTAGCCTCTGGACGATTCGGCGAATTACAACAATCATTAATATCTTCAAGTTGTTGTAATAGAGTGGAAAAAGTTAGGCGCTGACATTATGGTGAAAGTTTTGCGGCTACAGTTCGCAAATTGCGATCAATTTGTGGTACAATAATGCTCCAAAAGAGTCAACTGTAAAGAGATTAATGGATAAATTTGCCGAAACTGGGTCTGTTAGTGATGTAAAGACAACAACGCGCCTTCGACCAGGTCGATCGACCGAAAATGTCGCAGCTGTACGTGATGATGTCGCTCAAACTCCATCCACCTCAATTCGACACCGAGCTCAGCAAATTGGTGTCTCCAAATCCACTATGCAGCGAATTTTGACGAAAGATTTGCATCTTCATGCATAAAAAGTTCAATTGACTCAGGAACTGAACAGCGAAAGGAGTTCGTTAATTGGGTATTGGAGAGACAACATGAAAATGCTGATTTTGCCGCTAAAATCATCTTCAGTGACGAGGCCCATTTCCATCTTGATGGCTTCGTCAATAGGCAGAATTGTCGCATTTGGGGTGAGGAAAATCCTCGAGTGATTCACGAGAAGCAAATGCATCCTCAACGTGTCACTGTGTGGTGTGCTTTTTGGGCTGGAGGAATCAGTGGACCTTTTTTTTATGAAAATGAGGCAGGTCAAGCGCAAACAGTCAATGGTGTTCGGTATCGTGAAATGATAACCAGTTTTTTCTTGCCTAGAATTGAAGAAATGAATGTGGAGGGCATGTGGTTCCAACGAGACGGCGCTACATGTCATACAGCCAGAGAAACAATTCAATTGCTGCATCAGTCATTTCACCGTCATTGAAAATTTCATTAAAAGATCGCGTGTATGCCAGCAAAGCCGCGGCGGCCATCTGCACGATATATTGTTCCATACATAACCTCATTCTGTCTACTTTACGATATAATAAAAATTTCACGATTTTTTTTTTAAATATCTGTGTTTTATTTAAAATTTAAAAATTGCGCTCTTGTTGGGACACCCTTTATTTTGTATGAATTTTTTTTTAAGTCCAGCAGCTCATGCATAAACTTCCTTCAAGAAATCATCACGATAAGTTCGTCAATGATGCCGCGAACTACTGGGGACTAGACAGTCTGTTTCGGAAATCACTACATTTACTCTTCAATAGTCTTTGAGTGATGAAGCTGTAATAAACTCACTGTTTAAAGCCGTATATGAGTTCACACATTTTGGAACTCATTCATATGAACTATATGTGACCTTCTCCGAGAAAAGGGACCTAGTGTGTCAAAAAACGAGTTTGGACTTAAGAACGGATTCTGGTACCTAAAAGGGTGTAGAATAAGATGAAATGAGTTAGGTTCCTGATTAAAATTTATTTACCCCATAAAAACGTACAAAACGAACTCGGTGTGTTCACAGTGATTATGAAACTTTAAATGAGTTTTTCTCAAAACTTCATTTTTACACACTAGGTCCCTCTACTCGGAGAAGGTCACATATGGGCATTTCCATCGTAACTCACGTGACATGCGTACGACTTAAGGCTTCGTTTTCTCGGAAGTTTATGTTATTAATCTGAAACACCCTGTCGTTGCCATATGGCAACGCAAACACAAACGGGCTTATTTTAGTTTAAACCATTTTGTATTTGCGTTAACAGGTCATTCTGAAAATTTAAAAAATATTTACTCAGGGTGATTCGGGTTAATGTAAAAAATTTCTTATGTACATATATCTTACAAGAAATAGTAATGGTGTGATCTACCAAAATTGTCGTTCCTGTAACTAGTTAAGAATGGCAGTGGTAAAAATGGGCGTAACTCACGCGACAAAAAAAGAAAGTGTATTTTACAAGCAAGCTAAGATTGTAAAAAGTCAGCGAATGCTCCCATATAATTTGTTTTTGTTTTTAATTTTTAAATAATGGGAAAACAGTTAAATTTCATAATTAACCTACTTTACCTATGGATTTTGCATATTTAAAAATATATTGAGTTTTCAAAAAATATTTGCCGTAACTCACGCGACATAACCTACGCGACAAAAT
This sequence comes from Dichetophora obliterata, assembly GCA_963920525.1. Lineage (NCBI taxonomy): Eukaryota > Metazoa > Arthropoda > Insecta > Diptera > Sciomyzidae > Dichetophora > Dichetophora obliterata. Next base: position 108,915,179 of record OY986438.1, read on the forward strand.
TTTCTTAAATATAAATTGGGTAATTAAAGTGGCGACCGTAGCCTAGTGGGTAGAGTGCGTGGCCCCTAAGCTAAAGAACCGTGGCAGCCCGGGTTCAATTCCAGCTCAGACAGAAAAGTTTTTTCAATTGAATTAATTTTTCTGTTCGGTCGTCACCTCTCTGCAGACAATGGCAAACCTCAGAGAGTAAAAAATTGCCATGCAAAGCTTCTGGAGAACATAAGCCGTTCGGAGTCGGCATAAAACACGTAGGTCCAGTTCTCGGTCATTTGTAATCAAACATTTAACAGCACGCACAACACAATTGATCAATAGAAGCTAGGTCAGAGTCCTTCCAAGGGCTGAAATGGTCAGTTTATTTAATATTCTTTTATTTAGAATTAAGTAATTAGGTAGTAAAGTAATAATGTAATTTAGTAATTTTTAAACAAATTTAACATATTGTCCTTTTATTGTCTCAACCATTTTTTAATTATCTTTAGCCAATGCCTTCCATTTTTACTTAAACAAAAAAGTTTAAAAAACATTTACTAAACATTTGCGAAACAGTGCATACGATTAACCATGATGATCAGGTTAATGAATTTACATAGAAATTTCTTAAATTGATAAAATACAAATGTTTCTCTTAGAAACTATCATAAAATAAAAAGTTTTTAATAAGCTTTAATTTTTTGGTCACGGTGGACTTTTCTGTGGAAATGCCCATATTGAACAAACATTATTTTCAATTCTTTATATATTTTCTTTGCGAGAAAAACGAGAAATTGATCTTTAAAATTTGTCTAGAATAAGAGAAAAATGTTCTTAGTTTGGCTCAGTGTTGCCAGGTTTTTTGCGGTCCCTCCCGCGATATTGTGCAAAATGGTTCTTTACAATGCTGAATGGTGTGGATCTTGTGCGACCAAGGGCCTAGGTCTTTTAAAACGGTGCAAAAATATTTTACTCCAGCTGATATTTGCATGATATACACCTCATATATCAGGCCAAAAATGGAGTACAACTCGCACATTTGGGCAGGGACTTCAAGACCTTATTTGGAGCTTCCGGATCAAATTTATCGTCGTGAGATTTATTTGATAGGGAATAAATGTATTGCATCCTCTCTCAACTCTTTTCATAGACATAATATTGGTTGACTCAACCTTCTATATAGGTACTACCATGGTAAGTGCTCGAGGGAGATACATAGCCTGACGCCACTAGCCCTTGTGTTTTCCAGGACCATTCCTGCAGCTTTCCAAGCCCATTCCATTACCATTGCCTTGATGTCCAACAGAACCTCACCTTACCGTCATTATTAGTTCTTTAGTCGCACGGTAAAGTTGTGGAATAGTCTCCCTGCTACCATTTTTCCAGGAAATTTTAAGCTCTGCAAATTCACTATTCTATCTTTCCTCCAAATAGTCAAAATATAATTAATTTGACAGCAATGGCAAGGACATCTTTACAGAGTTGTCAATGAAAAATATATTTTAAAAATACTATCCAAAACTATAGTCAGCCCAAAACTATCGATAGTGCCATCGATAGTTTGCAAACTCTAGCTCAAACCAGAAATATCACACGCCTTAAGAGAATGAATTCATCGTCACACTAGACATAAATTGCCACTATTGTTAAAATGATTACCCAGAGCGACGTCACGGCCGTCTCGTCTGGCATATGTATGAGCTTGGCCCCGTCCATCTACCCTTACATATGTGAGCACTGCTCTAATATCTTCACAGATAAATCTACAGTTAATAGAATACAACATCATTACTCAGAGCGAGACCACGCTACTCTCGACTGCCATATGCTGGAGTTAGGCTACGTCCGTTTAACTTCACGTATGTGAGCACAGTTTAAATCTTTCGCTTTATTAATTACAAACTTCAAAGTTTTAAAATTATGTCGAATACCAATCAAAATAAAAGCCTTTATTGTTATATATTTTCTAACTATACATTTGTTCCTAGCAGTGGTTATGAATTTGTATGTAATTATTTTTAGTTTAAAATTTGATGAATTATTGTTGGTTTCTAAGACGAAGATTCAATAAATAATAATAAACGTTAAAAAAAAATATGAAGTTAACTGTTTGATGAGATTTTGTGAATTCAAGTCTCAAATGACTTATGGATCAACAAGATTTATGGCAATTTCGTTTCTCGAAAAATTTTGCATTTTTTCAACCCTCTTTCTGGCATCTTTGGGAAATCTGAATATTTTCTTCTTTTGAGGTCAAAATTTTCGCGAAAAAAACATGATTCAATTTTAGAAGTCACTATTTTTAATCTCAAGAGGGCAGAATTTCCAAAAAAGGCCGGAAAAAATGTTGCATTTTTTCGAAAAATGAAACTGCCTTTAAGTGAAAGGCTGGCAAGATGTTCTCTCAAGCTTCAAGGTTTTAATTTTTCTATCGAACATAGAAAAGATAGCGAAAACATTGCGGCTGATGCATTGTCACGTGTTTTCGGTTATAAAGATATAGTTGAAGCCTTAGAACTTAAAACTCTTCCGACTATTGATTTAAGTTCAGGATGTTTTGAAACTTAAGCGAGTACAAAGAGTTGCTTGAAAAATTTCTAAAATTTCTCGAAAGGTGACTAAGATGAGTCTGATTCACGGAAATTGTCATGATACACCATTCTCAGCACATGGAGGAATCGCTACATTCGAACGTATTCGGAGGCATTTCTTCTGGCCAGGAGTGGTAGTCGAGGTTCCTAGCTATGTCTTTAATTGTGATCTTTGAGGTGAACTCACACTTTGCGTCTACCAATGGGACAGATAATTATTTCAGAGAGACCTTTTGAAATATTATGTGTTAATTTAATTAAACTTTTTCCAAGAACAAAAAAGGGTAATATACGAATTTTAATAGTTTTAGCTTTAGAAAAAGTTCGTTTCACTTAGCATTATAGATTTTCTAAATTCTGAAGTATTTGATTGTTTTGATGTTATGATAAGATTTTGAATTGTTCCTTTTGAAATAAAACGTAAAACATATTTTTAATGGATCGTTTTCACTACAGTCTAATGCATCCCAACGTGTGAACAGGTCGATAAACGAAGCACATAGGACATTCGTTAAAAAGGATTAGCGTGAGTGGGACATTTATGTTAGCAGTATCAATAGTTCTTTGCGATGCAGTATTCACAAAATAACTGGATACGAACCTTATAATATCCCTTTTGGTCAAAATATGATTATTTATGGTAATGATTATGGTTTGTTGAGAAATATAAATGTACTTTGTGAAGCTGATACCATGCTTGAAAGACGTGACGCACTGACAATAACTCGGGGTTCTTTAAGCATATGAGAAAAACGCTACGACTAATAATTTGATGTCTCGACAGTTTGACAGTTTAAAGTAGGACAAGTGGTTATTGGGCAAAACTGAGTGCAAAGTAGTTTAATTAAAAACTTTAATGCAAAATTAGCTTCCCTGAAACTAAAAATAAAATCAAATTACGAAATACCTATTTAGGACTCAAAGATTTAAATGGCAAAATTGTTGGAATTTTCCATGCCAAAGATATTTGGTAGATTCATTTTGTTGCTAAAGACTTTAAACTTAATTATTTCTCTTTATTTGTATTTATCATCTTTTTTATTTATATTTCTTCAATTTTTATTTCGGAAATGGAATTTTTTTTATGAGGGTGATAAATATATTTAAATAATTTACTGATTTCTTTTCGTCTTTGGCTTATAAAATTATATAATTTAGTTGTCTTTTATTTTTAAAAATTTCTATAGCAATTTGGTTCGGAGAAAATTCTTGAAGCAGAAAAGTAAAACTGTGCTAATTTTTTAAATTTTTAATAAGAAAATAGAAAAACAAAAACTTTAAAATTTATAAAAAGATCGATAATACCAAATAAAGAAGGAGATCATAAAAAGGAATACTATAAAACAAAAAAAGCCCTGATGAGGAAAATTTAGCAATCTATGTTAAACTTAATTTTTTTTTATTTAATTTTATTTCTTTATTTTTAGTTAAAAATTTAAAAATAATTAAACCAAAGGCATTTACAAAAATACCAATGAAAAAAATTTGGTTAAAAATTTAAAAATAATTAAACCATTAAAGCATTTACAAAAATTCAAATGAAAATAAAAGTATTTATTCACCAAGGATTCTTCAAGTACCAAACAACAAATTGATTTTTTGTCTTAAAGAAAAGGACACTTAATTTTTTAATGACCGTGCACTAATACTGCTCATATATTTACAAATTTTTTTATAACGGAACTAATATATAATAAGTTGAAGTAAATAATTGATTAATTTTTCAAATTACTAAATTAACATAATATAAATCAACTTAATATTATATATTAAATTAATTATGTTGATACTTTTACTTAGCTTTTTTACTTAGATACTTTTAATAGTAATAATTAATTAGTTCCAAAATCGAATTAAAAATGTTTTGAGAAATATGTATAAAAACCTAAGGAAACATAGATGCCAACTTACGGCCGCAGGTATCGTGGGAGAAAAGTTCGGCCTTTACATGTATTAACAAAACTTTTTTTGTTCAAATACTTAATTAAAAATATTTGAAATACTTTTAAATTCATTGTATCAAATTTTAAATAATTAAATTTAAAGATTAATAAATTTATTTGATAAATTAGTTAATGCTAAATTTACTTAAGTTGTTTTTGTTAAAAGTTTTATTTTTTTAAAATTAATTTAGCTATTTAAAAAAAAATTACCATACACATATTTATCATATTGTTCATACCTTTACTTATGTTCTGTTTATTTTTACCTTGCTTACATTAACTTGACAACTTTACCTGATAACTAATAATTACCTTAATTGCTTTATCTTGTTTATTTACCTGTTAATTTAAATATATTAAATACTTTTTCAATGAAAATTCATACTGATTAACATACTTACCTTAGATATGTTCTTTAAAATTTTAAAAATTTCTACTTTTCTAATAAATTAGATTTATTATAATAAAATTACAATTTAAAAACCTTTTAATAACGCGAAATTTGAGTTAGGTTGAGTTTGACGACATTTTATAAAGGATTAGCCTTTATCCCTTAGCCTTTATATTAGTGGTTGTTGTCATAGAAAGTGACTTAGTGAAAACCAGGCTTTAGAAGATTCTATAAAATTTTAGCATATTTTAAAAAATATAAAATACGAAAAGTTTCTCGTTAAAAACGGGAAGCTCGACTTTGATTTTTGACCCATGGTTTATTGAGCAAACCTTCTTAGAATTCGTCGTAGATTACAATTTTTACAACCGCTTGGTAAATTTTTTTAATACATACAAATTGACCCACTCTAGTGTGTGTATTGAGAGAGTGTATGGGAGAGAAAAATCATTCACCTCTTTCTCTCCAAATTAATAGTTATTCATAGGTTCCGATATTTAATAAATTTATTGTCGGTGTCTTCTTTTTATTTTCGTAATCGGTTTTTATTTATATGACATTTTTGTTTTGTTTTGTTTACTTGTTTTATTTTTACGCTCAAAAACCTTTGCATAATTTTATCTTAATATAATCGATTAGAATTTAAACTTGGAGTAAAACCCACCCCATTTTCCAGTGAAACTTAAAAAAATTTGTGATTTGAGAAGGAATGTACAGAGATTTTTGTGAAAAAGACAGAGCATCTCAAAAGAAATACAATGCAAAATTTGCATAAAAAATATTCTGTTTACTTAATATTTACATTGTCATTGGTTGGTACTTAATTTACATATACTGATTTTAATGGCTTGCGATAACTTGTGTATATATATAAGTAATATTATAATAAATATTATATTACAAGAGGTAGAAATTTTTTACAGCGTAAAGCTTTTAAAAATAGTCTGATTTTGATAATAGTGGTTGGTTATAATTTGTCAATACATTCCAATAATTACATTGCATAAAAAAGAAGGAGCAAATTCCAGTTTTTTTAAAAGTATATATTCTAAATCAAACGATGAAAAACCCAACCTAAACTGTTGATTAAGCCAACTTAGAAGTGGAAACTTTCGCCTTGTACCAAGAAGCTAATTAATTTTGCCAAGAAGTTTGAAAAATTCCAACCATTTTAGTTGAAAAATATTTTAATATGTATATGTGTGTAAACATTTTGCATTACACCTCAAAATTTCAGTAAGCTTGAAAATGTAGATTTGAATTTTGAACTGTGTATGCAATTATATCGTATGTATATGCATTACTTTTAAAGAAAGCGTATTTTTCACATATTAAAAACAAAAAAATAAGCAAACAAAATTTGTCTGAATTTTGGGAAATAAAATTAGAATAACTCCTTATCAAATGATTTCTTCAAATTGTCAGAACTTATCCTCACACTGTTCATCACTGCCTATTGTACTTCTCCTAATTGTGTTTTTTCGATTTTTCCACTTCGTTTCATTCGAATTTAACTGCAACTATCGAAGTTTCATTCATGTTGTTATTGTAATCATTATGTTGTGGTTGCGTCCACAACTACGTTCCCAGAAGCACAGTTCACAACAACAAAATCTGCATCGCATTGTTATCCTTTATTTGCTATTGTATTAAAATAAATTATTTTTTTTTTATGTTTCAGCCTCATGTCATGTTGCGTTCATATTTTTATATTGATTAAAAATAACTTTTAATTAAAATCTTAATTACATAAAGTTATTGTAATTATTTATAATTGTTAGTAATAAATAAAATATGTCATTGTTCAAATGTCATTATATAAAAGATTTTACTTCCTTCTTCACTTCCGGTGGAAGGTCAGTTCTTTTCAAAGCGTTAATGTTTTATTAAAGCTGTTCTGTTATGCTCTGAATGTTTAAATTTTTTCTTCTCTAAACTAAAAAGAGATAGGGTAGGTTTGTTCGTACTTTGTGTTGAATATTTTTCAAAACTAATTTTTAACACAAAACTCAAAACCATAAAGGTTGGTTTTATTGGAATTTTCCCCACTTAAATTTAAATATTAGGGTTGCCAAATTCTAATAAAGCTATTCACGTTTAGTTATCTTAATGGTTTATTTCTTTGAATTACTTAAGATAACAACCTGCTCTGGCCGAAATAGTTTAAATAATTAAAACTGCTTATAGAATCCGGCCCATTGCCATTATTTTAAATAGGGATTTTTTTTTAATAAAAACATTTTTCAAGAATTAAATTTTGACCTTAATACCGAACATCAAATGAGGCAAAAGGTTTTCACAACGAATTCTCTAAAGAACAAATTCTTTACCGACAAACTGTACAGCCGTTTTTTTGGTAACTACACGGTTAGAAATCTTGGAATAAATTTCAATACAAGCAAAGTATTGAAAATATTTTTAATGCAATAGGAATAAGGCTTGGAAGAACTATGTTTTTAGATTTGACTCAAATGACCCAGAAACATACAAATGTTTGTTTCAAGAATATGAAAATTGCTCAGCTGCTTTATATAATGAGTATTTGGATAATATTAAGCTGATTATATTGTCTGATCCGAAGAAATTTTGTGGGATTTATTAATATTGAGAAGAAGACTGATGGATTTCCTTCTTCTTTTAAAATTCAGGATAGATCTACTAACGATTCCACCATAATTTGTGGCCTATTTGCCAATCTTTTTAAAGAATCATTCTGTTCAGATTCTTTTAATCCTGATCTAGCTTATTTTGATTATATGAACAACGCACCCAAAGTTTCTTTAGAGAATATATCATTTAACTCAGAGGATAGTTTTTAGTATATTGAATTTATCGATGAAGATTTTAGCGCTGGCCCGGATGGAATTCTTGCTGTAGTGGTAAAATATGCGGCTCCATTTTGTGTCAACCACTTTATGTATTTTTTAATAAATCAATTAATGAAAGCAATTTTCCTCTTTTTTGGAAAAAATCATTTATCAGTCCTATTTACAAAGGCCTATCGCTAATTTGTCTTCGATTCTTAAAATTTTTGAGCGAATAGTGCACGATCGAGTTAGAATTCACTGTGAGCAAGTCACGACAACTCGTCTGCCATTTGTCACTGGCAGATCCACTGTGTCTAATCTCCTCGACTTCATTACATTCTGCTTGAAATCTATTGATTCTGGTAGCCAGGTCGATTGTATTTACACTGACTTTAGCAAATCTTTTGATAAATCACCACATAATCTTATTTTATTTAAACAAAAATTAATGGGATTTCCGCAATATTTTGTAAGATGGATCAAATCGTATTTGATGGAGAGATCTTATGAAATACGGTTCCAAGGCGTGTTGTCTTCTGAATTTGTTGCAGAATCGGGTGTTCATCAGGGAAGCCATCTGGGTCCAATTCTGTTTATTTTGGCAATTAATGATATTACCAACATCATTAAACACTCTCATTTGCTTATTTATGCAGATGGCATGAAAATATACGGAACAATTGATTCTAATGACAATTCAGACCTATTCCATTCAGACTTGAAATCCTTTGAAGTTTGGTGTTCTAAAAATTATATGTTTTTAAATCCTGATAAACGCCAAACTATCACCTTATCGCTTTAAAGGAAAAATTTAATATTTTATTACAAAATTCAAGAGACTACTTTAAGTCGTGTAGCTGGCTTCAAAGACCGTGGTATTTGCATGGATTCTAAGTTGTCGTTTAGCATTCATATTGATAATATTTTTAAAAAATATCTTCTATGCTTGGTTTTTTAAAACGAAAGGCTAAAGAGTTTGATAGTTTAATAAAAACTAAGGTGCTTATCATAATTCAAAGACACTTCTAAAACTTACATTCAACCTAAAGCCGCATTGCTTATGTTTTTACAAAAACAAAAAAGAATAAGCTTTAAAATTTTTTTATTTTTTTATTTTAAGCGCAGCACTGGAAAAGACTCGTTACTTTTAGTTTGAAAGTACACGTTTTTGCCTACTCGCGACCATTTCAAAATTGTAAGACACATATTAGAAAGTAAGCAAAAGGTTATGTTAGGTAAAGCCGGATGCCTTCTAATAAAGTCACACATAGCCCAATACTGGTTCTTAGTGGTGATGGTTACGAACAAAGGAACCTTTGCGTTTAAGTGAAAACTTAAAAGATTTGCGTTGAACTCACAAGCCTTTGGAGACATTCCAGAAATATTTTGGCTACAGCTTTTAGTATCTCTCCATCTAAGTTTCACTGCTAGTGTGGCTCTTTTTTGAGGTTCCTGTACAACTCTTGTGGCGGAGTAAATACAGGCTCTGTGAGTTCTAATATTAACCCAGCGCTTCCTTTGCTAAACCATCTTCCATCTCGTTCCCCTCAATGCACTGGTGGCTAGGGACCCAGTAGATGCGCACTCTCTTGAAGCGCATAGTGCACTTAGTGCACCCAGCCAGCCAGGACGCTTTTGGACTTGAAGGCAGCAAAGCACATGGATTTGATCGCCGCTTGGCTGCCGACGAAAATATTGACATAAGAGTGGTGTGAGTCCATTCCGAGGGCTATCTCCGCGGACTTCCTTATGGCAAATACTTCCGCCTGAAAGATGCTGCAGTGGTTCGGCAGTTTGCATGGCTGTCTTATACTAGGCTCCTCACAATACATAGCCGCACCTACCCCCGTTGGCATTTTGGAGCCGTCTGTATACATGTTGACCGCCTGCTGTGCATGTTCTACAACAAAAGTACAACAAAAGTGAACACATCAATTTATACTGATTGTTTTATAAAAAAAACCTTGTATTAAGCATATTTTAAAATAATAAGGGTTCTCATCTAAGCATGTAAACATGTAAACATGTAAACATGTATAGCATTTAAACTTTTGATGAGCGATAAAGTGTAAATAGCGTAAATGTCGACAAAATGGCGGCTGCGGCTGCGACAACATTATGACTTTTTTAAATTTTAAAACTTTTAAAAACCTTCATTAACATATAAAAATAAATAAAACGTGTTCAAATTTACTTCAACTACTTAAAATATGTTATAATTAGAGCCAAAGCAACCCTCATTCACACACGTAGATTTACATGCTAGTTTACACTACAAAATAGGCTCGGAAATGATGTAAACTCACGCCCAAACAAATTTTGACAGATAGTTTACGCGCATGTAAGTTCACAAGGTTTACAATGTTTACGGGTAAGTTACATGCTTAGATGAGAACCTTTAATGTCACGTTTGGCGCTTTAGTCAGGTGCAGAAAAAGGGTCAATTAACTCCTATTTTAGTTCGGACTCAAATGTGAGAGAAATTTCAAAGAAAATTGGTCGTAGTCGCACCAATATTGCAAATTATTTTTAAAAACCCTTATAGTTATGGCAAAACATGAAGCTTAGGAAGAAAGTCAATTCTTTTTCATGTGATATAAGGACAATTTTGGAAAAAGCAAGCAATTCCTTATTATCATGCTCCCAACTTGCTGCTTCTTGCAGTAAGAAAGTGTCGCCAATGACTATTTGGCGTACGTTAAAGGCTTCAGAAAATATTGTTCGAGGTGTGATTAAAACGATACCCAATCTATAAAAACACCAAAAAGCGGCACACATTCTTTTTACACAAAATAACTTGGAAACATGTTGGGACTCGGTAAGAAATTTTTATTTTTTTAAAATTTGCATTGAACTTAATGTTAACTCTCTAAATAGGTTACTTTTTTAGATGAGAAAAAGTTTAACTTGGATGTATCTGATGAACTGCGACATTATTGGCGTGATCTGAAAAAAGAACTCCTTATTTTCTCTAAGAGAAACTTTGGAGGCAGCTTAGTAATGGTCTGAGGTGCATTCGGCAAAACTGGTGCGCTCGAATTACAATTCACGAGCCCAGGATTTAATAATGTGCCCATTCCAAGCATAACGCAAAACGGGTCTGTCTCACGGCTTTCGATTTGTTTTATTTTTGGGCTATAAGTTTCTATTAAAATTTTAAGAACATAAGTTCATTTATTTTTTTTTTGTCGCCATTCGTTAAAAAGTTATTGACCTTTCAATTTTGCAAATCATCCAAAAACCCCAGAATTGGAAAATTTTTAATTAATTGTATCTACGTCAGTTTTAATCCAATTTTTATAAATGAGGTACCGTTAGAAAGGTATTAGAAAGTAATTTGTAATTTGTAATTTGTTAAGAAATAATGTAAAATTGTTTCTGGAAAAAATACATAAATTTAAAATTTTAGATGTTAGGGTTGCCAACATATTTAAAAAAAATTTATTTGCCAATTTCTCAAAAAACGCGTAGTTTTTTTTAGATTTTTTATTTCTTAAATTTAAAGAAGAATGTTACCTTTAAGTCAAAAACAATTTTATGATCGAGCTTTTATATGTTTTTTCGAAATTTCAATTTTTGTGCACATAACTTATCATTTTGAGGCAATTTATCGCCTATAAATTTCATAACGGTAAAGATATTTGCAAAATTTAATCTGCAAAATGGTTTGTCTTATAAGGACCAACATTTTATTAATAAGTTTTGATAACCTTACACTTGACCTTGGTAGAGAAAACTGATAAATACCGAAAAAGAAATATTTTTAATTTTTTTACTTTTATTTGTAAAAAAGTGAACAACATTTTGTTTCAAGATTGCTATATTGAATATTTTTTTTTTTAAATAACATGCAATAACAATAGAGTTCAGCTACTACAGCTTTTTCACACTTTCTCCGCAATAGATCATTTTAAGAACCAATCCAATATCATTGAAATAACTCAAAGATATCGATAAAAGTGGTCCAATAAAAAACCTAAAAGGAGAAAAATTTACCCACCATAATATGGGTTGGGCTCAGGGACAACACAAGACATAACAACTAACCATGCGTTTACATAGATCTAATCATACATTAGTTTTCAATTTACTTTTGAGTTGACCTTTCGACAAGTTAACATCAAACACGTTACAGTTGTTAACAAAGGTACTCATGCGATTTAATGGAGCAGTTTACATATAATTTGTTCTACTAAATGGTAAATAAATCAAGTTGTTAGAGTTTCTACTGCTTCTACGGTTAGTGTTAAATTTTATAAGAGAAAGAAGCTCTGGAGAGTCGAATACACTCGTAATGAGTTGGTGTAAGTAGACGATATCAGCAGATTTTCTTCTCTCACTTAAAGATTGCATTTTTAATAATTTCAAACGATCCTCATATGGAGGAAGGTTAAATGTGTCAGTTCCACTCAAGCCTCTTAGAGTAAACCGAACAAAACGTTTTTGAATTCTTTCTATACGATCAACATGCACATTGTAATGTGGGGACCATACTTGACTTGCGTACTCCAAGTGAGGACGCACGATTGAATAATACAGAGTTAAAGTTGTTATAAGGCTATCAAACTCTTTGGCCCACCGTTTTATAAAACCAAGCATAGAAGACGCTTTTTTACAAATTGTATCAATATGCATGTTAAACGACAATTTAGAATCCATGCATATACCAAGGTCTTTGACGGTAGTTACACGACTTAAAGCAGTATCTTTAATTTTGTAATCAAAAATAAAATTGTTCCTTTTACGCGAAAAGGTCATAGTTTGGCATTTATCTGGATTTAAAAACATGTTATTTTTAGAACACCAAACCTCAAAGGAGTTCAAGTCTGACTGGAGCAGGTCTGAATTGTCATTAGAATCAATTGTTCTGTATATTTTCATATCATCTGCATAAATAAGCAAATGAGAGTGTTTAATGACGTGGGTAACATCATTAATTGCCAAAATAAACAGAAGTGGGCCCAGGTGGCTTCCTTGAGGAACACCCGATTCTGCAACAAATTCAGAAGACAACACGCCTCGGAACCGTATTTGATAAGATCGCTCCATCAAATACGATTTGATCCAGTTTACAAAATATTGTGGAAATCCCATTAATTTAAGTTTAAATAAAGTAAGATTATGTGGTAATTTATCAAAAGCTTTGCTAAAATCAGTGTAAATACAATCGACCTGGCTACCAGAATCAATAGATTTTAAGCAGAATGTAGTGAAATCAAGGAGAATAGACACAGTGGATCTGCCAGTAACAAAACCATGCTGACGAGTTGTCATGACTTGCCCACAGTGAATTTTAACTCGATCGTACACTATTCGCTCAAAAAGTTTAGGAATCGAAGACAATTTAGCGATAGGCCTATAATTAGTGACGTCGTTCCTGCAACCTTTTTTGTAAATAGGACTGATATAAGATTTTTTCCAAAAAAGAGGAAAATTACTTTCATTAATTGATTTATTAAAAAGTAACGAGAGAGGCTGACACAAAACGGAGCCGCATTGTTTTAACACTGCGGCAGGAAATCCATCTGGTCCAGCGCTAAAATCCTCATCGATTGATTATTAAATTCTTACCTATTTTGTTCCAAAAAGTTTTAAAATCGGTCCCAAAACAAAAAAGTTATGATGGTTTGATCAGCTGATACATAAAAAAATCCTCTGAAGCTGAATATCGTTGAGTTTTAATTTCTCTATTATGGATGGGAATAAAACTGTGTAACTTTTGTGTGCGGGTTATAGCTTGCACATTTTTAAATTTTGACATCAACTCAGCTTCAACATTTTCAAAAGACTCTTTTGAGCAAAACCGATAACATATTGTTGACTCCTTTGTAATAGTCCATTCGTAAAGCTCTCTCGCGTTTGTTAATTAGTTTTCAAATGGTCTTTGAAGACTGGCTCTCATGGCTTTTCGTTTAAGAAACCAATTTGAAAAATATGAGGAAGTCAGCAGATGTTTTTTATCGGAATTCAGCAAACATGTTGATTTGCTAGTACCACACGATTTTATCGCTAAAAAACAAGCGGATTATTTAAAAATGCAGAAAGAAGCATTGAAAACAGGAGATTTTGTTGTAATATGTGATATTTCAGAAAATTATATATTTGTCATTCAGATAAAACTAACGTTAGCCCTACAATCCCTTAATACTTGATCTGCAGTAGAATATTTTTGTAAAACTTTTTTTTTATATTTTTAATAGAATGCTGTACAGTCTCAAGGAAGACAGCAATGATGTTGGAAATCTTAACGTTATCATAATAGCCGAAAGTTTGATCCACAACTTCAGTGCGGTGTTTCAATTTCAAAAAGAATTGCTACTGGTCTTACGAGCTCGAATTAACGACATCAAAAGAATCATTTTTTTTCCGATAAAGCTGCATTGCTGTATAAGAATACAAAGAATTTCTAACAGTTTTGCCAGTGGAAAGAATAAGAACATTTTGACACTGAGTGGCATTTCTTCGCCACATCGCATGATAAGGGGCCGTGTTATGGCATCGGTGGAGCTTTTTAACGAAATGCCATGAGAGTCAGTCTTCAAAGAACATTTGAAAACTAATGAAAAAACATGAAAAAACAAACGCGAAAGAGCTTTACGAATGGGCTATAACAAAGGAGTTATTTTATAACTTTTGAGCAAAGGGCTATAACAATATGTTATCGGTTTTGCTCAAAAGTGTCTTTTGAAAGTGTTGAAGCTAAGTTGATGTCAAAATTTAAAAATGTGCAAGCTATAACCGGAACACAAAAGTTACACAGTTTTATGACCATCAATAATAGGGAGATTAAAACTCAACGATATTCAGCTTCAGAGGATTTTTTTATATATCAGCTGATCAAAGCATCAAAAATTTTTGTTTTGAGACCGATTTTAAAACTTTTTGGTACATAATCAGCTAGAATTTAATAATCTTCAATATGGCAATCTAAAAACAAAATTTTGTGCACTTTTTTACAAATAAAAGTAAAAAAAAAAAATTAAAAATATTTTTGTTTTCGGTATTTACCAGTTTTCTCTACCAAGGTCAAGTGTAAGGTCATCGAATCTTATGGGTAAAATGTTGGTCCTTATAAGACAAACCATTTTGCAGATTACATTTTGCAAATATCTTTACCGTTATGAAATTTATAGGCGATAAATTGCCTCAAAATGATAAGTTATGTGCACAAAAATTGAAATTTCGAAAAAACATATAAAAGCTCCATCATAAAATTGTTTTAGATTTAAAGGTAACATTCTTCTTCAAATTTAAAAAATAAGAAATTGAAAAATACGCTTTTTTGAGAAATTAACAAATAAATTTTTTTTAAATATGTTGGCAACCCTAACATCCAAAATTTTACAATTATATAGTTTTTTCAAAAATTTATTTCTAATGCCTTTCTAACGGTACCTCATTTATAAAAATTGGATTAAAGCTGACGTAGATACAATTAATTAAAATTTTTCCAATTCTGGGGTTTTCGTATGATTTGCAGAATTGAAAGGTCAATAACTTTTTAACGAATAGGAAAAAAAAAAATAAATGAACTTATGTTCTTAGAATTTTAACAGGAACTTATAGGAATTTATAGCCCGAAAATAAAACAAATCGAAAGCTATGAGGTCAATTTTTGAAAAGAAGTATTGCGTTATGCGTAGAATGGGCGAGTGGAGCTTACATTGATTTGCTGGAATGTATTCCGCTGCCTTTTTTGCTTGAAAATAGGGAAAAACCTTAAATTTATATGCAGGACAATGTTCGTATTCATATTAGTTGCCAGACTATGGTCTTTTTGCAAGACTTCTCCGTTGAACTGGCCTGTATGCTACCGGACTTAAGCCCGATAAAAAATGTTTGCGGTGTCTTGGAACGGCGAGTTAATGCTGAAAATAAGGAAGTTGAAAATGTTTCCGTTCTTAAAAGGGTTAGTTTAGTTAAATAGAACCAACTCGAATCAAACTTGTTCATCACTCTAATAAATGCAATGAAAAAACGCATTTTCGATGATGGAAAAACCAAGTTGGCTAGATTAGGTTAGGTTAAAGTGGCTGCGTCAATTGAATCCTTCTGAGACCAATTAGGCCCATTGTGATACCACAGGGTTGATTTCCATTCTTTATTTAAGCCAGTTTGAGCAGCTACAAAGCTTAGGATTCGGTATACCGATAATTCCGAGAGTTCTTCAAGGTCCTTGAAAAACAAGTTCTTTAAGTGAAGAAAACGTTTTTAAGCCAGCGCTGGTTAAATGCAGAGGAAATGTACTGTAGATTCCTCTTCCTCCTCATCTTTACAGCTTCTGCAGAAATCGTTGTGGGGGATGCCCAGCCTATGAGCATGTCTGCCGGTCAGGCAGTGCTCTGTAGAGACTCCTACCATGGGTATTTGGGTATATTTGGGCCATATTTGCCGCGTTATGCAACAACTGTGTCCTGTTAACCATCTCTTGTTGGTTTTTTTACAGGATAACTTGGTAAGAGGAATACCAAGTCTAGTAGTTTGGTAGTGGATGTGCACGTAAGATCATCTGCTTTGCAGTTACCTAGAAAATTATTATGTCCGGGAATCCAGCATAAAAAGATCCTTAGCTGGTTTGCCATTTCATTTACATGTTCATCTCATAAACATGTTTAGCAGCGACTTCAGCTTGGAATACGCTGCAATGGTCAGAGAGCCTGAAGGCTATATTGATGTTTGATGTTTCAGAGTAGAATCCTACTCTTAATTTACCATCTAATTTTGATCCATCGGTAAAGATCTCGATGACATTGTTATGTAAAAGGTTTCCTAGTTCCCACTCTTGTCGAGAGGATATAGATACGTCCTGTTCCCTATCAAGTGTTATTTTTTATGTGATGTAGTCCATGAACCTAGGTATAGGAAGAATATATAGTATAAGGCGATAGCACCACAAAGCAAGATTGGCCTTACAACTGCTGTATGTAGCCCTCCGCCTTTTTGCATGAGTACATGGCAAAAATCGCTTTTTTGTTCCTCTCGCGCAGATTGGGCTTCCAGTTTAGTTTCCTATCCAGTATAAGGCCCAGGTATTTTGCTTGATCTGAGAAGCTAAGTGTTGTGTTAACACTACAGGTAGCAGGTGGGGTTTACAACCAAGTGATACTCACTGGTACAAACAGCAGTTATAAGGCCAAGCTTGCTCCCAATTAAGAAAGACTAATTAGAGGTAAATTGTGTTTTCTGGTGAAAATCATTAACTCAGTTTTATTAGGATTAACGCTGAGTCCACAGCTGATAGTCCAGTTGACGAGAGTATTTAGGCAGTTTTGCATAATGTCTCGAAGAGTAGATATGTATTTTCCGGAGGCAACAATAGCAACGACATCGCCTTAAGCTATCAATAGAAGAACTGATTTTTTTCCCATACAAATCGTAGGCATAGTTAGAAAATGAATTCGCCACCTCTTAAGATTTATCAATTGAGATGCGCCTCACAGTGGGTGTTTCTGAAGTTAAATGGAAGTGGAAAAGCCGCGGACATCAAACACGATTTTTTTTGGGACAATTATAGATTCTATAGTATAATTCATTATATTCATATTTTCTGACATAATAACACTAACATTAAAAACGTTGTATTAAGCTGATTGATTTTGAAAATATGCTCTTAAAAATACTAAGGCATCTAAGGTGTCATCACCCAGTCTTGACCGAATTTTGGTCGTAAAATTTCTAGTTTAAGAGAAACATCTCTCGGACTCAACAAATGTAGGCGGAATTGTTATCAAGAAGTTTTTTGAACGGCACTTTTTAAATGTTGACATTCGAATATTTTGCTCGAATGTCAAATTAAAGTGTTGCATTTTTGCTATTTGAAGACAGTATTACTCTCTTTACATCTCTATTATATTTATTCGCTGGCTTTTGTTTTTGTAAAAACATAAACAGTGCATCTTTAGCGAGGGTTTAATGCACGTTTTAAAGGTGTTTTGTAATTTTGATAAGCACTTGTCAACTTAAACTTTTGATAAACTATTTGATTCCGATAAACTCCTTAAAGTTAATATTTGTAGGTATAATTTATGTATCATAATGATCAAATTCTTGTTTGATCTCTGTAAATTTCGCAAAGATAACATTTAATAGCTTTATTTAAAATATTATAATGATCAAATTCTTGTTTGATCTCTTAAAATGTCTCAAAGGTGACATTTTATAACTTTAATTTCAATGATCATTTCCTGGACACTGTTAAATGATCAAGGACTTATTGGCCTAGCCGTAACTTCATTAATGATGCGGCCAGTGGGATTCTCCTATACTATACCTCACGTCACGTCTCCTGTTGTCGCGCTTTCCGGGTTGCCTCGCTAGGAGTTATCTAACAAATGAGGGCTGGTCACCCTGGGCCCACACTCACCAAATAAAACTAGGATGCAAACTCTGTCCTCTAATGAATTCTAAATTTCCCTATGGGTCAGCGTATAGCTGAAATGTTTGGCTGAACATAGGTTGGTCGGCCCAGGCCTAAGCTCACCAAACATAAAAAAACTACCCTCTTTTATCTCAGACGTCCTAAAATTCTATTATATGTCAGCGTATGACTGAAGTGTTTGACTCAGCAGAGTCTGGCCACCCTGGGCCTAAGCTTACCAAACGTGACTAACTGTTCTCTGTAGATCCTAACGTCTTTAAATCTTTTTATATTTCAGCGTGTGGCCAAAGTGTTTGACTGAGCAGAGGCTGGTCACCCCGGGTCTAAACTCACCAAACGTAAAGGAAGCTGTTATTAAAGTAATCGTCACTTAAGTCACTGTTTCTATTTTTACTCGCGATCCCAATGAAATAAATGTCAGCACGGCTTCGTCCTGTCTCTCGCTGCCTGCAATGCTCACCACCAACTTGGCGTTATTTTGACCTCCTGTCTCCTGGAAATTTAATTTAAATTTAAGGTCTTACCATAGAAGGTGCCTTCTTTTACTTTCACTGAAGTTAATTATTTTCAAACCTTTGATTGATTTATAATCATTTATTTTCACTTAAGTTAATTATTTAAAATTGATTTATACTAATTGTTAATATTTTATCAATTTCAATTTCTATAATTTTATCGTATTAATATTTCATTTTAAAAGATCTTAATTAAATTATTCATTTTTTTATTAACAACTTTATAATATATGTGACCTTCTCCGAGAAAAGGGCCTTAGTGTGTGAAAATGAAGTTTTGAGAAATTTTACAAATTTTAATGTTTTTCTCATTTTTATCGATTTTCCCAAGTTCGTTTTGTACATTTTTAAGGGATAAATAAATTTTTATCAGAAATCTAGCTCATTTTATCTTATTCTACACCCTTTTAGATACCAGAATCCACTCTTAAGTCCAAACCCGTTTTTTGACACACTAGGTCCCTTTTCTCGGAGAAGGTCACATATACATATTAACGGAATCCGCGGCTCCTCTGTCGTGACGGGATTTCGTTGCTGCTGCTATCGTATAGCTGCTGCTCTGCTGCCGCGTCGTAGCGTCTCGGTCGTCTTTCAGTTGCCGCTCTGCCGCGGTTCTGCTGCAGCGCTGTGGGTGCGCTGTTGTACTTCTGCCGCAGCGCAGTTCGCGTTCCGTTGCTGCAGTATCGCTGCTGCTCTGCCTTTACTTTTCGTTATTATTTTACTACTGTTCACGACCAGTACGTCTGATCACTGCCACGAGGGTGAAGAAAAAGCTCAAGTTTCTTCAGAGTTCTTCCTTTTATAATCTTCGCTTGGCCAAGCACGCGCTGCTTCTTCTTCCTAAATTTCCCCTCAATATCGTTTGATC
Source organism: Dichetophora obliterata (assembly GCA_963920525.1). Classification (NCBI taxonomy): domain Eukaryota; kingdom Metazoa; phylum Arthropoda; class Insecta; order Diptera; family Sciomyzidae; genus Dichetophora; species Dichetophora obliterata. Next base: position 108,934,645 of record OY986438.1, read on the forward strand.
ATGCCGAACACAACATATTAATTTTTCAGGTATCCCAGTAGGCAATAACTTAGCCGCAGGGTGGATGGTAATTGGTCAGGTAAGTGATCATATATAGGATCTGCTGAAAGGCTCTTACTGACTAGCCAGTCTATTGTGGTGATTCAAGTTGGTGAGTATTCTACGCAGGACCTTATCACTCGTGGGGAGTAAAACCCTTTTATGGTCCTATTTAAAATGGACAAGGTTAAGTAATCTTTACGTTGCAGTAGTTATTTAATTATTTACCTTAGCAACTTATAAGTTACTTGAAATATTCATTTTTAGATTAGTCTACGGCCAGCAACAGCTATGACTAATATCGTAGACTCCCGTTCTCACGATGTTAAGATTAATTCAATAATTAATACAACAATTATTTGGATTCCACCAATATGAATTTTTAATATATTTATAGTTGATTACTTCAAATATATGGAACTTAAACTAGTTAGACTTATTTTATTTTATTTCAGTTATTTGTAGTATATTTGCTACGCAACTTTTCTTAATTATCTATCATTGCTATGCAATGTAAATTCTAAAGTTATATCCGCGGCGCTGTGTTGTGGCTACAATTTGTTACTGTGGGCAAACAGTGTCGATTTTCATGGGTGCCTGACCCAGTAGTCAAACTGAAAAGGAACGAAAACTAAATAGAACATATAGGGATAGAATTTGCAAAAATTGTGTTCCTTACAATTCTATTGGATCCATAAGAGAACTAAGTTTATCATTAATGTTGGGATGTAGCCAGCAAATATTTAAGGGTTGATTGATATATCATTTAACAGAGACGTGTAATCAATAGATTTAAAATTACGATATGAGATTGTAATATACAAAATATTACGAGAAAAGTTGACATTTAACAAATAAAAGATTAAGTCGTGATATGGAATGAAGTATATTATCTTTAAAAATTTAATAATTCTAAATCACTCACTGAAGGAAATTTCAGAATTTATTGTATTGAAGATATCAGCAAAATTGAGCCATTAGTGAAAGAGCTACAAGTACTCAAACACTTTAGACTCGATTTTCTCGAAAAATAGTTTTTTTTCACTCCCTTTTTCCCAAAATCCCAAACTTTCAGAAAATCGATCAATATTATGTCAAAGACCCAAATTGATAAAAATATTTTTTGTATTGATCACATTTAACGTTTCATGGACATTCTAAAAAAATTATGCAGTATTATCGTTTTTTTTTTCCATTTCATAAAATAACTTTATTATTATCTACTTAAAATGTAAAGTACGACCGGAAGGAAGTAACTAACAGAACTTAAAAGGAATAAAAAAAAATATTAAATAATAACAACAAGTCAATCGCACGTATGTTTTTGTACTAAAAGAAATTCGACCGAATAGAAGGGTCGAAGCCACGGCAAGCGTTAATAGAAATATTTTCGGTCATGCTTTATTTTGGGTTTTTTGTTTTAATGTTTAACCGGCAAACACTGTCTACAAATGCAGACTTAAACTCAAAAAATTCGCATGAGTGGAAGAAGAGTTTTTGAACGACAGACTGGCAGAACAGAAGTTAGACAGACACATTAAAAATCCAAATGCAAAATTCTATTCCACATTGGTTGTCCTAGCAAAAAGGACACCTGCGTGTGCCTCAAACAAGCAATCAAATAAACAGGCAGACATACAGACAGACAAACCGACAGAAAATGGCCTTAAAACAACAACCAAGCCTAAATAAGCGACAAAAATACTCATTCATAACAAGAAGAGGAAAACTAGCAAAGAATAGAAAAGAACTGATTAAAAATAAAAATAGAAAAAACGAGCATAACTAAAAAGTGCGCTACAATCGCCGCACTCGCACTTTTGGATATCCTTAAGCGCTCTCAAAGGACATTTAATTTTTGAACTCGTTGTTCTTGTTGTTGCTGTTGCTGCATTTTTTTTTGCATGCACTCTTTCTCTATTAAAACGGTGCTAGCCATTTAAGTGTGTATGAGTGGCTGCCGTTTTTGTGGCTGGCCGAGTGCGGGTGTTTGTTCGATGGTGGTTAGCTTCAAGGTGGCAATCAACACCAAACGCAGCTAACGAAGCAAGCAACATCGCCCATCGAACAAGTCAACGAACGCGCGCCACATTCGCACTTGCTGCCTGATGTCTCGCGTTTGACGGCTGACAATCGTCGATCTCACCCGTTCTACCAGAGTGGGAGTAGTGGCAGCTTAGATGGTTGAGAGCTTGGTAGCTCATGTGATGCGATTTTCGGGCCATTAAGTGCAACATGAGGACAGAGCTGCTGCCGTCGCTGCTGCCTATGTTCCAAGTGGTGCAGGTCGCGTTCTCTGCTATTTGTTGTTGTATCGAACATGTTTGTACTGAAGTTTGAAGCTCAGTGTTGAAGAGTGCTCTTTTTAACATTTCGCTCTCTTAAACTGTAAAGTTGAGTGTAAAAAGGTGTTATACTGTTGTTAATTTTGGGAAAAATTAGAGGAGAATTGTCTTGCAAAGTGAATATTTTCTCAAAGTGGAAACATTTTATAAGTCTGTGTATTAAATGTTTTTGATCTTTTTTTTAAGAAATATGAGTAACATGCACCATGATTTCATGTCATTTGCAGCATGTAACATTATTTTGGCTTATTCATTTTGACCTATTCATCAAAAGAAAAACCTTAGCTATATGAGTTTCTGGAACTATATTGTTTTAACTCAAACTAAAGAATTTGTTTGATACTATATATATAGAGTAAATCAAGCATTGTGTGCTTAAACCAAGCAAGTAGGCTATCAGTTTTCACACATGCATGAAATTCTCAATTCAAACATTATTTTTTTTTTTTATATCCAGAATGTATATAAAATTTCTTAGTCTAAGAAAAAATTGCTTAGTCCAAGAAGCATTCCTTAAAATTTAATTATATGTTTTCTTTATTATGCTCTTAAGTTATTATTTTCTTGAAATGGTACCAATCAACTTGAATAAAGTAAACATTGTTCTTATCATGAGAGCATTTGGCTTGACCTGAGAACTTTTTTTTCTAGAAAAGAGACCAAATTTCTTTATACAAGTAAATAATTTCTGAGTGTAACCACATTTGGCTCAGTACCAAGTGAGGAAATAAGAAGTGATTATTACCAATACATTACGCCTACGTTTACAATTTCTACATAAATAATGTATTGTAAAAGCAAATTTTACGTAACAACAATCGTGAATCTAGCCGATCAGTCACGATCAAATGTATTTATATTATAATAAATTATAATAAATTAATTTTTGCATTAATTTTAGTAGAATATTTAAGTAAATTATATTTACATACATCATATTAAATTCATCAAAATTGAAATTGAAAACTTTTTAAGCTCTTTTGGCTCACTTCCAACAACTTCAATATTTTCGTCTGTGTTGTAATTCGAAGAATTGACTTTTAGTCAATGTGCATGGCATTGTTGTTATTTGCTCGCGTCGAAAGCTATCATAGTTATTACTGCTGTGTGTATATTCTCGAAGCGCACCCTCAAACTCCTGCTTTATACTCGTTAAGACTTGACTGTCAAGTCTTACCTTTGTGGATGAAAGACGCGGACATCAACTTGAGAGAGGAGGAAGTTCAAAAGGGAATGACCAAGAATTGACGTCGAGTCTCGACGAATGGAAACCAGGAGAAAGTGGTGTCGAGTTTTTGTTGTGGCATTTTAAATATCACTTGTCTGGAATCACTTAATACTTAGAGAAACAAATAAAATTATGTTGGTTGGTTTTATTTTAATAACATATTATTTAAAAAAAGCTTAATTTTCATTCAAAATAAAACTAAATATGGCTAAGAAGTTTGCAGAAAATTGGGAATATGACTTTTTTGTACTAATATGAGATTTCAAAAGCCTCAATGTCTTATTTGTAAACAAGTATTGTCAGATATAAAAAAGAGGTAACATTAAAAGACATTGTGTCTTGGCGAACCATAGAGAGCTATATACATTTAGAAAAATTTTAATTATCTGAAAGCTGTAAGCGTTTTCCAATTGGTATATGTAGATTATCAAAGTATAGATTATAGTGTAGATTGATAGTGTAGATTGTAGATAGATAGTGTAGATAGATTATAGTGTACATACATTAGACTTGTTCATAGTTCTATATACATTTTCAAACATATCTCGGATTTTTATCCCCTCAAAAAAATCTGAATGAAAAATCTAAAAATGAAGAAAATTTTCATAAAAATGTAGAAAGAAATTTGAGCAGTTTTAAAATTATAAAAAGTATATCTTTCTATAAATGGTGTGAAATTATATTTAGTGTTAAAATTGGTATTTTAAAATAATTTATTTTAGTGTTTAGGGACTTAGTAGCAAAAAAGTTTACTTTTTTAAGTTTTTAATAAAAAACACAAAAAAATAACACATAATTTTTCTAAAATTTTGACTTTGACCAAACTTTTTACATTTTATCACAGCAAAAATTTAAAAATTAATATATAAGGTTGTAGAAAATTTTACTGTCTTTCAAACATAAACAAAACTTGGTCCATAGTTCGTAGTACTTGGTCCGTGCTCTTTCTATAACAATTTATAAAAAAAAAAATAAATACAAAATTTTGCAAAATGTCGGCAGTCATACAAAATATAGTTAAAATATGTTCTAAAATTCATAATTATTTATTTTTAAAACACAAAAGTATCATTAGAATCAGCGGTCGTCAGCGCCTAACTCTTTCCACTCTTTCCACTCTTTTACAACAACTTCAAGATTTTCATGATTGTTGTAATTCGCGGAATTATTCACAGGCGCAGCTGCGCCGCAACAATACAGCGCGTGTGTGTGTTGCTGTTTTTCATTTTTGTTGTTGGTAAATACAGTGCATGCGACCGCGCACAATTATTGTTATACTGAAGGTTTCTTGTTGGTGATTTTGCGTAGTGTTTCGCCGCGAAATTTACTTGTGTGGCTGCAGTGAAAGAAATCAGTTGATCAAGTAGCAATTGAAAGAAGGTGGGTTCTGACATTTATTTTCTAGTTTTTAATAAAGTTATTGAGTTCAAATCAATTATTTTGATAAAATTATCAAAATAACATTATAGACATAAAATTATCAAATAATTTTGTTAAAAAACATTGTCAAAAATTGCGAGAAGAGAATTTGCGGAACACTGGGAATATGAATATTTTTTTATGAATAATAAAAGATTACAGAAACCTCAGTGCATTATTTGCAAACAATTAATTTCTGAAATGAGAGAGAGCAACATTAAAAGGCATTATAGGACAAAGCATTTAGAAAGTTATAAAGACTTGGTAGGAGTCCCTTGATACGACCTTATTGCTAAATTAAAGTCAATGCTTAGTCGCGAATTATCTACACAATGTGTGGAAGTCAATTTAGCAGAAAGTGTACTACGTGCTTAATATATAGCAAGTTATAATATTGCAAGAGCACAAAAGTCACTGACTGATGGACGCTTTTTAAAATCCACTTGCATGGATATGCTCAAGTGCTTTGGCTCTACTGCAATTAAAATAGCTGCTCATATAGATGTCGTACCATTATCTCCAAACACGGTCAAAAGAAGGATAAATAGCATAAGTATGCAAATTAAACAAAAACTGACAGAAAAAATTCTTTCATGTCCAGTATTTTCATTAGCCTTAGATGAAAGCACTGATATTACGGATGTAGCTCAGCTTATAATTTTCATAAAATTCACAGATAAAGATTTTAATGTAGAAGAAGAACTATTGAACTTGATTCCATTGTATAACACAACTAAAGGAGAAGATATATTTAGGGCTGTCGAAATATCTTTAGAGTCTATAAATGGATTCGAGAAATTGAGCTCTGTATGCACGGATGGTGCTGGAAGTATGCGGGGAAAGGAATGTGGTTTATTGGGTCAATTCAAAAAGCGAAATTTGGATATTCCATTTTATCATTGCTTAATTCATCAAGAGTCCCTTTGTGCAGAAGTTATTGGATTGACTGATACTATGACTGCAGTAGTTCAAATAATTAACAGAATAAGAGCAGGACACAATGCATTAACACACCGCCAGTTTCAAGCCCTCTTATTGGAATTAAATGCACAATATGGAGATTTAACAATGTTTTCTGAAGTTCGTTGGTTAAGTAAAGGAAAGTGTCTCCAAAGATTTTTTTCACTGCGTAAGAAAGTCTTAATATTTCTTGAACGAAATGTTAAAAATTCTACAGTGTTTCAACAAAAGTTAAGAGACCAGAACTTTTTAGCAGAACTTGCATTTTTAACTGAATTTACGGCAATTTTAAATTTGCTAAATATTCATTTACAAACACGGAAGCAATCCATAATTGATATGGTATCATCAATTGAAGGATTTAAAAAAAAGTTGCGTTACTTACAAGTGGAGTTGAATGAAAGCCGTCTCCAAAACTTCCCATCCTGCACTATTATTAAATTAGAATATGCAAACATCGAGTTTAAGTCTTATGCTCAATATATAAAAAAAATGGAATTGGAATTTGAAAACCGTTTTAAGGATTTTGAAGTTATTAAGGAAAAAGTAGAACTTTTTCTGAGACCTACAAAGTGTGACATTTTAAAACAAAATCAGCAATATCATTTAGAACTAATAGATCTTCAATCCGATTTAAATTTATTGGCCTTAAATGAAACGGGTATATCTTTTTGGAGACAAGTACCTGATTATAAATATTCACTACTTAAAACTGAAGTTCTAAACCTTGTATCTATGTTCGCAAGTACATATATATGTGAATCAGCATTTTCTCATATGAAACACATTAAAAATGAATATAGAAATAGACTATCAAATAATAACCTTTTAAACTTATTAAGAATCGCACTTCAGCCGGAAAATTTTGACTTCGATGAATTTTTTATGAATTCTTCCTGAATTTTTAATTTATTTTTTATTTTAAAGTGTTACTTTATTTTTTCCATGAATATTTTATTTATTTTTAATTTTCAAGCCTTAATTAATAAAGTTAATTAAAATTCAAAACTACAAAATACAATACAAAAAATAAAGAAACAATATTAAAAAACATAAAAAAAAACACACAAAAAAAACAAAAAAAAACAAAAATAATATAAAAAAAATTAAATAAGTTTAAGAAGAGGACTCGAAAGCAGCTACCTCCACGCGGTGAGATCTGGGTAAATCAGAATATATTCTGACTAGCAAAAAGCTGAGCACATAAAAGTGCATTATTCATTACAATTAAAATTTTAACAGTGTACACAAGAATTGGTGCGCTGTAGTGAGTGTCACCGGCATGAGTGTTGTTGCCTTTATGTGTTGTTTTTGCGGTAATAATTCCTTATTATACTACGTATCCAACAATTATTTGTTTTTGTTGGTTTTTGTTGTAATTTTTGTTGCACTCTCAAAAAAAAATCTGTGGTGACCCCTGATTAGAATTATAGGTATTTTAACACCAGCGTATAAATGGTATACTGATCAAAATTACCAAAAAACAGAAAAGATGGGCTCTTTGCAGTTAATGATGTTGCTGAAAGAGCAGTTGCACTTGCAACAAAATACAATGACAAATTTACAAAGGACGAGAAGCAAAAACACTTTTTTTTTTTTAATTTAATTGCAACTTAGAGATAAAAAAACGGAAAATGTAAAATTCAGTAGAAAATAGCAATCTTACAGTAAATAAATATACCAGAATCTTACAATATGTACGTAAGAAAGAAGAAAAGTAATAGAAGTCGAGAAAAAAATATAATTATGAAAAATATTTTAAGAGTAAAGGGCTAGCCCGGTTAGACAGGTCTAGAAACTTCCAATTTTCATTAATGTTTTTTTTTGGAAAAAGAAAATATAGGTACTCAAAACCTTTCAGGTATACTGATAGTACATTGAAAAAGATTGTATAAAATTTTCAAATTATTTAATAATACTGAAGCAAGACACAGGACGACGGGTTCCAGTGCGCAAAACACGAACCATAGGTCGAAAAATAGGTCGCAAAAATTATCTGAACCAAAAAATCAAAGGATTTTTTTGTTACGTAAGAGTGTGATTTAATGAAATTTATTAAAAAATAACAAAATTGTGGCGTTTGAAAAATCTAGTTTCCAAAAAATCGGTTGAGATTGATAGAATACTATTATAAAATAACATTTCGAATTTTTATTTAAATCATATAAAGTCAACATAATAAAATAATATATTGTAAAGTTTTTTATATTTTCAGTGATAAAATCTTATATCAATTACATAATCAACATGTGTGATGTTTCAAATAACGCTAGGGTTATACTCATGCACACAGAGAATTAAATCCACTGTCGCAACCGAATAACGTAGCTAGCACAAAAAGGTAGTAATAGTGTCGCAAAAGTGTCGCAAAAGAGTCGCCAATACATATATAACTCATAATTGTAACGTAATTACAACTGAAAAAGCAGATATTTTACGCTTATTTTGTAACAACTTTGGTTGCAATTAGGCGAAAAATGTCTTTTAATAATGTTATAAATGTGTTGCTAGTACAAACTTAAGTTGCACGCCAAAAGATGAAACATACTTGAAACATCCAAAAAGTTTTTATTGGTTTATTCTTACTTTACAATTCAGGTAAAATAACGTGAACGTAACAAATATTTTGTTTTATTGAAGTTATTTTTTGTGATAATAACAGCTTTTTTAAAAAGGAAGGAGTACTGATGACAGAAATATTCCTGATTGAAAAAAAAATAAGTTATTAACATGTTTTAAAATATTATTATTATATTAAATATAATTCCTTTATATAATTTTCATTAAACCAGTGATAATTTTTTTGAGTGTATTTTAAAAGTCAAAGACAAATTGGAATGTATAAAAAGATATGAAATTAAATTAAAAATATTAAGAGTTGTACACTTAAATTTTACAACAAAGGCCACTTTGTATGAATGTTAGTGTTTTACCTCTAGAAAACTCACGCGCCACCCAAAAAAAGAATAACAATTTTTAAAACAATTTGGAAATTAGAAATATATCAAGTTTTTAATTTTCGCGTAATAATATTTAATATCAGCTAGATATATTTTTTAAAATTCCTGGTGCCATATTGCACTGAAAATTCTAAAAGAAAATAATTAATACTAAAGAAAATCGTATATAAATTTATTCCAATTAAAATTTATAGAGTAGAAAAAAATCAAATAAGACGAGTATGAAGTTTTTAGACACTCTTTTCCAAAGCTCTTGCAACTGAACAATAACCTCAATACATAGTTCTTGCAACTAACAATGTATATCAAAAGTTACAAATAGTTTTTCAAAGTTGTTGCAACTGAAAAATAACCTTAATGCAGCATTTACTTACAACAATGTTATTCAAAACTTTTTGCAACTAAACTATAACTCAAATGCAACGCTGGTGCAAATAATTACATAATATAAGCTGCAATATAATTTCTAAAGTTCTTGCAACAGAAAAGTAAACTCAATACATCGTTCTTATATAAAGCAAAATGTTTTTAGTTACAATTACGTTTTTTAAATTTGCATCAACTGAATAATAACCTTAATACAGCACAAGCTTGCAATGATTATTTCCAATGTTACTGCAACTTGGTTGGTTGGTTTAGATGGTGATTCTACATGCAAGTAGGATCCAAGTAGCTCTAGTGAGCCGTTTTGATACCATAACCTCGTGTTTCTGTTGGTTGACTGGGCAGCGCACTGCTAGGTTATAACCATCCGGTGCGATTGATGAACGTTAGGAGATTGATGATTTTTGTTGTTGAGAGTTCCTCTAGGTTGCTGAGGAAGGGCCTGCCAAGCGTTGCTAGTCTGGACCTGGCCAGGGCCGGGCAGGTGCACAGAAAGTGTGTTAGTGTTTCTTTTTCATTTGGGTCATCGCAGCTGCGACAGTGGGTGTTGAAAGGTAATCCGATTCTCTCGGCATGAACTCCGATGCACCAGTGACCCGTAATAATAGCCGTTAATCTGGCTATGTCGCTCCGGGGCTTTGATAGCAACTGTTGAGTTCTGCCTATATTGTAGAGGGGCCATATTTTTCTTGATGTGCTGCAGGTTGGTAGTTCTCTCCATCTACGACCGGCTAAGGTTAAGTAGTAAGAACGAATTCCTCCCTTGACTGTGTTCAGTGGAACTTCGACTGGTTCCGCTCTGGAAACGTCAAGGGAAGAACCCCGCCTGGCCAATTCATCCGCCTTTTCATTACCATCAATGTTCCTATGGCCGGGAACCCAGATTATGGTAATGCTAAGTTGGTGACTTAGCCGGGCCAGTTCATCCTTACACTGCCTTACCAGTTTGGAGTTGGTACTGATCGCAGCTAAAGATTTAACGGCAGCTTGGCTATCCGTCAGAATAGCTGCGTTAAGGTGGTTGGTATTAGCTCTCCTTAAGGTGCGACAAGCTTCTCTTATCGCAAAAAGCTCGGCCTGAAAGACGCTGGCTGAGTTTGGTAGACGAAACGAGTCCGCCACCCCCAGTTTCTCAGAGTATATGCCCGCTCCCACTCCGCACTCCATCTTGGAGCCATCCGTGTAAAAGGACACATCGAAGGCTAGATCAATTCCCCCATTGCGCCATTCCACCCTGGTGGGAAACTTGGTTGTAAAGGATTTCGTGAAGTCGAGTTTGGGGGTGTCGTAGTCCGTTTTTCCAGGAAGCAGTTCCCGAGGTAGCGGATTAAGAATGTTGCTGTGTCCATATGGTCTATTTCGCCAGTTGTACGACTCTCTGAGTCTGACTGCACTGTTTGTTGCGGTAAGCTTAATGTGTAAATCTATGGGGAGTAAATGTGTCAGGACATTAAGTGCATCAGTGGGGCATGAGCGGATACCCCCCGTGATACCTATGCATGCGGATCGCTGGATCCGAGCTAGTTTAGTTGTGTTGTATGCTTTATTCAGTGCAGGCCACCATACTAGTGCACCATACGCCAAGATGGGTCGCACTACTGCTGTGTATAGCCATAAGAGCATTTTTGGTTGAAGACCCCATTTTCTACCAAAGGTTTTTTTGCTGGCGTAGAAGGCTATACAGGCCTTCTTGACCCTTTGTTCGATGTTAGTTTTCCAGCTTAGCTTAGGATCCAGAATGACACCTAGGTATTTTGCGCTACTGAATAGTGTAAGAGGTTGGTTATTGAGCTTTGGAAGGACAAATTGTGGCGCTTTGGTTTTTGTGGTGAATAACATCAGTTCCGTCTTACTAGGGTTAACTCCTAGGCCGCACCTGGCAGCCCAGACACTGAGTTTTCCCAAAGCAACCTCCATTAGCTCACTGAGCGTAGAGGGGAACAGTCCTGACACCATAACAACCACGTCATCCGCATAAGCCACCACTTTGACCCCATTGCAATTTAGTGTATTAAGAAATTCATTCATGGCGATGAGCCAGAGTAGGGGGGAGATTACTCCTCCTTGCGGAGTACCCCTACTGACAAATCTTGTGAGTTGGCAGCCACCCAGGTCTGCCTGGATTATTCTGTTTCTGAGCATTGAGACTATCCAGTTTCTCACCGGTGCTTGTACGCCAAGGTTGGTAAGAGAATCAAAAATGGCCCTATTATGAATATTGTTAAAAGCCCCTTCAATGTCTAAGAAGGCCGCAAGAGTGTATTGTTTAAAGTATATTGATCTTTCAATGGTGGTAATAACCTCGTGTAGGGCGGTATCTGTGGATCTGCCCTTGAGGTATGCGTGTTGGGCGTTGGATATGTTAGCTCCCTTTAGAACGTCCCTGAGATGAATATCCAGTACACGCTCTAGGGTTTTCAGTGCGAATGATGTGAGGCTTATTGGTCTAAAATCCTTGGCTGATTCGTGACCTCTCCTTCCAGCTTTGGGATAAATATTACCTTAACTCTTCTCCAGCTCCTTGGAGTGTAGTTAAGGCAAAGACACTTAGTGAAGATAGAGAGTAGAATAGGTGCAACTACATCTTGTAGTTTCTGCAACATTATTGGAAGTATGCCATCGGGACCTGGGGATTTGTATGGAGAGAAGCTGCTTAAGGCCCAGATAACCCTTTCCATTGAGATAAAGGAGCCAGTCGGAACCGCCGCAGTTGCCTCAGGTGATTCTATACCTAAGTTCTCATTGCAGTTGCTCCTGCAGCCCGGAAAGTGTGTGTTGAGTAAGTGTTCCAGGGATTCATTGGTAGATTCTGTCCACGTACCATCGTCTTTCCGAATGAAAGATGGACTGGTGCTTTCTTTGGACAGAATTTTGCTTAGTCTTGCCGATTCTTTTATATTGTCGATCGATTGGGTGTATTCCTGCCAAGAATGCTTTTTCGCGTCTCGAATTGCTTTCTTGTAGGTTTTGAGGATGTCTCTGTATGGTTGCCAAAGACACTGTCTGTGACACGAGTTGAAAGTTTTCCTAACCCTTTTCCTAAGGTCGGATAAATCTTTGCTCCACCACGAAGGAAGAGATTTCTTCTTGCCCCTGCTAATGGGACATGAGACTCTAAAGGCAACCTGCATGGTTTGCTCTAGGGCCTCCACTGAAGAGTCTAACTCCTCCGCAGTTGAGATTTGCTTGTAGGCTAAAGAACGGATTTTTGGGCGAGCCACTTTGGCAAATTTGGCCCAGTCAGTACGTTTGGGGTTACGAAATGGAAGAGGGGCCCCTGTTTCAAGACTCAAATCAAAGAGGATCAAGCTGTGATCCGAGAAGGAACTTTTGCTCGAAACTCTCCAATTGACTACTTTTAGAGACTCGTTTTCTGATAGAAGGGTAATATTCAAGACCTCACTCCAACCTGTGAAGTTGTCAGTACTTGGAAAGGTGAAAGTAGGTGTATTTCCTTTATTGCATATGTTTAAGTTAGAGTTAATTATAAAGTCGAATAAAAACTCACCTCTAGTGTTTATCTCAGAGCTGCCCCATAGTGTGTGTCTCGCATTGGCATCGCAGCCCAAAATTGTGGTGGTGTTGTCCAGCCTTGCCGTAGCCACTAACCGCTTCACCTCGTCTGGAGGAGCTTCCCTGTCGTGGCCCATATAGGCTGAGGCTATGAATAGATTGTTGGCGCCCTCTAGTTTGACAACTGTCAGGTCTGAAGAGCTAAGGTTAGGGAGAAGAAATAAGTGTATGTGCTTTTTGGCTACAATGCAATTTCTTGGTTTACCTGCTGTTCTCTTGTAGTAGATGTTGTAGTGGTTGTTCTGGAACCCTTTTACTGCTGAGTCTCTGACCCAGGGTTCCTGTATAATGGCCACGTCGATACCATCCTCCATCATGAGGATGGCCAGATTATCAGCAGCACATCTGGCGTGCTGCAGGTTAACCTGTATTACCGATAGTGGCATTACGTGGCTGGTGGTTGTTGTGGCTGCTGCGTGGAAGGCACCGTCGGATCCTCGATTGTAAGGGAATCGAGGATATCATCGACGCTGACGCCTTCTTCCGCGGATGGGTCTTTAAAGATCTTTAGTTTGGCACGACGGATGCCAAACCTAAGGGTGTTGCCCGCTTTCTCCAGAGCACCCAGGCACTCGTCTGAGATAAGCAGTAGGAAGGTCATACTGTTACGCTGGGGGTCCTCAGTCTTGATGACGGCCCAGTCGTTCATGGGAATGTCTGGGTTGTGCAGTTGGAGGATTTCGATGAGCTTGCTTTTCTCAAGCTTCATCTTAGGCAACCAAATGCGAGCACGAGGTCTCCTCGGAATATCCTTAGCCGGGATTAGCTTAAGGCTTAAGCCGTCCCATGCGTCCCTGATCTTAGAGACGCACTCGCTTAGGAATTCTTTGGAGAACTGATCCTCGCATTTGATGACCCGGAATCCTCGCACTACATCCGCAGATTCGAAAGATAGAAGCACACCACCCTTGTTGCCGAGAAGATGCTCAATGACCATCTCGGACAACTTGGCTTCGATGTTGCCCCACTCTTCCGAAATCCGCTTGTGGCTGTTTGTGTTCGCGTCAATCAGCGCCACCTGTAGGTGATCCCTGGCCACCTCACTAAAGGCGCGCTGGCTGGTTGTCGGTTGCTCAGCCACGGTTGACTTGCCGCTGACCTTTGCCCTCTTAGCAACGTTGTCGATCACGTCTTGCGATCGATTTCGCTTTGAATTGGCTGCGTCATCAGGCTGAGTAGCCTGGTACTTCAGGTACTCATCAATCGTAGCCTCGCATTTTTGTTTGTCTTCCACGTCGCGCTCCTGAACCGTACCCTGCTCCGCATTCTTGTCTATCTTGGCAAGAATGAACAGAGCCTTGGTATATTTCGCTTTCAGTAGCGCGCCGTGGGATTTCCTGCTCTTCGGACCACTATGGCTGGTGGTCACATTGGAGCAGGATGTGGATGGTTTTGTCGAGCCACTGTGGCTGGTGGTCTCGGGTGTGGTAATTAATGTTTGACTAGAAGGCCCAGGTGTACTATGGCTGGTACTCCCTGTGCCTTCAACGATTGTCTCCTGACTGGAGGCAAGCAGTTCATCTTCTGTGCTATCCCCTAGCACTGCGGGTTGGTTTTTTGTTTTGTTGGTTCTATTCATCTTTTTCTTACGCCCCCTTTGCCACCGGAGCAGCGCGGGAGGCTATGAGGTTAAAGGGGAAAGAAAAGGTCGGCCATGGCGTGCCCCAATACCATGGTAAGGCCAGTTTTTCTCTCTGGTTCGGCCAGGTCAGAGAGGGGATACGCTAGAATACAGCACAGAATACCCTTGGCTGCAAACTTTAAACTCGGTGGGCGCCATCCCTCGACCCCGGAGTTAAGGGTGGGATAAGTTTTAGTTCATTGCCTCACAACAACCTGTACGACATGGGTGGCCCTATCAGGAACCAAGGCTCCCTGGAGCCGAGGTTCCCGTCGTCATAGCCCGCTGTGCTGCAATTTAAGCCCCTACACCACGACAAGGTAGCTATCCCAAATTAGAAGAGGTATTGCAACTTACTAAAAACCACAATTCAACGTAAATTTTCCTAACTACGTTTTTTGAGTTACAATAATGTTTCCTTAAGTTTAGGGAACTGAATAATAACCTCAATACAGCATAAGGTTGAAATGACTATTTCCAATGTTCTTGTAACTAAATAAAAACCTCAATTCAACGTTATTTTTCCTAACTAAATTTTTTGAGTTACAATAATATTTCCTAAAGTTGAAGCAACTGAATAATAACCTCAATACAGCATAAGGGGTCGTCCATAAACTACGTTACCAATTAAGGGGGGGAGGGGTTTTGAAGTGCACTACGATAAGTAACGGTAGGGGGGAGGTGCTTAGATATTGTAACGTTACCAAAAATTAAAAAAATCGACGAAAAACCTCTAATTAATAACACAATCATTTAAAAAATTTTTAACCTTACATGTTTATGTTTGATCGTCTAAATTGATGGTTAACTTTGGTTTCAACGATTTCTTCCACCACCTTTTCCCTCGACACAGGAACCTTTTGGTATTCCTTCACCATCTCAGCACACGTCTGAAAAATTTGGGTCTTTGCTTTTGCGACAGGCTTTGACGTTAAGGCCTGAATGTTCTTGATCAAAGGAGATACCGTATGACATGTACTGCCCTTCTCAGAAAGAAGAAATCGGTTCAAGGTCGTGTCCTACCTGCGGCTTGTATTTCATTTTTAAAACTTCTATGAATTGCCATAAGTTTGTATTATATCGTTTACAATAAATCGGAATAAAAAAATACTATTTAAAAAAAAACAATTTTCAGAAAGCATTTACTCAAAAACACAGAACTTGGTGCAGCTCGGGTGCAGCCTTTAAGGGTACTCTGTCAAAGACCAGGTGAATTTCTTTGCGTTAGAAATGAGGATTCACCTGAATGGGTCTACATAGAATCCGATGAAAAATTCTATTTTGAAGAATCCTCAACAAAGCTACCAGCTTCTTCTATCCCAGTGATTGAGAGCATCGAATCTTGGATCGCAGATGGAATAGCTTTTACAGATGATATTAATTATTAATTTTTTTCCAATTGTTCCTTTAATGTATCAAGTCATACTAGTCGCTAATACTAGTGAAAATTGTCAGAGCTAGTCAAAATATAAAATCATTCGAATGAATTAATTTCATAGGTCACGTTACTTTATGGGGGGAGGGGTTTTGAAAAGCACTACGAAAAGTAACGCAGGGGCAGGGGGGGGGGGTAAAAAAAACCGAAAAATCAGTAACGTAGTTTATGGACGACCCCTAAGGTTGCAATGACTATTTTCAATGTTCTTGTAACTGAATAAAACCCTTCAACCTTCTTACAACAAAACCAATTCTCATAATTTCACAATGATTCATTGCCATTCAACAAAAAATTTGTTTAGTTTGGCAGTCTCGTTGAACGCTGAAATGAAACAAAAATGGATTACATGGTAGTAGAAGCCTTCACAGAGAAATTGACAAGCAACACATAATTTTTTGTGAACCATAAAATTTATATTTTGTTTATAGCATTTAAGTGCATCACAGCAAAATTGGAAACATTTAGTTGTAGTGACTTCCCTATAACTTAATACAAACATCTTCAAACCGAAGTTTTGAACATTTAGTTGTTGTGACATTGATATAACTTAATATGAACATAAAGCATCTTAGTCGCATCTAGGTTGCTAACTCGTTACTGTATTTGTTACAATTAAAATACACAAACATTGTTTATAGGTGGTACAGAAAGAAATGTAATAATGTTAATTTAACGTAA
Source organism: Dichetophora obliterata (assembly GCA_963920525.1). Lineage (NCBI taxonomy): Eukaryota > Metazoa > Arthropoda > Insecta > Diptera > Sciomyzidae > Dichetophora > Dichetophora obliterata. Next base: position 108,951,290 of record OY986438.1, read on the forward strand.
AAATTACTTATTTTTTTCAAAACTTTGTGAAACATTTTTACAACAAGTGCATTTATTCGTATCATAATTAACACTGTAGTTTAACTTATTTTCAACAAAACGAATGATTTGTTACAAATTACTTATTTAAACTTTTAACCATTTGTGACTAAATTTGTTTAAAAAACTGGATTACCACCGAATTATAACGTATTTTTGTTACAAATGAAAATCTGTGCTAGCTGGGAAGTGCCCTACCCATTAACTCGATTGCTGATAGTTTTTAAAAGGGTGATCACCTCAACTACTTGTTTTTGAATAGCCTTGATTGTAGTACTCCGTTGTAATAACTGCGCTCATAGTTTTATGAACGAATCCTTTAATCCATTCAACCTTCATTCAGTTAAATGAATGAATGCTTCTTAATCGTTTTAACCTAAACTCAATTGTGTGAACGTAGAAATTATTCATTTTAACCTATATTCGATTCCGTTATCCGTTTTAACTTCCAATCGGTTGTATGAATGGACTTGTCAATAATTTTGACTTAAATTCGGTTCAATTAATGGACCCATTGATCATTTCTACCTTCACGCAGAAAATTTATAACGCTTACCCAAACAAACTCTGCTGGCAATATATTATTGTTTGCAACCATGAACCAATAAGAGAAGATCACGCAAAGAGCAGTGCGAGAAAAAAGTAATTTTTCGTGCAACGTCATCGGTCACAAGCATGCTATGAAACTGTCAATTTGCATATGTTTTGCATGCAAAACTTGTGAAAACTCGGAAAAAGTGAAAAATTATAAAATTAATAAGTTTAATTCGCAAAAAAAGTGTTTGAATACTTTGTTTGTTTATATATCCATGCAGCAACTAAATGTAAAGAACGCTGTAAAAAGAAAAACTGCAAATAAATAGAATACAAAATTGGATGTTCACTTTGTTTTTATTATTGAACTGTTTTGTTCAATTTTCTTTTCCTCTGCATCGAATTGTTTCTTTATTTAATTTCTTTATTTAATAATCTTCTTTTAAAAAACATTCGTGCGCGGAAAAACATTTTTTTTATTTTGTTGTCACAAATAACATGCTTTGCACTTGTAATTTGCGTCTGCAAATAATTTTTGCTTATTAGCAGACCGTCGCCATTTACGTCGTTGAACACTTTTTCCAACGCAGTCATATGCGCCATGAGCTCTTCCGTTGGCTTGGCGAACCGCCTTCGCTTAAATGATCTACCTAACTTAGTGATGCTGCCGCTTCTCCTTCCAGCCTTATGTTCGGAACGTCTTTATGCAATTTGTGGCAGATGTATCACGCGAGGTTTTCCAAACCGCTGTTCACTCCAAGAAAAAGATTAAAAATATTGAATTCATAAAATTGTTAAATTTTACTTACTTGCGAATCACTTGCGAATATAGCTGCCGTATTTTCGCTTGAAGTAACTGCTCTGAAGAGCGGTTAGAAATAGAAGCATCCCTGTTTAGTTTTTCTATTTCCTCTACAGGAAAAACTTCTCCACTTACGATTTTTTTTTTTCGCGCTTTAAAATTCGTTGACATCGTTCTGCATTTGCTGGCTGCACCTCCTTGGTCATAACTGTTGGGACAGCGCCCGGCTTTAAGCGCATAGCTTTGCCAAAACCTATCGTAACATTTTTTAAAAGAATATTTACGTGGAAATGTAGAAGTACTTACCCATTTGAACTTGGACCCTTCTTTCGAAGTCTTCAGGCAGAAAATGATCTCCACGGATTCTTGCCATTGCAGTGTCGACATTTAGCCGATAAAAAATCTCCCATTGCTTACAAGCAATTTTTTCCTTGGGGAAACGGTAGAAACCAACGTATTTGTTTTTTTTGCTGTTGCAATTAATGCATGTCCCTACAGCACACTTCGTTTTAACATAAAAACTCATTACATTTATATGATAATTCTTTAAAATTTTAACAAATAACATTCAACATCCAATCACTAATCGTAAACAAAAGATTTTGTGACCGATGACGTCAGACCTATCAGCTGTTTTTGTTTACAATATGGCGGCTCTTTTCTTTGCATGATCTTTATTTCTTGGTTCATGGTTTGCAACATATTGAGAGTACATGGGACTTTGCAGAAATATCTGCTCTCACTCTCTTTTTGCAGATATGTTTTGTAAATTTATCTCTCTCTCTCTCTTAATGTGCAATAACGTAATGTTTGGGAGTGAGCAATTATTGTTCGCATTAAGCAGTTACGCAAATATTATATGTTTGCACCTAAAAATTAACTATTCAGGTACAACCAAACATTGTTTGCTTTATGCAGTTATCCAAATATAAGATTTTTGCACCTAAATAAGGAAATGTTGAGGTACAAGCAAACATTGTTTGTATCAAGCAGCAGCCAGAAAATTACATTTTTGCACATAAAAACAAAATGTTGAGGTACAAACAAACATTGTTTGCATGAAGCAGTTACCCGAACATTACATGTTTGCATCTTAAAAAGGAATTAATCAGGTACAAACAAACATTGTTTGCATCGTCCAGTTATCGAATATAATATTTTTGTACCTAAATACGCAAATGTTCAGGTACAAACAAACACTGTTTGCATATAGCAGTTACCCGAACATTACATTTTTGCGCATAAAAACAAAATGTTCAGGTACAAACAAACATTGTTTGCATATAGCACTTACCCAAACAGTACATTTTTGCACATAAAAGCAAAATGTTAAGGTGCAAACAAACATTGTTTGCATATAGCACTTACCCGAACATTACATGTTTCCACCTTAAAAGGAATTGTTCAGGTACAAAGAAACATTTTACTTATTTAACATTTATGCAATGCATCAGTGTGTTTTATATTGTATTGGTCCAAAGCTTATTAACCAAAATTGCGCAACTCTGCTGATATTCTAAAAAACTAGTCTAGTTGCGCAGTTTTGGTTAATCAGAATCGGAACAATTGAAAATATTATAATTTATTATAATAATATAATATAATAAAAATATAATAATATAATTTATTATTATTATTAGTTATTTTCCAATTACTGCTATATTTTCGATGCAGTTCGTATCAGGTAAGGGGCAAATTATTTGAACTTCAACACTTTGTGAATCAGATATAAAAGTCGTACTTAAACCACTATCTGAGGCATTATCCGTGAAATCCACGGAACGTAAAGGGCTCGATATTGTTGACGCCGATGCTGAAGAGCGCATGTAATCTTAAACGAAATTATTAATTGTGTAACAAATCAAGGATATACAGCTGTGTGCTAATAACAGTAGTGCTCTTATATTCACACATGTTTGGATAAATACTACTAGTTTACAAAACTCTGATCCGGTACGCATCATTCTTATATTTACTTTCAATACTGGTTCCAAATCTGTACTAAGTTTCTTTCTAAATCGTAAAATTTTCAAGCCACTGGGTGTTTTGCGTTTTTGGCACGTGTTTAGTATTAGTGATCTAGAGTCTAAACTTCTTATCAACCACTGTCGTGTCATATGCTGTAGTGGAGCTGAAATTTTTAGAATATCGAACGAAATATCAACAAATTTTGTATTTTTTGTCTTAGCAGAGGTGTTATCATCCAAAGTTTCAATTTAGAAAAAAACTGTTGATTAAGTGTATTTTTAATATGAAAGCACTACTATTCTTTTACACACAGCTGTATTTCACATATTTACCTTTTAAAAAAATATCAATCACAAATGTAGGAGAATTGCAAAATTGTAGTACGACACATCTCAATTGACTTCCCTTTATAATGCATCCATTTACTTTCAGAAGAATGCTGTCAGAGTTTTCAATATCAAACTCTTTGGCAGCTACGATCACAAAGTAAAAGAAATTATAAAACAAAATAAGTAATTATTGTACAATTCAGACACATTTTTTTTGCATTATTAAAGAATAACTATTAGGCTGGGTCGATATTTGCTTTTTTTTTTATTTTAATAAGCAAGAGGTGTCAAATGAAAAGTCAAGTTTCACCAGCCATAACTTTTTTCTTAGAATTTTGTTTTTTTTTTTAATTTTTTTGCACAAAATAGCTCAAGACTATGCCATAAGCATCAATGTTGTTGTTGGTTAACATTTTGCATTTTTGGGGTTTTGAGAATTTTTTTAGTAAAAACTCTCAAACTTGACATGTTCAAAAAGTACACTTCTTATAAAAGATTCCATAACGACCAAGTTATTTAAAGTAATCACACAATTTTTTGGATTTATATTAAGTGTTGTTTCAGAAAATAGTTCAACATTTTATTGCAATTTGTATAAATTTGGATTTTTACGATTTTTTTTTATTACAACAAGAAAGAAAATAGAATTATTTTCGAAAAGTAAAATATCACAACTCTTGTAATTTTCATCCGATCTTTAAGTTTGATATCTCATTTTAAAAAAACAATTAAATGAAAAATGAAATGCATACCAAGTTTTTTAAAAAATATACTTCAAGTATAGTTTTTGTTACCTATTTCATTAAATACCAAGAAAAACTCATATAACACGCTTCTTCAACATTCGGGCTCTTGTAGAGGGCCAAAAGTTATATGCATTTCAAAAAAGGAAAATTTATTTGAAATCAGCGCAAAATTACGCAACTTTTGACACCTCTTGCGTATTAAAATTCCAAAAAAAAAGCAAATATTGGCCCAGCCAAATAACTATTTAAGATTTATACCTGACTATTTGGTCTAAAAATATTCTTCGATAAGGTGGAAAAGTGAAATTTCGCGAAAGTCCTAAATTTGCTGTTAGCACGATATCTGGAAGAATATTTATGGACCAAAATGTCAGGATAAAGTGTCTTGTTTTATTTGAACTACTGGAGCTCCTTAACGGCAAACTGCAACTAAAAATATTAACAACCAATACATACATACCTGCAGCAATAAAGGCATCATAAGAATATGGCTCAGGATTATCGACAAATATTTTGTCTCCACCATAAGCGCCTTAAATAAGCATTTTTATTAAGTTATTTAATACGAAATTTTAAAGTAAATAATGAAATAATAACAAATTAACAATTTATTACAAATTACTTACGTTCGTAATAAATTCAGCTACAGCAAATAATTTTCAGCTTCTTGAACACAATGAACTTTTCACAACATTGCCAAATTTTCATATGACGCTGCAACGTTGCCAAACTTCGGGCTTTCTCGTTTCTCTCAATTGTTGTAAATATTTATCTCTCAGATGCAAACAAATGTTGTTTGGAGTCAGAAATTATTACCATACTGCTCTCTTTTCACTCTTTAAATTTTAAACAAAGTATGTTAGGATCCGAACAAGATTTATTTGGAACAATATTTTCCAACATATTTCGTTTGTATCTGAACAAATTATTGCTAAGACCAAACAATAAATACAGAAAAAGTTTATTGAAACTAAACATTATACATTTTTAATTAACTTTTTCTGCAAAGCCTCTCTCAGTTTAGGTGTCACAAACATATTTTCTTTCAGTCTGAACAAATTCTTGATAATTTTAAACAAAACTTTGTTTGCAACATCATCCACAAACATATTTTGTTTGCCTCTAAGCATATTAAAATCCGTGATTTTTCTCCGTGTACACATGGTTATTGGTTATTGGCTATAGATCACAACAATCGACAATATGTTCACAAAAAACTTTTTTTAAAAACATGTACACGAGATATAAGTGAATTTTTCTTTTATTACATAAAATATAATAGATAATCATAAAAATTTTAAAAGATAATTACAAAAACATAAGAGTTCATTACTTATAGAAAAGTTCATTACATAGGCAGACTTCATAAACGTATTTATCATTGCACCAGTGTAGAGGTGGAAAAATATCGGCGATACTATCGATATATCGATGGTTTGTTTTTAAAAAAATACTATCGATACCTAAGTAACTTCCGTAACTATATATCTGTTCGCGTATTCGAATGCAAACGAAATATTTCAAAAGTTTTTACTGGAAAGAGCCTCAAAAGCGAGAATTGTGTAATAAAGAGGAGGTCACATTTTCTCTCCGTTCAAGTTTTTTAAAGTTCTTACAGAAAGAATTTAATGTTGTTAAAAGATGAAAACTGTCAAATGGCAGTTGTGTGTGTGTAGCAGCTGATGTTTTTTAGATTTTCTTATGTTTGACTGACGTATTTGACTTTTTTCATTATTTTACCAGAAAAGCGTTCGTTTACTTTTTAAAATTCAAGTTAATTCTCTCTCAATTTAATTACTTTTGACGTTTTTAATTTTTTATCAGAAAAGCACACATTATGTAAATTGCTATAAGACATTAGCATTAAGCTGCCCCGTATGAACACAGTCTAAGGAGCTTGATTTTAAGTAATTTGGCAACATTTAATTTACAAGGAAAGCTGGTCATTTCGCACACACTCATTCGCTTGAGTAGCCTGCAACTAATGCGCGTATTTGTTTCTTTGTGCAATCAAAATGACCGATTCTCCATCAAACAAAACAAAAAATAAAATATCTTCTGTTTGGAATTATTTCACAATAGTATCGATAGTATCGATATATCGATGGAGTGCACGAATACTATCGCCAAAAATCGATAGTCAGTACTTTCGATAGTTTTCAACCTCTACACCCGTGTGTTCTTTTTTGAATTGGACCAAAGCTTTTGAAACAGAAACTATAGTTTTACATATATTTTCGTATGACAAAGAATTTGCATATATTTTTCACAACACTTTAGAAAGAAAATTTGCACAAAGCGTTTTGAACTAATCTTGTTGAAGAACTGTGAAAAATAAAATACAAGCGTCTTGCGATTAAGAGCTCGAACAGAATCAAAGCGGATGTCGGTTGTCAGATTCGCCGTGCAACAAAATACATGTAAATATATGCAACCGCCAAGAATTAAACCGCCGTAGAAATGCGCGTAGAAATGGCACGGAAAAACGCCAGAATAGAATCTATTCCAATTTTTCTCTGACAGCTGTCGAATTTCTCTCTGAGTGACTCAAATGCTGCCATACTTTTGCTAAAGATTGGTAAAGAATGTCAGATAATAGTAAAAACTAAGAAAATAACACTGAACGTACCCAATCTTTAGCAAAAATATGGCAATATTTAAGTCACTCAGATAGAGATCCGCCAGCCGTCAAAGAAAAATTAGAATAGATTCTATTCTGGCGTTTTCCTGTCACGCATTTCTACGGCGCACAGTGGCCGAAAAGGCTCATCTAGCGGCGTTTAATTAATAGCGCATAGGGAAAATTTATTTTTGTTTGCGTAATATTTTTTTTCAGTTGAAAATAGATTAAGCTACAAAGTTAAACAAAATTTTTTTTGTAACCATATTTTTTTTTAAAGCTGCAACTTTTTTTCATATTTTAGACATTGTTTATTTCATTCAGAAAAACATGATTAAGTTAATTTACTTAATGTGTCACATTCTTTTGGGCTGAAAATATATTAAACTTTGATATTAAAAACAGTTTTTTTTTAACATTTATGTCTGTTTTTTTTATTTTTTTTTTTGTTGAAAAAACGCTTTTTGGCCTTATTTAGTCTGCATATATTTCATTTGTTTTTATAACAAAAATTTAATTATAATGCAAAAAATGAAAATGACTATTCTTATAACAATAGTAATAACAGTTTTTTTATTCCGATTCGGAGTTACTAGATGCATCTAAGGTGCAAATAAAAAAAAAACTATTCAGAGTTGGAGCTGTCAGAATTAAGGCTGCCAGGAATATCATTCATATTTAAAAGAAGCTGCTTGACCTCATCATCTAGTTGGATGTGTTTTTTCGAGTATTTTGAAGTGCTTTTAGATTTAGATGTAATAAAAGGATCCAACGAAACCAATAGAGCGTGCAGCAAGTCTTCCATTGTATGCAATCTCGAGTCTTTTCGCGTGAGGTTCAGCCTATAACTGCGAAAATCTTTATTTCTTGCCTCAAGTGCCTCTTCTGACATCATTCCTATTGGTAGCGAAACTTTTTCAATAATATCTGCTCCATTTATTAATATTTTATATGTACAGATTGAGGCATATAAAACCAAGGGTATTCGGAAACAAATATTTTTGCTGTTTCCCAGGCATATATGCGAAAAGCCTCTACGTTAACTGCATATCCACATGTCATTGTCCGCAATATTATACCAAACCTTTTTATAAGTTCCAATTTTACTCCAGTTACTATAGAGGCCAAGGTTGGCTGCTCGAAAAACATTCTGGCGGTATTCCCAGTGTTTGTATTCCCCGAACCCGTCGTTTGAATGTCCACCAAAATACCTATTTGTTTTCTTAGTTCAAGTTGAATTTTTCTTTTGGTTTGTCCAGCAATTTCTTTATTTTCTCCACGAATTTGCCAATTTTGTATCGGTATTCTGTAGCCGAAATGAATTATACACTCGAAGCACCGTATCCAAGCATGAAGTGTCGACAATCCATATTCGTACAAGTGGTTTCGTGGCTGCCTCAGTTGAACTAAATTTAGATTGTTCATAAATTTTGGTGTCGCACCACAAATTCCACAAACCAGTGATGATGACTCCGCTATGGTACTAAACACTTTTCCATCGATCATGGTCAAATGAAATTCGTGTGTTACTTCAAAATAACTTAATTTTGTTGGCACAATTTGTGCAATTTGTCTTTTTAGATTTTCTATCTCAGCCCTAACTAAATCCGCTGACTCTTTTTCAAAAATTATTTTAATGGGTCTGCACAACCGAGTTGAAGAAGGCCGGTTATTTTGCCATAGTATTGCGGGTCCTTTTTTAATTTGTAAAGGAACAATACATACAGCAAATAAATGCTCATCAATTGTTCCAGTATCAGAAACACTGAAACGTTGACGGTAAGTAGAGTGCCCACTGCTACCGTCAGAGCCCCATTTAAATATTGCTTTTATGCAATCGTTATTATTGCCTACAGTCATGAGATCTTCAAAAGCTGTTGAAAAGCCTTGCATTATACGTGCAATAGTATGGTCTACGAGAGTTTGCAAGCCAACTTCAGCTGAACGTTCAGTTACGTGTATGGCACTGGGGTAACACTCCGTTTTAGTTTTAGTCAAAATATCCTAGCTTGGATAAATATTGCAGTTTCGTTCTTTGGCACCATATTGCATTAGTCTGTATGACCTTTTTGAGTATCCACCATCAATATAAAGAGCTAAAGCTTCCTCAGGTGTATACGGAATAGGGGTTTTTGGTTCAGAGTCGACAGATTTAAGCATTTTTGGAGCTATTGTCGATTCTGAGCATAACTTTGAAACAACCTGTGAAGCGCTTCTTTTTCCAGCCTTGTAAAGACTCACGCTCGTTGCTACCATTAACTCTTCGTTCGGTGTTTCATTGGCAATTGTTGCAATTTTTTTATTTGAGTCTTCCTTATGCACTCTGAAAAAGGTTTCTCATTACGTTGGGCAATGGTTGGATTAGGGAAAATAATGTCTTCATCCAACCACATCTTATTTCGCTTTTCGAACACTGCCAAAACTCTATGACTTTCTTTCCACTTTTGTACAAGTTGGCTAATAAAATTTCTTAATTGTTTTTGAATTTGTCGGTATTGTTCTTCGCTATATTTCGAGCGATCAATGATTTTAGAAAATACATGATTTTCAACCATTAAAAATTTGTTTGTTGGCACTGGTTCACTATGCCATATTAAAAAAAGGGTGCGTTTAGATTCTGCCATTGTAACTAAAAAACGAAAAAAATAAAAAGTCTGCAAAAACTAGCAGCCTATATTTAAACTTGACATAGATAACAACCCATTTCAACAAACTACGCAAAATGTGAATCCAATCCGGTCCAATTCACCTCACTTTTATTTCACACAAAATTGGATTTCATAACTAAAAACACTTTCACAAAGGACATTTTCTTTTTCAACTGTTAAGCACTAAAACATACAATCACAGATCACAAACCAATTTTTTTTTATTTAATATATACCTTTTAATTAAAATAAAATTGCAAATCTTATTAATAAATTAAATATTTAATTTTTTCCTCTCAACAAAATTGCACTTGAAACAAGCTCAAAAACATGTGTTAAATTTGCTGAAACATGTGTTTAGATTGAATGCTCAAAGCTGTGCGAATATTAGGAACAAAACAAAAAAGAAAACCGAAAAAAATCCGTTGGGGCTTAAATTTTCAAAAAAATAATAAAGTTTGCCAAATAGGGGTGGCTGAATATATTTTCATGTATTTTGTAGCACGGAGAATCTGATAACCGACATCCACTTTGGTTCTGTTCGGGCTCTAAGTTCTGTTTGGGCTCTAAGGTCGGCTTACTTAACTTCGTGTTTGTGAAAGCATGTCTGATTCACTCGATAAGACGGATGGTTTGACAAACTTTCAGTTGCAAAATTAACTGTTGAAATTGACGCATCTAAAGGGTTCTGATTAATTTAACAATCTCCGAAACTCGACTGCAAAGTTTAAATAATGCTATTGACATAACTTACAATGTGGTTGTTAAATTAACTCATTTTGTTCGCTTGTCTGCAATGGCTTCAGTTAGTTACCTCAGACAAATTATGTTTCTTTTAATGGCAAGAGGAGTTGAAATAATTAAAATTGCGCAATTCAAGCAACTGACATGATATATTTTCAATTCAACTCAACAAAATTTGGAAATGAGGCGACTGCAAAGGAACGATAATTAATTAATTAGAAATCAATCGTGCTTATATCATTCTTGTAACATTAAGCAAATTTCAGCTGCGGGAATTTTCTTCTGAGTACCCCATATAATATACATTTCCCGCAACCTTACGCCAATAAATTAATTTTCTGAGTATGCGCTAGCAAATAAGTGTTAAAATAGCTATAATACTACTAATCAATTTTTTGTGTTAAATAATTTTTTTTTTAAAAATAAGTAATTTTGCATTTTAAAAAATCTTTTTACTATATTTTGCGAAATTTTGTTTTTTTAAAAAAAACACGTTTATAAAAATAGTAGTAGTATAATAGTGGTGGAAGGAGCACGGTAAGTACTACGGACAACATTTTTTTTTTTTGAAAGGCAATAAAATTCTTTACAGCCTTATTTATTAATTTTAAAGTTTTTGCTGTACAAAAATTGTAAAAAAGTTTGGTCAAATTAAAAATTTTGGAAAATTTATATGTTTTTTTGTGTTTTTGATAATAAACATTAAACAAATTAACATTTTTGTTACAAAATCCCCAATTTTTATTTCTTCAATCGATAGATCAGACCCATAAAACCTTAATAAGTTATTGTAATAATTTTAACACCAAATATAATTTTACATCATTTATAAAAAGTTATATATTTTTACAATTTTAAAATTGCTCGAAATTTCATTGTTTGGAGAGAGAGATCACAACTTTTAACATTTTTATGATATTATATCTTATATTTTATTTTTATAGTCCAAATATTCAGTTTTTTTTCGAGGGGAGTGAAAATCGGCCTCACGCTCCATAGAAAAAAATAATTGTTCGGCACTAATGCTCAAAGTAATCCTTGGTTTATATTATGATGATTCCCCAAATATTTCGACTCTAGCGTTAGCCATTCGTGAGCTGCAATGGTTTGACCGAACCTCTAAAAATCGAGTTTTTTGTAAAAATATTGGCTGGTATGGTAACTAAAAATAAAAAAACTATCAGAAATAGTAGTAATAAAAAAGTTCATCCAATATGCATCAAAAAATATTAAATTTTTTCCGTGGGACAAAATATATTGCGGATTTTCATGATATTCTTTTTTATTTGTTTTTTATATTATTTTCACTAAAATTTAAATAACTTAATTTTTTTATGCGATTTTCTTTTTCGAGATACCGTTGCAAAGGTGTTGGCTGTTTCTATTGCAGAATTGCTAAAATTGATTACCATTAAAAGTAATATTTAAAAAAAATATATATTGCAACAAAAATATGAAATAAATCAGGAAATCACGATTTTGGTTTTCAGTATTACTTATAAGTGTCATTCATCGTGCCGAAAATGGGCGTGATCTGCCTACTTTTACAGAAGTCCCCTATATAACCACTCCTTTAGAATGCATACTAAACGCTATAACATTTCTAAACAAGCGCAATGTCGAATTACATCAAAATATATTGTACGAGTGAAATGCTGCAGCGCTTTGTATGCATTCTAAAGAAGCGGTTATACAGGGGACTTCTGTAACAGTGGGCGGATCACACCCAATTTTGGCACGATGAATGACACTTATAAGCAATACTGACTTACTAAATATTATCGAAAAATAAGGTAACAGTTGAAAGTTCCGGAATTTTATGTAATTATGTCATATGGGAGGTAGGCGTGATCATTAACCGATCCCACCAAATTTTAATACGAAACACCCTATTGATATAAAAATAATATGTACCAAAGTTAATGTGTTTAACGTTATCCGTGTAGTTTTAATGGTAATCAATTTTAGCAATTCTGCAATAGAAACAGCCAACACCTGTGCAACGATATCTCGAAAAAGAAAATCGCATAAAAAATTAAGTTATTTGAATTTTAGTGAAATTAATATAAAAAAGTAAAAAAAAAAATCATGAAAATCCGCATTATATATTGTCCCATGGAAAAAATTTAATATTTTTTGGTTTTTTTATTTTTAGTTACCATACCAGCCAATATTTTTACAAAAAAATCGATTTTTAGAGGTTCGGTCAAACCATTCCAGCTCACGAATGGCTAACGCTAGAGTCGAAATATTTGGGGAATCATCGTAATATAAACCAAGGATTACTTTGAGCATTAGTGCCGAACAATTTTTGTTTTCTATGGAGCGTGAGGCGCCTTAATGTTCATATGCCCATGTGAACAACTCTATTGTACATGTTGTTGAACTTGGGTCTAATCAGATGCTTAAAAGCTTTTTTTGCAATTTTTTTTAAGGAAAATACTAACTCAGTGTGCGTATGTTGTTGTTTTTGTATTTAAATTTTTTTTTGTCGCCATTAAAGTTCTATTTATTTCTTTTTTAGGATTCGTAATTGAGCTCCCTGCCACGACACCTCTGCTTTAAATCTGATCTAGGAGTACATTTAGATAGAAAGATTTACTTTTCAATCCATTTTGATATTATAATCAGCAAGGCTAATGCTATGATAAATTTATTCAAAGAAACACCTGAGAGTTCATTGACACATATGTCTTAAAAACCCTGTTCATTTCAATAATAAGAGCAATACTAGAATACGTTTGTATGGGATCCATTTTATGAATTGCATAGTGCAAGATTGGAAAAAGTTAAAAAACGTTTTACTAGTTTTTTCTTAAGTAAACCCAATTATCGCTTTACCTATGCTCATATTGGGCTCCTAATTCTAGAATCTTTGCAAAAAAATTACCCAAATCAAATTATGTGGATGGGTTAAAAATGCATAGAATCAAGCATTTCTTTCGGCTATCTTTAATGTCAATCATAACACATAAATTAAAAAAGTTAAACAAGTAATTTTTAATAATAATGTGGACACTACGCATGCATATTATATGAATTTTATTATTTTTATATTTGCATGTGCCTTCATATTGCTTATTATATGCATATTAGCATAATTGGAAGTGATTGTAAAGTTAAATCTGAAAACAATTTAGAAGGACATTCTTTAAATTACTATAATATCTCTCGTTTGTCCAAAGTTAAAACGAACTTTCAACCTGCCCCAAGCAAAGTAACTTATTTTGGGGTAAATATAAAGAGACTGAGAGAGAAAACTGTTGAGAGCATATACAAGCTTACAAAGCGCCTGCGTTTCAGTCATAGGTTACAGTCATGCTCAAACATGTTTGATGCAATGGCCTACTCTATTCTTGCTGCATAAGGACTTTTATTGCGACAGCTTGAGGCGTTTCATCGTAGCACTCTTAACTGTTTCAAACATCAAACCTCAACAGAAAAGCATAGTTCAATAAAAACAACAACAACAACAACAGAAAATTTGCAAACAGTTAACTTCCGGTTGGAGCTTTGGGTGAGTGGGTGCCTTGGGTGCAATATTGGGTGATGTTGTGACTGCCACTTTATGTTTTGTGCATTTTTGCAGCATTACGCTCGGCTGTGCCCGACTGACGGCAACAGCGACAACGATGACGTTGATGACGACAACGAAGTCTGTTACGAACTGCTACGAGTGCGACGCGTTGTAGGTTATTCTGCTGCAGCAAAAAAAAAAAAAGAACCAACAACAACTGCAAACAAGTTGCTGCCGAAGAAGTCGACGTTCTTTTACGTTGTTGCTATAATGACTGGGTGGGTGACTTCCGTTTTGGGTGGGTGGTTGTGTTAAGCTCATTTATGAAGTCCTTGTTCGCTCTCTTGTATTGTTATGCATGTTGCTCGGCTGCATGTTCGTGCATGCTCGTTGCGCACAGCCATTATAAACGTCGTATTTGCTGTTCTGCTTTCGTGTACTTGTCCTGTGCAAAAGACGAATAATCGCACACCCACTTACACACACACACACACACATACATGCACTAACATTCATGCACTTCCAACAGCGTCGTTCATCGTCGCGTTGTGCCAACGAGCAGTTGTTCTTCTTGACGTTCGGTATAGTTTGTCGAAGGATTCATCATTTCAGTTGAATGCAGCGCGTTGCCTGGAGTAGTCGTGTCCTGTGGCAAAGTTACTTAAAGTCAACAACCACAAGGAACAGCAGCAACAAGAGCAACGATTTCGGTCAAAACTATGTTGTTTGTTTTTCTCTTCTTCGTGTAAGGACATTCTTAAATTATGCAAGCCTTAACAAAAACAAAATATAATTTGTTATTATGATAAACGTAAAAAGACCCTTTAAGAAAATCGTTGCATTGCTTATATGTGTGAGTGTTCGGTTGTGTGTTTTCAAGTTAAGAAATGACAACAATTAAAATTAAGTTGCAGTAATAGCTGTTTACGGCGTTGCCACGTTGTTTGGCTGGCCAGACGATGACGCTTTGTCTGTTGCAACGTCGACTGTATGTGTGCCATTTCCGTGCTGGAGCGTGGGCGTTAAGATGTTTGTCCATCTTGTTTTTCACTAAAAGTGTGCTTTAATTTTTTAATAAGTTTTTGCTTGAACTAAGTGCATTGTAAAGAAAATAGAACCAAAAAATTAAAAGTATCAATAATTCAATGGAATTTCAAGATTGTAAAATTGCCAAAAGTTGAATTTAAATAAATTTTAAGAACTATGACTTAACTGCAAAGTTCAACAGATATACGCTAGCTAGCTGGTAAGTTTTGTTTTTTGCAACCAATGAACAAATATTTTCGTGCATATTTTCTTTGTGTTTATAATATTTCTCAAGAAAATATTATTTGCTTTATACTGTGGAACCCGAGATTCTGACTCGCATTTTATTATTTTTTCTCCTCAAGTTAAGCTAAAAAATATGCCAGTAAAGTATATAGATATTTATGTGGCATACTCTTTAGTGCCTCACTTCAGACATGTCCAAAAGCTATGTAAAAACTTAGCCAAGCCATTATGCCAAATAAGATTATTGCTGGATTTTGAACATATTTTTCACATTACTAAATTTGACTCAAGCTTTGCTTTGCTTTTTCAATTTAACAAGTTCAGTTTTTAACCTTTGAATCCGCAAGGATGCACAAAAATTTAAATTTTTTTTCTTAAATATTACAAAGGCAAAATCAAATAATATTTCCTAGCGAAAGAAAGTAATTTTTGTTTAAATTAATTTTTTTCTGGGTAGAAAAGATCCTTTTCAATACTCAGAAATTTACCCTTTTTGAAAAATTCGCCGAACTAAAATGATTTTTTATAAACGAACCTTTTTTTTCGAAAATTATTAAGAAAATAACCCTCAATTGTACTCATTTTTACAACTCACTATTAAAAAAAAATAATAGTTTAGTACAAACATTGTATGTATGTGAAGGGCTTATTGCAAGAACATGATAAGCTACAAAAAAATATTTTGAGATAATCGACTCTAAAGTTTTGGAAAACGTATTTTTGTATATAGAAATGGAATCAAACGCGGAAAATTTTACAAATAGGTTCGAAATTTAATAAGAAATAGCCAAAATATCTTCAGTGGTTGTTGTTAAGGCATTGAGTGATGTATCGATCCTAACAAATCGAATTTTTAGATCATGTGGCTTATCACGTTATTGCAATAAGATAAATGTGATTTCTAAAAATCACTTAACCAATATAAAGAGATTTGTGATGATATGGGTATTGAAGGCAAATTCTGATTAACAAGTAGACTTTTACTAGTACTCAGCTATATCCATTGTTGAAATTAATCAGCCTAACGTGCTTATGTACCAAAATATTAAAAGCTTAAAAAGTACAATTTATGTTTATATTTTCTCATTTAAATAAGTCATTTCTAGGAAAATTTTTGAACTAAACACGATTAAATTATTAGTGATTTTCTTACGCATGTCATTAAATAAAAAAGTAATTAATTTTCAAAACTTTATGATTTATTATTATTATAATTGCTTACAAAATTATTTATTTTACAATCATGTTCATGTGTATACGGTTAAAAATCTTTGAATAAATTTCAAACTTTTTTGGTTTATAAATGGAACAACAACAAAAAAAGATTGCTTATTAATCTAAGGAAAAGTTTAAAATTATCTTATCCAAAAAGATTAGTTTTTTAATCCGCAATAAGTATAAAAAAAGCAACATAAATGTCAACTTAAATTAAAAATTTTTGTGACCATTTCACGATTCGAACACACGTCCTCTGATGTGCTGGTCCAACACTTTATCGACTTGTCCATCTCAGTTCTTAAAACTGAGCATTCTTTAGCATTCTATGCTAAAACCAAGCTAGAAGCCTTGATTTTTACTCATGCATAAAATTATCAATTCTAGCATTATAATTCATGTATTGAGAAAATATAAGATGAAATAAGGATACAAATATTTTTTTAAAGGCTTATAAAAAATTTGAGTCACTACCATTAAATCGCATCAGAGCGTCTATGTTCTTGTCAAAGCATTATAATTGCACACTAAAAATCAGTATATGTTATTTTGCTTAAGTGTAAATCACATACTTTTTGGTGCTCTACCCTTATCAACACGGTTAAAAATTTTGGACTACTGTTTAATCCAAACTTTGGTTTTAAGGAATCTTAAATCTAAAATGTACTCTTTTTAATAACTACTTTAGTTTAATTTAACAGGATCTTGAACATACGTTTCTGAAATAACTTACTTGCATTCGTAATGATGCAAAATAAGAGAAACTTTGTCAACAACTGAGTTGGTCGAGTGAATAAGGCGCTGGACCAGCATATCAGAGGACGTGTGTTCAAATCATGAAATGGTCAGAGTAAATTTTTTATTTTTTTAGATTAGAAAATGTTAAACTTTTCGTTGGATTAAAAAATTATTTGGTGTAGGACTTATGTAATCCCAAAAAGTTTAAAATTTAGTCCAAGATTTTTAGCCGTGAACTTTTGTGCCAAAAAAGTACAATATGCGAAAAGCGATTCTTTTTTTGATGTAATTTAAAAAAAAGTTCAGCTGGTGGACATCGATTACTGTGTGATCATGGATAGTGGGAATATTTTGTACCAAGAAAAAATGGGTTGGATTGAAAATTGACTGATTGATTAAAATTGATGAGAAAATTGACTTTCTGTAGATCTGTTCTTTAGTTTTTCTCATAATTTTATTTATTTTATATAAATTGGTAACTATGCCAAAGACAAAAAAAAAAAGAAAAAAGAAAGTGTATCAGGGCTGTTGCCAGGATTTACCAATGGCGGTCTTTTGACGAACATGCTTTTTATTCAAATGGAAAAAAGTTCCATTTGTTCCCCTCTAAAAATTAACTTTGTTTTTTTTTTATAAATGCTCCCAATATATTTTAGCTCTAACGATAGCCGCCAGTGAGTTAAAACATTTAACAAAAACCTCTTCAGGGCTCTTCAAATCTTCTATGAGCCCATTCCCCGATTCCCCGATCGACATGAAATTCCCCGCAAATCAGGAAATTCCCCACCAGTTGGCATGCCTGATGGCTACTGTCTTACTCCTCTTGTCGGACTCAATTATGATGATGTCTTTGTTTTGTTGCTAAAAATCCCTCGCGTATCTTGCAATATTTGTTACGTAGACGTCTCTTTCAGTTGGTTTTAATTCCCTTAAATGTCATTTGATCAGTTTTGTAAGTTTAATTCTCGCTGTTTCCTGTTCATCTTTTTCGATTATTGTTTGTATGCAGTCTTCTTCTTCTGCGATGTTATTAAAAAGCGAGAAATTCTTTTTTGATATCGGCAGCGCAAACTTTGGTCCAAGCGCCAGCAACCACTGTACCTCGTTCGGTATTGTTTTGTCTGTTCTGTTTACGAACCAATTATTATTTTTGTTGTTAATGTTGAATTTAATCGTGCAAAGCACAGTTCTATTTTATTAAATAGAATGTTAAGGTGGCGGGGAGAATGTATGTAGACAAGTATACGTTGGCACGACAAAATCTAAGCTCAAAAACGAATATCATCACATAAATCCTATCTTAAATCCAAAAGTAATAAAAAAACAGCACTTGCAGCCCACTGTATCAAAAATATGCATACTCCAGATTTTGAGAAGACAAAAATATTACAACAGGAGACTGACTATATGAGAAGGTACACAATTGAAATGCTACACATAGCAAATACACCGACACATAAAATGTTGAATTACAAAACGGACACCGATAACTCACATTTATAAACATTTAGTAAAACATAAAATCAATTGACGATGACGCTAGGCAGCTGATGGATGCGGTTTTAATATTTCTAGTTACACTTGACAATAATGTTTTAAATTGGTAGATTAAATGATATTTGTATGTAAAATTGTGAGTTGTAATAAAATTACTCCTTTCTTATTAGCCTTAAAGATGGCTTGCAATGTAAGCTGAAACATTGCAAATTAAAAATTAAAACTTTTTTCTACGGCCAAAGTCCAATTACAACAATTAGTAAAAATTAAATTATTTGCATTTTTAAAATAATTGTATGTAAATAAAATAAGAAAATAGCAATCAAAAATTAAGTCTTACTTTTGTGCAAATTCTACCAACCCGTCTTGTACTGTGCGATCACTGTGTATGATGCACATCCATTCAAACGGATCTCGTCCATTGAATTACGGAGGTATGTTTTAAGAAATTTTAGGGATGAAGACGATATCTCATTTATCTCAAATTAATAAAATTTTAAAGACAGAAAAACATTTACATAAACTTCATAAATTTTAAAATCTAAAATTCACAAAATTACAGGGTGCGGAGAACGTTTGAAATACGATTGTTCTCAATTATCGTTCTTCTCATATAAAATTGTTCTCGCAAATTATCACGAACGAATAGGGAACTCTCTGCTGGCGTCGTATTTTTTATCTCTGAAAAATTTGTCAGTTTCAAACTTATTCGATCGAATTTTTCACAAAACAATAATAAGCAACGAACGTTCGTTTTTAATTTTTCATAAAAATTAATCGTTAAAAGAAAAATCCAGGAACGTTCGTTTTCTAAAATATGTTATGTTCCGACTATCAGCATCCACATCGTCGAGCGAGGATTCTTTTCAGTTATGTATGCGTCATCGAGTTTGGTATGTATTGTTTCTTGTATACGTTTTTATTTTTGCATAATAGCGAAAAATTTGTTGCGAATGCGTAGTATCGAGCACTGTTTGTATTGCTGTTGAATTAACATTTATATATTAATATCATAAGAAACACAAAAACAAAAATTGATTTGACCTTGTAGATGTTATCACCATTCCGTACAAGGGCGAATAATTTTGTCATTATATCTGTGTCGATAAGCAATAATAGCTTAATTCGACTTACGACAGATCTAAGTTATTGATGTAGCAGTGTTCTACGCATATAGCACTATAAGCACACAAAATCTAGAGCTTTTAACATGACCTAAGACAAAGTTATGACACAATAACAAAAGACTCTTCCATTTAACTTATATGGCGATTGAATATATGAAAAACTGCTTATTAAGCGGTCATAATACTAAATACAATTTTTGGGACTTTGTCCTCTTTTTGAACGAAAAATTTTTAATTTTGGATTATGTTTATTATTTGTAGTTTTGGATTAACAGAAAAGCACGATAAATAGCACTTATAGTATTTTTCAACGATTGTGGGATGTGGTAATTCTCATGTTATTTTGTGAGAAAAATCTCTCGCGTGGGTAAAAAAATACCTCAAAACACCAAAAATACCTCAAAACACCACAAAATTACTATAAATTACTCAACCTCGAATTACTACAAAATACCACAATACCTCAAAATAACTCAAAACCCCGTAAATTACTTAAATTACGTGGTTAAAATACGAATTAAGGGAACGTTGCGTTAATTGAATTGTTCAAATGACTGAATGCACTTGTTTGTGGTGGTTTGTATGTATCTATTTTCTTTTTGCTTTTTTGAGGTATTGTGGGATTTTGTGTTAATTTTGAGGTATTTTGTGGTAGTTTGAGGTATTTTGGGAGTTTGGTTATCTTGAGAATTAAATGCGAGAAAAAGACAATTTTGGTGGTAATTCCATCTTGTGACACTGCCCCTATCATGAATAATTTGTCGCCCTTAATCTCCCCAGTATAACTGATAAATTGGCAGATTCGCGATCGGTACTTTCATCATATAAAGATATCTTATTGACTGAATTCCTCCGGACGCGTTTGTATTCAGCCTGTCATGAATAATTTTTCACCCGAAATAAAAAAAGGGAGTCTCAAAGGTAAATCTCAAGAACATTTTGGAAATTTTTAATGAAAATTTGTTCATCAACCGTCCGTCCATATTCATGAGTGTAAAAAAAAATAATATCTTTATCTGCTATATTAAAAATGAAAACCCCCTTTTTTGATTCCGGACGAAAAGTTATTCATGATAAGGCTGAATAAGAAAGTCTCCAAAGGAAGAAACCTTTATATGGTGAAAATGCCGATCGCGAAGCTGCCAATTTATCAGTTATACTGAGGAGAATACAATAACTGGTGCGCCGCGATTTGACGATGGATTCGTGAAGTACTTTTAATAAAAATAGGAATGGCCGAAAGAAAAATCGATGCATCGATTTGTTTTCGAGCTATCAATTTTTTTATTTGATTATCATTTAATCTTTCAATCAATAATGGTAACGTTATAGATATTTTATTAAACAGATCTTGTAACAAGCAACAAAATGTTAAATATATATAACTAGTTGAGGTATAGATTTTTTGTTCGAAAAAAATTTTTTTTTGTTATGAAAAGAACAACACTTTCTAATCGCGGCGCCCCAGTTATCGTAATAGTGCCTTTATACTTTTGCAGACCAGTGTTATTGAAATCATACGTATTAAAACGTTCTTCACTTCCTGATTTTCAGTGATGGGTAGAGTATCAAAAATAGACAAAAAAATCTCTGGTCATCTACGACAAAATAAGTAACATTTCCAAATGTCTCTTATTCGCAAAAACCTCTCATGGGATGCATACTAGGGAATATCAAAAGGCATTACGAGAGTGTGCACAAACATAATTTTGACGATGCTTTATCATCAAGATCATCAAGAAGTAATCATACAATCTAATCATATAACAACAATCATAACAAACCATCTTTTTTATTTGATTGGGCAAATCAAGTTTATTTACCTTATTAAAACATTATTTTTTCCTCATATGTATGTGTACGGTCCACATCTGTATTTTGGTTTAATTTTTTCATGTCAGCAAGTGTACAAAAATACAAAAACAAACTTATATTTTGTCTAATAACTTTACCTACAAACGAACGTTCGTGAATTTTTTCTTCAAACGCTCATTTTTAATGAACAATTCCAAACGAACGTTTGTTGCTTTTTGTTGTTGTGTGAAAAATTCGTTCGAAAAAATACAAAGCTCACAAATTTATCAGTGATAAAAAAAAATGACGCAAGCAGAGCGTTCCTTTTTCGATTGCGAACGTTCTTTTGCTGTTAAATTTTTCGTTTGAAAAATTTTCACACACAGAAAAAAAGGAACAATAAGATCGTATTTTAATCAATTGCAAACGAATTTTTCCGCACCCTGAAAAATTACTTAAAAGATTGTCTTTAAACTTTTCTTTGGGTCAGAATTCTGTAAAGTGTACGACAACTTTTTATAACTCATGAGTAACTTCAAACATTCCTCAAAAGTTAAACCAAGTTTAGACTCATATCCTTTATTCGAAAGTTAATTGTTTAAAAACTCTTGACTATAATAGAGTCAGAATGGAAGGGGCAGACAAATTTATGTAGTAAAAACTTTTTTGTGCCGTAAAACACGAAGAGGCCGTTATGAATTACCGCCATAAGCAGAGTTTGAGAAAACGCAGAATTTACAAAAGGCTCCATTTTCATATTTGGAATAAGCCAAACAACTTCAAAAAGCGACCCAATATATTAATAAAGCGACAAAACCATGAATGCTGAAATTTAAATTTTTAAATAACCACTCGAGGGAAAATTAAAATCAGTTGTTGACTGAAGTATACTTTAAAATCTTTCTATGCGGTTCTAGGATATGTCATTCTTGTTGTCTTCACTGTTATCATCACTACCATGATCTACAACTGCTGATGTCTAGGGTAGTGCAAGCAATAGTGATGGTTATGTTGAATGTATCACGTTTTATCCGATAAATTACGATAGATTTAAACTCATAACAAAGACTTTAACACGTAAACGCCTTTAGTATATGATTTGTTAAGTTTTTTTTTAGAACATAGTTTTAGAACAAGTGATTCAATGAAATAATTATTTAAATGCATTAATTTTTATTGAAGTTTCAACCCTCTGAGGGGGTTTGAAACCCGAAAACCCCCTTGGCTACTTGATGTGCATTTAATGAACTCAAATGTAAGTCCAACAAAAAATAATAAACGAAATCCAGAACTTGGCATTTTTTTCGTTGTTCGCTTCACGTGATATGGCACAAATGTTTAAATTGCACTTATTTATTTGGGTTGACATTACAGTCTGTTGAATTTTTGTATTATCCCTTAAAATATTCAAGTAATAAATTTAACAAAAAAAAAAAGACCAAAAACAATTTTACTTAAAAATGCGAAAAAAAAATATTTCCAATGTTTTAAAACTGTTTAAAAATCGATTTAATCTACAATTTGAAATCGTATACATTTAAAAATATTAAAACTACTATTATTCGCGAAGTTTTAAAAATTAAAAGTTAGAATACCTTACATTTTATTCGAAGTTAGGCATGCTTGATGACGTCACTTCGTTTGAAAGATAAGCGTGGTTTTCATTAAATTTTGCAAAAATGCAGAATTTTTTCAGTTATCGAAGATTATGTGTTAAATATCCAGTTAATTTTTGTATATTTTTACACATTTTTGTAAAATTTAAAAGGTTTATGCTACTTTTATGACGTCACCTTGTGTGGGAAGTAGGTGGAGTTTTTATACGATTTTGTTAAATTTCAAACTTAACGTGTATTTTAAAATTCTAAGCATGTGTGCAAAGTATTAATTCATTTAATTAAATCTTGTAAAATTTTTAGAGACTTTATCTTGTTCAGATAGCCACTTTTTGGTATTCTAGGAAATTTAACCGTTTGATAAAGTCACGTTGTGTTTGAGATAGCCTTGATTTTCATCCGATTTTGATAATTTTTTTTTTTAATCGAAGTGCTCAATGCTTTTCGTCTTAGTTGTTTGAATGCAATCATATAATTTGACATTCATTTCAAAAGCTTCAAAATTGCAACTGTAGTCGTGTCGACAGGTGGAGAGACAGACGTAAATGACTAAATCGACGCAGGAG
This sequence comes from Dichetophora obliterata, assembly GCA_963920525.1. Classification (NCBI taxonomy): domain Eukaryota; kingdom Metazoa; phylum Arthropoda; class Insecta; order Diptera; family Sciomyzidae; genus Dichetophora; species Dichetophora obliterata. The sequence goes on from OY986438.1 coordinate 108,975,062, forward strand.
TTGATGTTGATTAAGAAAACATATACTTTTCTATACCTACCACGCCTAATTATGGGCGTTACAAACTGAGTGATAAACTTAATATACAAAGTTATCTTAATATATAAAAAGCAAGCACGATGCTCCGTGCCCAATATCTCTCAAACTGTTCAGCCTGAAAGTATGCACATCTTAATACATAAAAGGCAAGGATGCTACTCCGCACACAGTATTTTTCAAATTGTGATTATTTTTGACAGTAAAGTAATTTTACAAGATACACTGTTCTCAAAAATGTTCCGCCTGAAAATATGCACAAAAAATATATTTGATACTTATCAGTGACGATTTTTAAAATAGTACTTTTTTGATATAACTACCCCTTTTTTTCATCCTTTTATGAAAATGTTATGACCAAGGTTGATTAAAATAAGTTAAATCACTCGAGAGAAAAGCACTCTTTTTTCGCTTTTGTTCATACTGTCAAAGAAGCTGTTAGCTAATAATTGCACAGATTCAGGTTTTTTTTTTCTTGATTTCCTTTTATCCATTCTGACAGTTCGACCGAGCTTCTCTCAAGTGATTTAACCTGTATTAATCAACCTTGGTTATGACAAATTTAATGAAATTCTTTTTAGTCAATTTGAGTCGCTTGTACCAAAAAATATGATCAGAGGGTATGAAATATATACAGGTCCCAGTTCGACTTCGAATGCTATTTCACTCAAGTTTCATTGAACAAGCGTCCGGAGAATAGAAAAACAAAACAAAAATAATTATGCTTTGCCTTTATGCGTTCGTTTTGAAGCTGCCTATACTTTTCTATAAGTTCGCATGAAACAACTGCTGAGGCAAAAGCATAATTATTTTTGTTTTGTTCTTCTATCCGGACGCTTGTACAACGAAACTTGAGTGAACTTCGAACTGACATCTCTGTATAGCTCTCTGATATAATTGTATCAGCAACAAAACGATGCCTGAGTTACTGCGTATATAAAGGTTGCAAGGCAAGTTTGTAAAGTTGTGTATGAATATGATTGTTACCAAACTCGAATTTTTGCGCTTTTACAATTGAACTAATTTTTTAATACTGTTTCAATACGTAAAGTGTTATTTAAAGTGGTACATTTATATATTGCAAAAATCAAGTGTATATAAAAATCAAGTGTATAAAAAAATCAAGCTTTAAAAAGAGAAAAAAATGCTTTCGGCAAAAGGCTCCAAAAAGGAAGTGTACGGAGAACCTGTCATAGGACAGGCTTTCATGCTAGGACTATATAATATGTATAAGGGTATAATGAGTTCATTTCAGAAGTTCAATTGGTAACCAAGAGATAAAAAAATGTTTGAAGAATTAAGGCTTTCAGGATTTTATATCGTCGCTCGCGTGTTAAATTGTTGTAATCAAAATTTTTTCAATTTTTCAGGAGAACTTTTTTTATTTTGGTCACTGTTTCACTGCTTCTTTTGGACACGTGACCACTTCAAAATGACATTTATTTAATATTTTGGGTACCTTTTACAGTACCTGGAATTTGTGTAAAAAAGAAACTACAAAAAACGTTCCAGAGCAAAACGCTTAGATAGAGAGATTTTGATAGTTATATATTTTTGTGTGTAAGTGTATATACATAATTATAATAACAGTTAATTAAGAAAAATTTTAAAAGTATGCATATGTAATGTGTGCATCTCTTACAAGCATAATTTAACTTTGGAAATCACATCTTTCATCGAGTCGTGTGTCTACAAAAATACAATTTTTTAAAAAAATATTTTTTATATCACTTAATTCAAGTATTCCCTCTTGACGTATGTCTTATAATTTTCTCTTCTGTATTTTAAGAAAAATATTTTTTAAATTATGGCCGCACTTGTTACACTGTGTGCCTATGCTAGAACTTTCTTCCGTTACCGATGTCGATTTCTCGGTCAAACACTGGTTACAATAGGTCTGTTCCCGTAATTTTGTAGCAGAAATTAGGCAGTTATAACATTTAATGGAGTAAGCGGAAAATGCTCTTTTTGCTTGAAAAATTGCAATAAGTACGGGAACAGGTTTTTAGCAAAAAGTAGCAACATTTGAAGAAAAGTCAAAAAAATTTGTTTATTTCTTTTGTAAAATATAAACATAAAGAAATAAAGGAATAAAGAAATTGAATGCTTTCCTTCTCTTTCAGAGATATAAATTCTGACATAATTTACTGACATAATTGCATTTTTAAAAGCAATGCTTAATATTATACATTAAAACGTCCACCATGAAATCATAAAGCTAATTATGACCATCGTAGTTTAATCTATAACGCCTTTTATCACATTTTTTCATATGTATTTTACCAAATTTAATTTCAAAGAAATAAATATGATTTCTCTAAACAGCCTTAATTGCAAATTCTGGATGCGTATGAAATTTTTTCCTACACTTTTATCATGAAACTCTTAATGCATTAGATTATAAAATTTAACTCTTCCACTAAATGGAGGCTGGACTCAAAATTTTCTACAAATAAATAGCAAAATAAATGATAAATTAATGCAGCAACATTTAGTTGTTTGCCCAAAACTAATGAATGCTAAAAAGTTTCAAAAACATGCCATAGACATAAAATAAGCTGCACTAACACAATAAAACATACACAAAAATACATATACACAGCATACCTGTACACTTACATTTTAGGACTCATCCACTGAAATGCAAATTAAATTAAGCTCTCGAATGACAAATGCAGCTTTTATGTTGAAACACTAAAACAGGAATATCAACAAAGGACAAAATGTTTCATTATCCTTTGAAACACTATCAACCCTACGTTCATTCGCACAAACACAAATACATACACACATTCATGCACGCAGGAAAATCAGCAATAGAGCAAATTTGCGGTACCAGGTAAAAAAAAATAAGGAATGAATTAAGTAGAAGTAGAAAAAGAAGACAAGATCCAACGAATAACATTTACAGAAAATACGAAATTTTCATAAATCATTCAGAATCCACTCGAGCTCAACGCAGTTAAAGCAATGAATCCATGAGAAAGGGGCAGAAGTTTTGAGCGAAGCTAGCGACCAGACATAGTGGGCGCAGCAGTTTCACCGGAAACGGAAGTCGCTTCAATGTTCGCACAAGTTTACGACAGCACGCCGCCAACCTAACGTTGGAATAATTAGTTTGTTACGCTTTGCGTGTGTGTGTCACTACGACTGTATAGATACATGTGAGTGTATGTGTGTATGTTTGTGTGCAACAACACTGGATAAAAGCAGACAGCCACTCCTGCAGACACACTTTAAAATATATTGAGTGCTGAGTGAAAGTTTAGAAAAACGTGGACTCTGTTGAGCGTGGCCCCCAGACGTGCGAAATTAATGTGAACCATCAATGAGCCATAAAATATGTACATCCGCTACATGCGTTGCAAAGATATCCTTTAGTTGATTTCTATTTCTTATTCTTTTTGCATATCTTAATAGCTACTTTGCTTAGCATAAATTTTAAACTAATTACAAGTTGCGATAAAGAGCAGGTTGGAACAACCTCACGATAGACTCAACCAAGATAGTCGGTGGGTATATTTAAGGAAAGAACAAGATTTTTGTTTTAGTTTTTATACTCAAAAGTTTTAACTTCAAGGAAAGATTCTTCTTAAATTGACCAAAAATTAGAAAAAATTTGACAAATTTATTTAAAAAAATGACAACACATACGAATAATCTGTTTGAAGGTTATGGGTTAATGCATTTTTAACTTTTTAGACACATTTTTAGAAAATAGAAAAGCAAAATGACTCCCTTAAATCGCCTTAGCTTGAGAGCATGCTCGTTAGAGCACCAAATATTGATCTGAAATAAGAAACCGAGCTCATTTGCATAATAAAAGTACATTCAATTTGTAGAACTTTATAGTAAAACATAATAAAAAGATTTTAATTTTGCCGACATGTTGCCAAATCAAAATATGGCTATAAAAATATAGTTAATCTTATAAAATGTATATTTATTACGTGGTTCTAAAAATTTCTACTTTTGGTTGCACACATGTAAAATTCAAACACAATTAAAAAAAAAGGCTAAAAATATCATGCCCGTGTACTCCAGCTTTTCTTGGATCTAGCTTATAAAAATTTTTAAATTTTGAAAAATACTTAATTAAATCCAATAAAATATTATTTATAATGGGTTTTATAATGAGTATTCTAAAAAATCAACCACAAAGTTTAAAAAGCTTTGTATCAAAAAAATAGACATAAATCTAAAAAATGGTCATTTCCAAAAAAAAAAGAAATATTGGTATCATTATAAAGGTAAAACATTCAGCTTCCAAAAGTTGTCTTTATATTTATATGAATTTTGAGTTTTGTCTCATCTTGGCAAGGGGGTAAGTGAAAAAAAAGTCATAACATTAGAATTTTCCAGCATCTCATAAATGTTTAAATTTTATTTTAAAGGTAATAAATTTTGTGAATTAAGTTTTTTTAAATACAACAAAATATTTTGCTACAACTTCAATTTAAGGTTTTTCGCGCATAACACTACGATATTGACATTTTTCGAAGACATTTAAAAAACAAAAACGTAAAAATCACTAAAATTGTACTTTAGTTTAATTAAGTATATACTCTTGCCTAATAGAAATATAAAATTATCCTTCAACTTCGTCCGACTCTTGAAAATATTACATTTTTTCGAATTGTCTAAATCGCCTATTTGCCTTAATAGAATATCAAGCAAAAAATTAATATAGTCCAAGTGAGGTACTCCTAGTTTCTAACCGATTTCGACTATTCTCAATACACATCTACTTTTCCGATTTCTACAAAAGAATTTTCATAGGAATTTTCATAGGAGCACCCCTTTATTTTTCCCCAACTTTTTATAAGTCCCGGTTTATACTCGTCAAGACTTGACGTTCAAGTTTTGCATATTCTCTTTTAAACTTGACGATTCAATTTACACTCGTCAAGAGTTGACGGTCAATTGTTTCTTTCACTCCTCCCTTTTCCTTCTCAAGTTTGTACTGATGACGCCGAAATAAAATTGAAAATAGCGGGACAACGAACGAACACAAAACGAATTGCCCAAGAATTGACGGTACGGTCAATTTTTTCTTTCTCTTTTGTTACGATTCCCGCACCACCGAACGCAAGACTTGACCGTCAAGTCTTGACGAGTATAAACCGGGACTAAGATCAAAGTACTGTGGGGCGTATGAGCGACATTATTTAATTACATGAAATAATATCACTCATACGCCACACAGCGTCGCCAAATGCCGTTTGAGCAATGCAAAACTGAAAAATTTTAATTTGTTTTTTTTTTATTCTAAGTGAAAGTTAGAATAGTCGTTTTTCTTGTATCTTTTACACTTTTTTGGATATATGGGTCGAAAGTTTGAACTTTTGTGTACTCTACGCAACTTTTTCACTTTCAGAATTTCTTTCAAACTTGAAATGCTCCTGTAAGCAAACGGTTAAAGATTTTTAATTGAGATTTTATTCCTGAATACAAATAAAGTAATTCCTAACAATAAAATGTCCTAAAATTTTAAATTTTTTATGGACATTTCACCCTTATTTTTCACAATTTTTTAAGTTTAGGTAAGAATTAAAAGTGAGGAATTAAAGGGAATAGTGAATAGCATACATTACAGGAATCCTTGGATCATCTTTTTTACATCTATATACGAAGTTCTGCCGGACTCCACCGGACGTTGAACAAACTTTTTATTTGAAGAAAAAATGACGATGTTTCCTGACATTCATGTTTTCTCATAATTTATTCATGCACTCAACAAAATACTTTTATTTGGATTTTTATTTAGTATTTTTTATTTGTATTAAGTTGTATTTGTATTTGTATTAATTTGTATATTTTAAAAATTACAACCATTTTTTACTCTGGGATATAAAAAACAAAAATTTTTGTCACCACTTTTAGCATTTTTTGCAAATACCTTACATTTTTTATGCATATTGAGTGCATATTGCTCAAAGCAATTTTTAAAAACCATTACATTTCAAAAGTATTGTTCCAATTCACATAGGTTTTATAGGTTAATTTTTAATAAAATAAATTTATTTCTGCCAAAAATGCAAACTTTTTTAATAAAAAGAAGAATCAGCTACAAAAAACTTACTTTTAAAAAAAAAAAAAAAATTGAAATTGTTGTTTTGTTCTTGTTTGCTCTAGACTTTGTCAAGCTTTTGGATTAGTTCTGCCCAAAATCAGCTGATTTTTTTGTTTGTTTGATTCGAGAGTTCATTCAAAAAAGTAAACAATTGCTTCACTGAATTTTTTGTTTTTGGTTCCGTTACCTTTTTTTTTGTCGCACCAAAATATATATAACATTATTTTTTTTATTTTTGTTTTAATTTTTATTTTACTATCCAATGTATAAAAATAATTAGTCTTAAAAAACTTCTTATAATAAAGTATAAATGTTGTTTAATTTAAACGAATACGAATTTAAACTTCTAAAATTTTGACACAGAATAATATTCCACATTGGGAATATTGCACGTTCTCAAATGGGCCAAATATCTTTTAAAAAAACCTGGAATCTCACCACTTTGCGATGTGAAAATGTGAGAGTATAATAAATGAAAATCTGAAAGCTAAAGAGGAAATGTAGCTTTTTCCGAAATAGGCTGCCTATTCTGCTGTGTGATTAATTTTCATGCAAAATTGTTGTTGTTGTTGTTGCTTTCTTTCATAAATTACTCGACCTAAAGCTCAATATAACAATTTAACAGTAAAAATATTTTATGTTCGCCATCAATATTCACACCTTATATCGCTGAAACTACAAAATATCGTACTTTTCAGCAGAACGTTTTTTTATTTCAGTCATTGATTCTTTGCTTCTGTTGGGCACATGGTAACTTAAAGGTGATTCTTATTTAAGTTTTAACTAACCTTGCTTTGTTGACTTGAATTCCATGAAAAAAGAATGTTCGCTCAGTGCTTCCTGGAAGCTGTAGTGCTGATTGAACTTCTAGGTCAGTTTTTGAAATTTTTAGTTTTCCTTTTTAATATTGTGAGTGTCGTTTGGAAGTTTGGAAACAGGAATTCTGGCCGAAATCGAAAATTCGAAAATTTTATAATATTCGGCCGAAATCGAAACTAGTTATTAATATGAAAATTTAAGTTCTTACAAATATGTTTTTGACGTAGAAATATGTCTTATAGTGCGGTTTGTATGGGAGTCATTTAAACAGCTTTTTTAAAGCACATTTAAGAAATTTAGTTGACACTTTTGGGTATACCTACAGCCTTTATTATTTATCGTACAAAGATCAAGTATATGCTAAAATATCAGTTAGATTACGAATAAAACGAATATCTGTCTTTGGATTTTGTCACTTATTTTATGAAGTCACAAAACGGAAAAATCTAAGAAGAAAAAAATTCATATATTCGTATGAGAAAAACACAAGCTGCTTGAGTAGCTGCTTCAGTAGTTGCTTATGCTGTTGTTGTTGTTCATTTGGTTCGCTATAGTGTCGTTTGTTGTTGTTTCTTATTTTGTTCTAGCGATATTTTTTTTTGTAATTTTGTATTTTTGTGTGAAACTTAGGCTTTTATTGACAATAACTAGCGAAAAAATAAAAATACTACATTTATTTATTATTTCTAACATTTATTTTTTAAAAAATGATTTTTGTAATGCAATTAAATTTTTTCTATGCTTGCAGCAAATATTGTTTTTGCTCTTCATTAAAAATTATTGAATTATTAAATTCTGTTATTAATGCTACACTTCCTTCTGCTGAATCGTTAATTAACATTAATTAACTTAGTAGATATGTGGAGGTTATTGAAAAAAAGTTGAATGTCGATTGTAACAAAATCCTGCCACTTTTTGACAAATATCATGATACAATGAGTTACAAGATAGGGTTACCAGAAGTCTAGGGCAAAATAAGAGATTTTTGACAAAAAAAGAGGACGAAAAAAGACTTTTTAAAATTCATAAAATTTATTGCGAAGTAAAAACATCAAATAAATATCTTTCTAAAACATTATTTTTTCAGTTTTTTAGTTTCAAAAACATTTGTTATAAAATAAATACATAAATGTTAATGTAAATAAAAACATTTTACATTTATTATTTCTAAAAAAAACGAACTTGTGGTTCAAGTAAATGAGACCAAATAAATTATCAAATAAATAAAAATCATATAAGAGTTTTTTTATGTATTCTTTCAACTGAGGTAATAAACAAGATCAAATTGTGATAAGCTTAACAAGCTCCCTAAAATTATACTTAAAGCTTTCTTGAGCTTGTTTTTATAACCGATTCTGTTTTTAACATGCGTCAAAAAACTCCAAACAAGATACGTTTTTGAAAATAAATTGTTTTTTAAAAAAATCTCGAAGCCAATTTTTGATAGGCAAATTAAATTAACATATTACTAAGTGTCATTTATGCAATATATTTTTCATAAAATCTAAAAACTTTTTAAATTCTTTAGACCATGCTTTAAAATAATCGTAAGACATTTTGTGCAGGTTTGGGGAGCTTTTTTGAAAGATCTATATATCAAGTAAAATTCACTGGAACGTTTTTTCTTAATATTAGTTAGGGCCAGAGATATACATTTTTTATTAAAATGTAAAAAGTTTTCGTTATTGGCTGTTCCAAAATTAATTGCCAATACTCTGCAAATATTTTTGAACAAAATCTTCTTTTTTCTTTCATTTAAACCAAAAACTAAACCTTTGAAACAAATTTAGGGTTAACCGATATCTTTAAAAGGGTGAAAAAATAGCTAGGACGAAATCGTCATTGTGGACATATAACGTATGCAAGAATACAGTGGTCACAGCTAGGGTTAAGTTACGTTTGTTCAGGGATGGCGTTTAGCATTGCCATATAGCTATTAACTTGCAAATCAGTGTTGATACTTTTCATGCAAATTTCTTTGTGTGCATTTTTAGTCAATTTTTTATTGATAGATATATTTTGTCTACAACAAAAATAAAAAAGAAAGATGACTTTTCATTTTAAAAAATATTTAAAAAGATCTCGAGAAAAAAAGACAACATGTCCTCTTTAAAAGAGATATAATGGCAACGGTAGTTTCAAGATAGCCTCGACAACAACCTTTTTTTTACGAGCTACGGTCAAGAAATATCAAACAAAAGGCAACTGAAAAGAAGAGCGTCCAATCGTGGTTTGCTTTTCTATCAACGTAGAAATGTAATTAACGATTCAGCAGAGAGAAGCGTAGCATTAATAACAGAATTTAATAATTCAATAACTTCTAATGAAGAGCAAAAACAATATTTGCTGCAAGTCCTTGATAAGCACAGAAACAATTTTAAATGCATTGCAAAAAATCATATTTTTAATAAATAAATATTAGAAATAACAAATATATGTTGTGTTTTTAATTTTTTCGCAAGTTATAGTAAACAAACTGTAAAAAATGTTACACCTCAAAAAAACCTAAGTTTCACATAAAAATACAAATTTGCAAAAAAAAAAAAAAATCGCTTGAACAAATTAAGAAAAAAAAATTTTTATGGAAAAACGATAATTTTCTGTTGAGAGTACAATTGCATATTTAAAACTCCACCAAAAAATACCAGATGCATACTTTAAAAAAAAAAAAATTAATAAGACTGAACTATTAATAATTGTTATTTTTTTTTTATATAATTAAACTTAAAATGAACAGGTTTGCATGCCTGTAGCTATGAGGGCTAGTGTCGACAAGGTATTCAATAGTAAGAACAACTGAATAGAAAATGATATGAAAACTTAAAACTATAGTAACAACTCGGGATCAACGGGATCGTTACACCCGACACTCCTTAAGGGAATGCCCTGCAGATGAGATATAAATATTTAAAATAAGATATAAGTATAAATGAGTGAACCATGAGTAAAATTTTATAAGCTAATTAATTAATTAAGTGGGGAACAATTTAACAAAAATGAACAATTATAAATTATAATTTGCTCAGTATTCAAGAGTTAACAATAAACAATTCATCAGTTCTAAGAAAATCCAAATTCGCAATCCATAATTTGATTGATTTGATTAAGATGTGGTTAACCTCATCATTTCTAATATTACGAGGCAGGCTATTAAAAATCCGCGGCGCAACAGAGTCATAAAAGTGACAAAAAAACATAATTGAGTATCTAGGAATGTCAACTAAGTTATCGCTATTTATTCGAAGTCTGTAATGCGGGCGATTTCTAGTCACCAAATGTTTGTCCTGTTTAACAAAAAACTTCATAGCTTCATAGCAATATAAATGCTTAATAGGCATAATAACACGCACAACACAATTGATCAATAGAAGCTAGGTCAAAGTCCTTCCAAGGGCTGAAATGGCCAGTTTATTTATTTATGCATAATATTTAGTTCCTTAAAAAGAGGTAAACTACTATGAGTACGATTTTTTTCAAAAATTCTTCTAATGATTTGTTTTTGAGCTATAAGAATTGGCCTAATTTTGTTGGTATGGGTGCCACCCCAACAAGTTAACCCATACTCCAATTTTGATTGGCAAATGACATAATAGATTGCTTTTAGTAGTTTACGAGCGCAAAAGGATTTTAGACAAAACATACTACGACTAACAGACAATAGATATTTCTTGATAGCACAAGTATGTTCAAGCCAATTCAGCCTACTATCAATTATGATTCCTAGATATTTAAAGGAGTTAGCACTTTCAATTACAAAACAGTTACTATCACATTCAATATCATGACAAAAAGTAATTTATGGATATATTTTTTACATTTGCCACAATGGTAATGCATTTGATTAAAATGTAAATCTTTACCACTAGGACTAATTACATCAGATTTGTTATATCGCTGATAGCCAGTTTGTGATGCAGAAACCATTTTCTAAGCCACTCTAGTTTTGATTTGTTATATAAATATTATGCTTCCATCGTATGAAATACGCCTTAAGATTATTTTACTACCTTCCCCAAGAAGCGGAAGAATGATGCTTAATGTCATGTTTATGTATAAATTAATTCGTGGTGGGATTTATTTTGGAATATCTCATCTCAGCTCTAAATTTTAACATCCCAAGGAGAGGAACTAGACATTTTCCGTTTTTCAAGTTGAGTCAGTGCAATTCTTATTACGCTCTTCATGAACCTTTACGATGTGTGTGCAGTGATTTCAATAATAACTTAAACATGATTAATTTTTCTAATTCGGTAGACGTCTTAAAACGGAAAATTATATTACATTTAAATAATTAAATTAATTTAACTTCATCCTATTATACCTAAAGCAGTTTATTACAATGTAATATCGGTAATTGAGATTGTTCTGTTTCTTCTTTTTGTCTCGATATTATGTTTTATAAAGTAAGCATCATCAAATATGAATCGTTTTTAAAACTTGCTTTTTAATTATTCAATATTTTAATCTTAAATCGAATTGTGATTTACGTGCCCACGTGGCTTCCTGATTTGAAATTAGACTGAGCTCACACTATCACCTGGATTGGTGTGCCAGAGTATATCTCTTTTCCACACAAGTTTATGCCTGCGTTGGCCCAAATGCATATCCAACTAATTGGGATTTTGATTTGGCGGATATGAGATTTATCTCATTTCCACGTAGGTCCTTGGGTTGGACAATGGCCGCAAACCAGTTAAAATGAGTATAGTGTTTTGGATTGTTTTTCAAATCAGGATTGTTTTTCGAGTACCTTTAATTGATAATCACTATAATCTAATTCGATGTTGCTTATTTATATAGAATTAAATAAACTTAAATACGCGTTTGATATATATTAAATTTTTAAATTCTGCCAATTAATGTGCTTAGTGGAAAATCCTTATTGCCTATAGGGGGTACGTTTTAATACGTAGGTGCATTTTATCTGTCCCGGCTGATCCGGGCAGGATCTAGAATGTAAATCGTACATGCGTATAGGTCGGGTATACGTATCTTTGAAAGATTCATACCTCCGGGCGAAACAAAAAAAAATATATTTCAACGCTGAGATTAAGCGGGGAGTCACTAATAAAAGTTAAGGTCATATCATCAGCAAACGCCACAAAGGACATATTGTAATGCGCTTTCAACAACGAGTTGATATAGATTAAGAAAAGAATTGAGCTTAAAAAAAGAACACATCTTGACCTTTGTGTTCGAGAATTCAAGTAAGATTTGAACCAGTCAAACATAAAGCTCCTGAAACCGCATTTTAATAGTTAAGATAGTAATATGTTATGCCCAACCGTATCAAACGCCTTTGCAAGATCGACGAAAAGGGCTGGAGTGAACTTTTTCTGGTTTAAATTATTATAAATATTTGAAAAAAAAAAAATTTAACAACGCCTCTTCAGTAGACAGGCCTTTCCGAAAACCATACTGGCATTCGCTAACAAAATGGAATTTCCCAAGGAAGCTAAGCATGCGAGATTTTACACATGTTTCAAAAATTTTGCTAAAAACAGATAGAAGCGAATTCGGTCTGTAGTTATTAAGCAATGTTCTGTCACCCTTTTTAAACAACATAATAACTTCAGCAGCTTTTAAATTAACTGGAAAATTACCATAAAAAATACTTTTATTAAATAAAAAAGTCAAAATATCAGCAATGTTGAAAGCAATATTTTTTATAAGGTTGCTTGAAAAACTATTTTCAGTCGCAGAAAAGGAACCTTTCAATGACCTGATAATTTTAAACACCTCAAAAGACGAGAATGGCATAAAAACAAAGCATTGGTCAATGACAGTATCTATACAGGAGCAACTACAAACTGATTGGTCAGAAATATTTTGGTTTGCAACATTTTCACCCACAGAAAAAAAAACTGATTAAATTACTCGGCTATATTTTGCTTATCCGAAATGTTTTCTCCATTTACAACAATTCTGTCAACATACGTGTCACTCGAGGACGATCTTCCTATAATTTCATTAACAAATTTCCATTCTTTGCGTGAATTGCCTAAAGCGTTGTTGAAAGCATATTGGTAATATGTTGTTTTGGCAGCCGAAACTTCTGTTGCCACTTCCTTAAAGAGTACTCTGTAAGCTTGTCTTAAATCCACACAATGACGATTTCTTTTCAACATTTTGAATAAAGAGTTTTTTGAATTAATTTTGGCTACTAAATCATTTGTAATCCAAGGCTTCAGTTTTTTAGTTTACATTTTTTGCGCCTTAACTCAGTGCAGCGATTAACATTATCTGTAAAAAGTTTTGAGAAGACATTAAAAGTAATTGAGACATCAGACTCAGAATATACTTCATTCCATGACTCCAAACGTAGTTAGCTATTAAGAATTGTATAATTAATATGCTTCCGCACTGACGATTCATAAAAGTTAGTTTGATTACCTGAGTCTACATTTAATATATTGAGACAAGTCATGCAGTGATCAGTTATGTCCAATTCTGCAATAGCACTAAAACACTTCAGATTTACAGATAATCGAATAAAAATATAATCAATACACTTAGAAAAATTAAGTGCAATACGTGTAGGAGAAAGAATAGCAGATTCCAACCCGAAAGACGTAAGCAAAAATATATAATTATCAGTATCCAGTGATGCCTGCAGTAAGTCTAAACTAAAGTCACCTAACAAGATAAAATTTCCTGAGCCATCTTCCAACAAAACGTCTTCCAACTCATTAAGAAACAAATCATTAGCAATGGAATTAAATCTATAAATGCATAGGAATTTGAGAATTTGCCCGTTAAAATTACATTTTACATTTAAGAAATAGCAATTATGAAAATTATAACTAATACTTTCAAAATGTAGGTTACTTTTAATAAAAAGACCAACATCACCAGATGCATAAGTATTATTGCAACATGAAACAAATGTATAATTTGGAATATTAAAGTGCCCAATTTCTGCATCATCGGCCCATATTTCAGTAAAAAAAAAAATAAATCAGGACTGTTTGTTTACAAAAGAGCTAAAAGTGCGCAACTAAATTATCAAAATTTTTCCGTAGGTTAGGTTAGGTTAGGTAATGGTGGCTGAGCCGATAGACGACTCGTACACTTAGGCCAGTGCAGGCCCGTTGTGATACCACATGATCTCTTTAAAAAAAAACCTAATAGAGATTTTCCTCCTCAAACTAGTTCGAGCGGATAATAAATTTGAGTATTTGCTTGATTTCCAGGCATGAGACTTCGGCAAGTCCATTTAAAAAGGGAAGGCCCAGAGTTGCCATTCTCCTTTTAGCTAGAGCCGGACATTCGCAGAGGAGGTGCTGAACGTTTTCTACCTCCTCCTCACATCTGCAGCTTCTGCAGAAATCGTTTGATGCAATTCCCAACCGAAGGGCATGCGCTCCGATCAGGCAGTGACCCGTTAGGATTCCTACTATTTTTGACAGGTTTACCCTGCTTAACTCAAGCAGTGAGTTGGTGCGTTTTAAGTCGTAGGTAGGCCATGTTAGCTTAGTTATCCTACATGTATCAAGGCGTTCCCAGCGTTCTTGTGCAAGACCTAGGGATCTGTTCTTGCACTGGAGTTTATAGGAGCAAATGGGTATACCAATAAAGTCCTCATTTAAGAGGGTGTTAGAGGTCGTACCCTTCCTTGCCAATTTGTCGGCCAAATTGTTGCCCTCGATATCCCTGTGTCCGGGTACCCATATGAGGTGAATCCTGAGTAGCCTTGCCATCTCGTTAAGAGATTTGCGGCACTCAGTGAGAGTTTTAGAGTTGTCAATATTTGAGTTCAGTGCTTTCAGTGCAGCTTGGCTATCTGAAAAGATGGAAATACTTTTTCCTTCAAGGTCTTTTTGACCTAGAATCCTAGTGGTTTCGTGAATAGCCATCATTTCCGCTTGGTAGACACTACAGCAGTTAGGAAGTCTAAAGGACGCTTCGATTTCGAGATCCTGTGAGTAGATACCTCCCCCTACTTGTTCTCGAAGTTTGGATCCATCTGTGAAGATTTTTATGGCGGAGGTTTTAAGGGGAATTTTTTTTGCCCAGTCTAGCCGTGAAGGGATGAAAACTGCATAGCTCTTTTCAAGATTTAAGCACGGCACACAGTAGTCTGTTTTGTCGGGTGCAGACGAGTTCAGAATAATTGTGTGGCCGCAGTTGTTACCTATCCAATTACCAGATTCTCTAAGTCTCAAGGCTGCTGTGTTGGCACATTCCCTGGCAAAGATGTCGAGAGGAGGAAGGTGAAGCATGACATTGAGGGCGCTAGTTGGTGTTGAGGACAGTGCCCCCGTAAGTTTCCTATCAAAATATATTCCAACTGTTTTTCCGTTTAGACACGACATTTTTTAAAATGCTTTAAGTCCCACATAGCTCTAAAATGACCTTCAAGCGATTTGCGGTACCCCTAGAGGTAGAATTTTTTAAGGTATTAAAATATTTTTGAGCTTAATAGGGGTCAAACTTTCAGAAAATGGACGCGCACCGAAGAAAAAACGACACATAATAATATAATTCAAATTCTTCCGATATTTATTTCCATTTATTAACCATAACTTTGAATTACATTTAGTTTTAACCAATATAAAAAATGAACAAGAACAACAAATTAATCACTAAAAATATCAAACAAAAATATTTTATAAAACAAAACAAATTTTTACATAAATTTAATTGTGAACTATTTAGATCAAGTAACTTTGAAGAAGGCAACAACAACAACAAATTTGTTTTTGAATATTTTTTATTTAGAAGATGAAATGCTTTAAAACAGTTTTGAAAAATATAAATGAAAAAACCAGAATTCTTCTCTATTACTGTATAAAAAGGAATTCTACGTCTATACTACGATACTATCGAAACTTTGTCTTTTTATATTCAATATGCTTAAAAGGTTTATTAATTACAAGCATGCTGAAAACTAAAAAAATGCTTAAAAGGAACTCTGCTTTTATTAAATAATGGAGTTGATCAGCTATTCCAGAAAAAATAATTAATAAAGCGTCGTTAAAGAGGTACTTTGCACTATATAATAACTAATAATTAGTAATAATTCCAAGGATTTTTACACTTATAGCTACCTTCAAAAATATTTTATACAAAAACAAAGGTTAATCACCTTTTACACATATTTAAGGACACACTATATGGCATAATCAAAATATTGCGTGATTTTAGTAATATAAATTTACATCAACTCATAGCGAAAAAATAACATTTCCCATAATATTTCTCATATGAAGATAAAAATAATTTGATGTATTATTTTATAACCGATATACTCTGAAATCTCCTAAACACCTATATTTATAATAATACATATTCGGTTTTATGCTTATCTATTTGCCCCTATACAATTTGCTCTTAATGAAACTCCTCAAAGAATTCCCCTCTAAGTTAAAAAACACTTATTATTGGATCCTAGAAAATATGTTTAAGGAATTTGTTTTTAGATCTAATATTTTGCATAAATAACAGTTATTGAGAACCAACGCCTCAAAAATGTAATAAGGGGTAATTAAGCCAAAATTTTATGTAACTATTTATATAAATCTATTTTCTTACCCAAATCCTTATCCCATTTTTACAACTTCCGAAATATTACTTCTATATTATTCAAAGGGGAGAGTTTTAAGAAGTTGAATTTAAATGAATCTACCCCCAATAAATATTTTAACATAAGCAACTATTAATAAGCCCTATTTTAACGCTATAAAATATAACTGGCAATTCTGCTCTTAACACCTACATTCTGTGGACAGACACAATGCCAAATTAGAATACCTTAAAAAAATATTCAAACGCACACTAAATCTTAAAAAACTTGGGTGTGATATTGTGCAGGAATTAATTCGACGTAGAGAAAGAATGACAACAATTCAATCGTCTGTAGATGCCGTCCGATAAACAAGAAGTCTAGCAACCCTCTACTTCTGCAAATAATGTAAAAAAAGCCATTTAACGAGACATACATATGTACCGTCTGTCCATCATAGATTTGTCACAAAACATACGTTTTGCAAGAACCAGTAAGTTCACAACATCGTACGACGAGCACAATGTCGGCAACTTATTGTCATGAGCACACAAAAATATTCTTAAGTATTACTAAGTTATCTTAAAAAAAAATTAACTAAGTAGTGAGTTTGCATTAAAATATATGTCTGGTCATTTTATTTGTCTGAATTTTGTATACACATTCTTTAATTAAAAGTTTTTAAATAAATAAGTTGTTTCGTCTTTTTCTTTTGTTTGGAGTCTCTTGAAGAAAAAAAATGGTTTTGTGCTCCTCTTTAATATGTAAAAATTTTGAGTTGTGTCACTTTTGAAGTGGGTCTGCGATATATCAAATTGAAAAAACTATCTTAATTTTTTTTAAAACATGTTATTTAATGACTATTTAATGATTCTTTATTTAGATGTAAGTGTAATATTATACAATGTTAATTTTTTTTTAATGTAATTGCCTTAATAATCATATATTAAATATTATCTATACTTCTATATATAAAAAAATGGATGTATGCATGTGGGTATATCACGTATAGATTAAAAAAACGGTGAACCGATCTCTATGAAATTTTCAGGGAAACTGAAGCCACAGTCCTGTGAGGTTTGGTAAAGATAGGACAAGGGGGCGTGGTACCTCCTATACCAGCCAAATCTGTGCTATCGAAAACAAACGAAAAAAGGGTATATATCAGACGGTTTTGATCGTAAAAACGAAAGTTTAGTAATTATGTTGAGATAGTTACAGTCGGTAACTGTACACAAAATGGGCGTGGTTGCAATATATATACGCCCACTTTTTCAAAATCATGGCAATTCTGGAGTTCTACACATTTTTATAGTGAAATTTGCTGTTTTCACGTCCACTTTTACCACCCACAAATCAATATCTGTATACATATATAAAAAGCAAAACGATGTGTGTCTGTGTGTGTGATGTCTATAGGTTCCAAATTTGCTGATACGATTGACCTGAAATTTTGGCAGTCGATTTGTTTCAGGTACAAGATGGTTTAGGAAAAAAAAACCGTTGCCAAACCCCACTTTTACTGCCCCCAAATCAATAAAAAAGTTATATTTCAGTCGCTTCTGGTCGTATAAAGCTAAAATTTTGTAATTTAGTTTGTACGGTTACTGTCGAAAACCCCCCTTAGAGGTTGAGATGGTTGAGGAAAAATAACTTGGCCACACCCCCTTATAGCTCTCACAAATCAATGAAAATGCTTTATTTCAGATGGTTTTGGTCGTATAAGACTTAAATTTAGTAATTTGGTTTGTGTGTTTAGTGTCAGCACTTTTGCGAAAAATTGGTTTGCACGCCCCCTTTTCCCGCCCACAAATCAGTGAAAATGCTATATTTCAAGCAGTTTTGGCCGCTTAAGACTAACAGTTGATACTTAAGTTTGTATGGTTACTTTCGGCAACTGTACTAAAAATGTGCGTTATCCCCATATAGCCACACCCACTTTTTGAGAAATCATTAAAATTGACTAGTGGGTCGATTAAGCTTAAGTTTCTATGGTTACTGTCAGCAACTGTACTGAAAATTGGTTTCCACGCCCCCTTTTTACCGCCCATAAACCAATGAAAATGTTTTATTTCAACGGTTTGGGTCGTATTAGACAAAAATTTTGTTATAGTTACTCTCGGCAAGTGCACTAAAAATGGGCCTGTCTTATTTTAATTTTAAAAAAATGCACCAGGCTTAAGCTAAATGGAGCTGAAATTTTGGCAATCGGTTTGTTTCGAGTACGAGATGGTTTATCGCTTACAAAACAACAAAAATGCTATATTTCGCAAGGTTTTGATCGCATTCGACTAAAATTTGGTAATTTAGTTCATATGGTTACTTTCGGCAGCTATACTGAAAACGGTGAATATATTTGCCATTTCTTGACATTCTCGTATATGGCAGCAAGGCGGTCTGTGTCAGAACAACGTCTGCCGGGGAATACCAGTATTGTATAAAAATTAAACTTTTAAAAAGTTAGCATATTTGTTTCTGCCGGTAAACTCAATAACCGCTGAAAGGATGTAAAATTAATGCGAAATTTTTGCTATTCGAATCAGAATTGATCATAAATGGTTCGTGTTTACTCAAAATTTTGATATATGATAGCAATTAAGTTAGACACTGAGAACCTGGCTTTAATCTCCATTTCCTGCCTAAACAATAAAATAGATCTAAAAATGACTTATAAACATATGAAAGATCTACCTGATTGCAACAACAAACTCTAAGGTGACATTTTAATAAAAAATTGAATCATTTTCTTGCAAACAGTTCATCTGTTGATTGACTTTGATGCTGTTACTGCTTGCAGCTTTGGTTTCGTTGTTGTTGCGTGTTACTTTTTAACTACAGCAACAGCTGTGCACTGAGATGAAAAGAGAACAACGGTTGTAGTTTTTATTGCATTAATCTAACAAACCACCAAATAAAGCAATTATTGAGCAAAATAATTAGTGACACATTTTCATTGTAATATTTTGTTTAGAAAATACGATTTGAAGACTTATTGAGTGTTGCTTTAGCTTTATGATTGTTTGTACAAATACTTAATAAGCCCAACCTCAGTAAACATGCCAATACTAATACCAAAAAGTTGTAAATAGGAACCTATGGCAAAATTACTGACAATGTAGTAGCGTAAAATGGCTTTTTTTTTACGAGCGGCGATCGGAAGCTGTTCGTGCAATAAATCAAAGAAAAGTGAAAAAATAAACGACGACTAAAACATAGCTAGTCAACCGCAGCAAACTAAGAACATTTCAATAAACTTAGCGAATAAGTTTAATGAATCAAAGAAAAATTAAAAATAAGCACATAGCTAGTCAACAACAGCAAACCACAGCTTCTTTAGCTGTTTTGGACAACTAAAAAAAAAAAAATAAAAAAAAAAAAAATAAACTGGCCATTTCAGCCCTTGGAAGGACTTTGACCTGGCTTCTATTGATCAATTGTGTTGTGCGTGTTATTAAATGTTTGATCACAAGTGACCGAGAACTGGACCTACGTGTTTTATGCCGACTCCAAACGGCTTATATTCTCAAGAAGCTTTACATGGAAATTTTTACTCTCTCAGGTTTGCCATTGTCTGCAGAGAGGTGACGACCGAACAGAAAAATTAATTCAATTGAAAAAACTTTTATGTCTGAGCTGGAATTGAACCCGGGCTACCGCGGTTCTTTAGCTTAGGGGCCACGCACTCTACCCACTAGGCTACGGTGACAACTACCAGTCGCCAAAAACTGTCACAGCTACCTTGTCAAGTAGTTATATCATGTAGGAACTTATTTTGGCAATCTCGTATTCTCTTTCGTATTCTCTTTATGTATTGTCACTATAATAGTAAATATAATGAGGTTATAAGCAAAATAATTATAATTTATCTTGAAGGACACGAGCTTACTGTGATCAATTCTTTTGTGTGTGTGTGTATTACTATATGTGTGTAAAATTATTCAAAAACGGTACCCTGAAATTTTAAGCTGACTGTAAGGCTAATATCTACGTTTTCAGAAGATTAGTTTTATAAATTTTTAGTTTTTTCCCATTTATTGGAAAAATTAAAAAGTTTTTGAATTCGAAGAAAAGGCAGACATTTTCCTGTCATCAAACTTTTTTCCAATCGTTGTAAACGCTACGAGTTTCTTAGCTTTGAGTTGGATCTACATTCATGTTGGTATATTCATTGTATTCTACATTAATTATAGGCCCTAGTTATGGTTTTACCTTGGCCAATTCAAGTTTCATAAATTCCAACAATAAAACTAATTAATTATTAATTTTACCTTCTTTTATTTTTTATTTTTTATTAACAAGACCAAGCAAATACAGAATAAGAATCTCCTGCGATTATTCAAAAATCATTTATTCATAGCAAAGAAAAGCTTAACTTGAGCTTAGATTAGCTCTAGCAGCATTTTGAAATAAAAAAAAATTCTATTGAAATGCGAATAAGATGAAAGGCATGTGCAAAAAAAAAAAAGAAGATTATTTTAGTTTTGAATGTACTAGAAAAATGTAGAAAGTTTTTGAGTCCGAGTCAACGCAAACATTTTCTGGACGTTAAACTTTTTTCGATCGTTGTAAACTCAAGAAAATATGCTACACAAGCTACTTAGGTGTGAGTTGTATTTACATTTAGCTTTTGATATTCGTTGTATTCTTTATTAGTAATAGGCCAGTGCTATGGTCCTACCTTAACCAATTCAAGTTTATTAAAATCTTCTTCACAAATTCTCACAATTGTGGATTATCTTAAGAATAGATAGTCAGAATCTTTGGACCGAGACGAATACAGAAAAAGTATTCAATGCGAACCTTTACAAGGCAATCAAGCGCGCTAAGGTTTTAAGTTTTTGGTTAAAAAATTATTTTAATGCCATATGAGTTCTATTAAAGGTTATTTTGTTTGTGTGTCATACTTTTGGCTAAAGTCATACTAAAAGATACAGATTGTGTTTATTTACTGTTTCTTATGTGTGGAACACAGCTACATTAATAACTCAGTTTTGTCTTAAGTCGACTTAGCGATTGTTCTTTATCGACACAAAAATATATTGTTTAATCTAGGGTGGGCTATTTCTTTGACATTTCCTTCGTGTCATATTTTTTATAGTTTTGGTTGTTGCAGCTTTTATTTCACTACTATTTTAATAAGAATGGAATCGCAACAAAATCTGAAATTTGCGTTACTCACATTTACAAAAAAAAAAAAAAAAAAATAAATAAAAGAAATTGTTTCCGTATCATATAAGCCTGTAGCAGGGCCGAAATTGCAATAAAATCAGCCAGTGATGTTTTCTTTTCCATATTGTAAATGTTGTTATTGTTGTTTTCTAGGAAAAAAATTCGTTAGAGCAATTAATTGTTATAACCTGACCTAAAGCTCAATAAACAGTTTTAAACTATCAAACAACTAGAATTTGTATTTAGAATCAAGAATGATTTGAACTATCAAACATTTAGAATTTGTATTTAAATCATGAAAAAATCGACATAATATATATGAAATCTATATTAAATATGAGAAAATTGTAAACGAAATATTTTACAATGCCAACTTACCTGTAATATAATTGCTTTAAATGATCAAATGATATCAAATGAAAAAATTGTCTTAATTTTTTTATGAATATATATTATTTAATGACTAATGATTTTTTATTTAATAATGTGAAAGTGCAATAGCAAACATAATAAATGAAGCAGTATAATCAGGACTTATGAAAATGTACTATAAGAATGCATTTTTAAAAAAGCGCTTTTGGCAGGGCTTTTTAGCAAAGTGAGTGCGGAAGTACTGACAAATTTTCCCATTCCATACAAACAATAAGACGGTGTTTGCAAGGAGTGTGAAAGGTCTATTAAATTTTAACAAAAGCCTGCTCGAAGGCCTGCGGAGAGAGCATTTATTTCAGGAATAGTGAACGAAGTGCAATAATCAGGGCTTATGAAGAAAGTACTTTAAGAAGGCATTTTCAAAAAAGCGCTTTTAGAAGCAATAAAACGGTGTTTGCAAGGAGTGTGGATGACCTTTAAAAACCTAACGCAGGCTTGCTAGAAGGTCTTCGGACTCCTGCCATTGACAACTGGAGAGCCAGTATGTATTACAGTATAATTCAAGAATAGCGACAACTCTCTTTTTCAATATTTTTTTGTTGGATTATATGGACTTTGACCTTCTAAATCCAAATCTGAAATTTCAGGCTGCTCACACTTGGCTTAAAAGTTATAGGTTAAAAGAAAGGTAATCCGAGTACCTATTCAACGAGGTATCAAACATGAATATGTATGAAATCATGCATAACTTTTTAAGATATAACTATTCATATATTTACAATTTTTCTAAAAAACTAGTGGGTTCCCTTTCACGAAAGCACTACATTAAAAATAGTTATATCCTCAAAAGTTATGCATGGGTTTTTATGTTTGATACCTTATTGAATAGGTACTGTCATTACCTTTCAAAATGATATCCATAAAGCGTAGTTTTGTTTAAAAATTAAAAAAACATCAAGATTTGTAGGCCATTTTTTCCAACTTTGGAGGCCTATAACTTCTAAGCCCATTGCGAGCAGCCTGCAATTTTTATGGATTTGAATTAAGTAATTCAAAATCCATATAATCAGCAAAAAAAAAAAAAAATTAAAAATTAGTGTTGTCGCAATTCGTGAAATGTTTCCTAAAATTTTAATTTTAAATTACTTTTAATATATACATATATGTAAATGCTCTTTACTACATACATAACATGTACATACCTTAAAATACATTTAGTTTAAGTTTACATAAAAAATTAACGAGAGCAACAAATTCATCACTATCAAAATATCAAACGAAAACTTTTTATAAAACAAATCAAATTTTTACATGAATTTAATTGTGAACTTTTTAGATCAAGTAAGTTTAAAAAATCAACAACAACAATTAATTTGTTTTTGAATAGTTCTTATTTAGAAGTTGCAAAGTTTTAAAATAGTTTTGAAAATATAAATGAAAAAAAATTTTCTCTATTACTGTATAAAAAAAAATGTCTACGTCTATACTTACGATACTATTGAAACTATCTTTTTTTTTAAGGTTTTTTATTATAAAAATAAAAATGTTTCGTTTTATTTTCCTTTATTCCATACACACAGAACTCGTTCGGAAGTTTAATTATCAATTTTTGGCTTCAGTACCTAGAAATCTTTATTATTAATTTCAATAGAGATGATAAAATGGCAAATTATAGTATCGAACACATAAAATTAGCCAAAATGTTTTGCGTTAACACTATAAATCAAATTATAGACGAATTCATAATTTTTGTTTTGAACAATGTGTTGTAAATATTTTATGAAACCAAACTTATATATTATATTAAAAATAGTTTTCACTTTTTTTGGACAATTCCGCGAAGTCTCAATTTATTAAAGTTTAATTATATTATATTTAATTATATAGACCTAAACACAGGTCTAGAAGGACGAATAATATCGCCAGTCAGACCCAAAAAAACTAAATAGGCTTTCCCTTTACTATCAAAATGTAAGGGGATTGCGTTCAAAGACACGCGACATTTTTTTGTCAACTCAGAATTTTTCTGAAGATATTATCGCGTTAACTGAAACTTGGTTGAACGGAGAAATTACTGACTTAGAACTGTTTGACAATAGTTTTGAAGTATATAGGAATGACAGACACGCTGACAATAATTCTGCCGTTGGTGGTGGTGTCCTATTAGCTGTAAGGAACTCCTGTGTTAGTTCCTTTATTGATATTCCCTGCTCTGCTAATATCGAACTTATATGCGTTAAGGTTGTACATTGCAATTCTAATGTATTTGTTATTAATGCATACGTTCCTCCCAAGAGCAGTGTAGAGGTCTATGCAAGCCTTGCGGATTGCATAGAATTTATATTAAATTTACTTGACGTTAATGACCACATTTTATTGTTGGACGATTTTAATTTGCCTGACTTAAAATGGCATTCTTCTGACGATGAGACACATTTTTGTGCATCTAATTCGAAGACACGCCAAGAACATATATATGTTGACAATATATGTTCTGACTTACAACAAAATAGTTGTATTTATAATAGTCTGGAAAGGCTGCTTGACCTAGTCTTAACTACAGACAGTAACAATGTCATTGTTCAGAAGGCACTTCATGCTTTGACTACTATTGATAATTACCATCCACCTTTGAGTGTTTGGTATAAATCCGATAGGGAGAATATGGTAAATTCAAGCTCTGTTGACACAGTTAATGAATTCAATTTCAAAAAAGCTGACTTTTTGGGGTTGAATCATTTACTTTATAGTAAATTAAATATAATTACAGAGTACATAAATAATAATAGTCTTAAAAGTTCACTAAATTTTTTCTATACGGAGCTCTTTGCTATGTTTTCTCAGTCTGTACCATATAGTCTCAAATTTGCAAAAAATTCTGCGTACCCTTGGTACACAAAGGATTTAAAGACTCTTCGCAACAATAGGAATAGGGCATGGAAGAAATATGTTTGTAGTTTTGACTCAAATGACCTAGAAACATACAAACGTTTGTTTCTGGAATTTGAGAATTGCTCAGCTGCATTATATAATGAGTATTTGGATAATATGAAGCTGAGTATTTTGTCTGATCCAAGAAAATTTTGGGGATTTATTAATGTTAAGAAGAAGACTGATGGATTTCCTTCTTCTTTCAAACTTCAGGATGGATTTACTGACGATTCCACCATTATTTGTGGCTTATTTGCCAATCTTTTTAAAGAATCATTTTGTTCAGATTCTTTTAATCCTGATTTAGCGTATTTTGATTATATGAACACCGCATCCAGAGTTTCTTTGGGGCATATATCTTTTACCTCAGAGGATATTTTTAAGTATATTGAATCAATCGATGAGGATTTTAGCGCTGGACCAGATGGAATTCCTGCCGCAGTGTTAAAGCAATGCGGCTCCATTTTATGTCAGCCACTTTCGTTACTTTTTAATACATCAATTAATGAAAGTAATATTCCTTTTTTTTGGAAAAAATCTTATATTAGTCCTATTTACAAAAAAGGTTGCAGGAATGACGTCACTAATTATAGGCCTATCGCTAAATTGTCTTCGATTCCTAAAATTTTTGAGCGAATGGTGTACGATCGAGTGAAAATTCACTGTGAGCAAGTCATGACAACTCGTCAGCATGGTTTTGTTACTGGCAGATCCACTGTGTCTAATCTCCTTGATTTCACTACATTCTGCTTAAAATCTATTGATTCTGGTAGCCAAGTCGATTGTATTTACACTGACTTTAGCAAAGCATTTGATAAATTACCACATAATCTAATTTTATTTAAACTTAAATTAATGGGATTTCCACAATATTTTGTAAACTGGATCAAATCGTATTTGATGGAGCGATCTTATCAAATACGGTTCCGAGGCGTGTTGTCTTCTGAATTTGTTGCAGAATCGGGTGTTCCTCAAGGAAGCCACCTGGGTCCACTTCTGTTTATTTTGGCAATTAATGATGTTACCCACGTCATCAAACACTCTCATTTGCTTATTTATGCAGATGATATGAAAATATACAGAACAATTGATTCTAAGAACAATTCAGACCTGCTCCAGTCAGACTTGAACTCCTTTGAGGTTTGGTGTTCTAAAAATAACATGTTTTTAAATCCAGATAAATGCCAAACTATGACCTTTTCGCGTAAAAGGAACAATTTTATTTTTGATTACAAAATTAAAGATACTGCTTTAAGTCGTGTAACTACCGTCAAAGACCTTGGTATATGCATGGATTCTAAATTGTCGTTTAACATGCATATTGACACAATTTGTAAAAAAGCGTCTTCTATGCTTGGTTTTATAAAACGGTGGGCCAAAGAGTTTGATAGCTTAATAACAACTACAACTCTGTGTATTATTCAATCGTCCGTCGTCACTTGGAGTACGCAAGTCAAGTATGGTCCCCACATTACAATGTGCATGTTGATCGTATAGAAAGAATTCAAAAACGTTTTGTTCGGTTTGCTCTAAGAGGCTTGAGTGGAACTGACACATTTAACCTTCCTCCATATGAGGATCGTTTGAAATTATTAAAAATGCAATCTTTAAGTGAGAGAAGAAAATCTGCTGATATCGTCTACTTACACCAACTCATAACTGGTGTATTCGACTCTCCAGAGCTTCTTTCTCTTATAAAATTTAACACTAACCGTAGAAGCAGTAGAAACTCTAACAACTTGATTTATTTACCATTTAGTAGAACAAATTATATGTTAACTGCTCCATTAAATCGCATGAGTACCTTTGTTAACAACTGTAGCGTGTTTGATGTTAACTTGTCGAAAGGTCAACTCAAAAGTAGATTGAAAACTAATGTATGATTAGATCTATGTAAACGCATGGTTAGTTGTTATGTCTTGTGTTGTCCCTGAGCCCAACCCATATTATGGTGGGTAAATTTTTCTCCCTTTTGGTTTTTTTGGACCACTTCTATCGATATCTTTGAGATATTTCAATGATATTTGGATTGGTTCTCAGAATGATCTATTGCGGAGAAAGTGTGAAAAAGCTGTAGTAGCTGAACTCTATTGTTATTGCATGATATTTTTTATTATCATTAATTCGGTTATAAAAAATATAATTGAATATAATTGAGCGCAATCCTTCCGATTTCAGTGGCCTCAAGCGAACGCTCATTTTTATCTCTACACAGATTAAAAACGTATTTGGGCATTTCCGCAGAAAAGTCTACCGTGACAAAAAAAAAAATTAAAACTTATTAAAAACTTATTTTGTGATGATGTTATCTAAGAGAAACATTTTAATTTCATTAATGTTAGCTATTACTACATAA
Organism: Dichetophora obliterata; assembly: GCA_963920525.1. NCBI lineage: Eukaryota > Metazoa > Arthropoda > Insecta > Diptera > Sciomyzidae > Dichetophora > Dichetophora obliterata. Next base: position 109,002,323 of record OY986438.1, read on the forward strand.
ATTTATTAACCATGATGATCAAATCGTCTGCACTGTTTCACAAATGTTTTTTTTCTTTTTCGTAAGTGTTTAGTAAATGTTTCGTAGACTTTTTTATTTAGTAAAAATGGAAAGTATTGGCTAAAGATAATGAAGAAATGGTTGAGGCAAGGAAAGAACAATATATTAAATTTTTTTAATTACTTAACTACCTTAGTACTTAATTATTCAAATGACCTCAATGAAAATTTAAGTAACGTACAGCCTAATTAAAAAATAAAACAGGGAACATTTTTAAATTTGATCACTTGAAAAATAAACTTCAGTTATTCTTAACTCTTATAAAAAAATTGTATGCAAAAGTCTTGCCCAATTCAGAGAAATTTACAAATGTTTTAATCCAAGTCAAAAATTACTTTCGTTTATCATTACGTAGCACCAGCACATATTTTTGCTTATATCTTTAACTCTTTAGGGTAAATTTTTATCATTGCTTTTACTTGCAAATATAAAAAACCTTTTTAAAACTTTGACTTTTTAATTTTGTTTTTTAATATTTCTTCGTACAAATTGTACGTAACGCCTTTTTGAAAATTCCCTTCTGCGAAGTAAAACAAATGAAGACCGATTGAACGGGTTGGCATTGTTGGAAGTGAAGTCCATCGTCAAGTGCGGTGCACATTATTGCTCATGAATGTCAGTCAAGTTGGTTTAATTTCTCTCGCATTCTGCTGCACGACCATATTATCATTCATGCCGCCTTCATTACACTTCATTCGTTTGCAAAATTTGTGCGGTAAACATGGTATACATTGTCAGGCAACATGCAAAAGAGAGCCCGAAAATTTTTGTGAGCTGTCCGTCAAGAATGATAAACCAACATTCAAGTGCACACACTATCATTCATGCTCATATTGTCTACTAACTGACATTCATGAGCGATAATGTGTACCCCACTTTACGAGCGAAAATGTAATAGAAATTGTGTCGAAAATAGCAAGAAAAATAATATCATTTTATAATCTAAAACACAGTGGATTCGATTTACTGATAACTTATTAAATAATTAAACTATCTATAGTCCGCGACAAAAAGATAGCACATTGGAATTTTTTTTTAAATTTTATTGAAAGCATTTTAATCAAAAATTTATATTTGCTATAAAGTAATTTAAAAAATAAAAATAAAACGAACAAAATGAAAAAATATAGAAATTTCATTTAAAAATCGAACTTGTTCAGAAAAAAAAAAAAACAAAAACACATTGTAGAACAAAAAGATAGCACAATATTATTCTAAGGCAAAAAATTATAAGAAATCAATTTTCAATTTTTATAATATTAGTATTTAGTATTGAGTGGAGCCTCCATTTGTTTTTAAAACTTCAGTACCGCAATGTGGTAGTGATTAAAAAAGTTTTTTGATGTATTTTCTCGGCATCGCTTCCCAATTCGAAATTATGCTGCTCTTAAGTTCCTGAATGGTATTATATTGCCTATTTTCGGCATAAGCTTCCTTTCCAAGGTAACATCAACAGTTTTTAATACAGTTCAGGTCATGCACGATCACCTGTGCAGGTCACTCCAATATTTCAATATCCTGTTCTCGAAAAAAATTTTTTGCTATTCTTGCTGTATATACAGCAGCATTTTTTGTTAAAATATTAATGAAGTTTTAGTTAATTGTGACCCACGATAACCTATTTCATTATCAATTAAATTAATATACTCTTGGCGATTCATTCTCACACACAAACGTAATTTCAGTCCTTCCAGAATGTCCAATTCAAGCCCATACAATTACTCATCTACTTCTTGGGCAGATACACTCTTTCTTCCTCAAATAGTGGTAATAAAAAAACATACTATCCGGACCGTCGAGATTAAATTTTTTTTTGTCTGTGATTAGTACGCAGCGCATTAATTCTCTCCACTTAAAGTGATCTTCAGCAAACTTCAATCTTGTTGCTCGATATTTAGCTGTAAGTGAGGCTTCCTTTGTAATTTTTTGAGTTTAATTGTAGTCCATTTTTTAAAAATCCTTTGCACATTGTGGACATGTTTCAGACATTTTTCTGGCAGTGAGGTTAGAATTTTAAGCTACCCGCAAAATGGCGCACTCATCTCGGCGTGTAACCACTCTTGGACATCAACTGCTAAAGGCTTTACCATAGTTTTGTAGGTTTTTTAATAAATTTGTACTCACTTTACGACTTTTGTTTAATTTTTTTACGATTTCACTGATTTAACTGATTTAAATCAAGATTTAACGCAACTTGCACTTCCGCACTGTTAAGTCATTTTCAACGTCCCATTTTAATTCAATTTGAAGTACTTTTACTTATTTAACGTAGCAAATTTACTTTAAAACCCCAACTTTTTTTTTATCAGATTATTAACACACACTGAACTAAATCCATCATAATGTGCTACCATTTTGTCGCAGCATTTTTTCATATTTTGTAAACTAACGGTATTTCTCTAAGAATGTTTAATCATTGTGTCATTAAAAAACCTAAAGAGCACACCACATGACTTATTACACCTAGAGAAATAGCTTAAATATTCAAAGTAAATTATATATTTGGAAAAATGTTCAAGTGCTAACTTTTTGTCGCAGACTGTATATATAATGTACATAAATATTTTTAAAACTCCCCCGAAAAATTTTCCAGGCGTATCAGGATACGCCTCAAGTTTTTGTATATTCAGATTAGAAAAACGAAAGTTCTCGGTCACCTAGAAAGTTTTTAAAAAAACTGAATATACAGGGTTGTCAATATTCGAAGCGCCCATCTGGCAACACTGTAACTTTCCGCAGTGATGCCAAATCGACTAATGACATATCGCGTTTGAAGCGTCATTCCAAGCAAATGTTTACAATGGAACAGTACACGCCACGCGAACGCTCTAAAATTGTTGAAATTTACATTCAACAAAACAAGTCAATAGTGAAAACTCAACTCAATGAGCGATGAAGCTCATTTTCAGTTGAACGGAACGGTAAACAAACAAAATTGCCGCATTTATGCCACTGAAAATCCACAAGAGATTCAAGAGGTACCTCTTCACGATGCAAAGTCACTGTTTGGTGCGGCGTTTGTGCTAAAATTCTCATTGGGCCGTTCTTTTTCGAAGATGATAATGGCCACAGAGTTACTGTCAATCAGGAGCGTTATCGCGATATGATAAACAATTTTTTCATGCCAATCGTTCGTCGAAAGCGTATCAGGCACTACTGGTTTCAACAAGACGGCGCGCCATCACACACAAGCCGCACTACAATCGATTTTTTGAAGCAATTGTTCCCTGGCCGTTTGATGTCAAAAAATGGTGATTTCGATTGGCCGCCAAGATCACCAGATTTAACGCCTCCAGACTTCTTTTTGTGGGGTTATTTGAAATCAAAGGTTTACGTCAACAAGCCAAAGACCCTACAAGAGCTGTAAACCAACATCCGTTAAGAAATAACCGCCGTTCCCATCGAAATGTTGAAGAAAACCATGGAAAATGCTGCAAAACGGGCACAATATGTCGTAGAGGCCAATGGCGACCATTTACGAGATATCATAGTCAAGAAATAATGTAAGCAAATCTACTTGAACCCAATTAAACGATATTTATGACGAACATACAAAAATGGTGGTTTCTTTGATTTATTTAAAAATAAAATGGGCGCTTCGAATATTGGCAACCCTGTATATATTAGAAGTTTGCATTAAAAAAGTGCCCATTTTTGTCTAAAATGGAGGTTTAATTGTGAAAAATTGCTACAATGTATTTTATTCAAAGTATTGTCCATCGCTAGCCACTACTTTTTCCCATCTTTAGATGGATTTCGTCTCGAAAAATGGAGGCCAGGAGGCTATCCACGAATCGATCCATTTTTTGGCATCTTCATAAATACGGAAGTGCTGCTCAGTCATGTCATAGGTCATCGATCGAAACAAGTAGTAGTCAGAAGAGGCAATGTTTAGTGAATACGACGGGTGGGGTCAGACACCCTATTTATGTATTTTTATTTATTTATTTATTTATTGGCCAAGCAAGGCAATTCACTTATTCTAACAGGTTTGCTTATATTATTTTATTTCTTTTCTCCTCTGCCATTTCCTTGTTTTGGTGTTCAAAAATATATGCAAATCGAAGTGGGCGTAATCCGCCCAGCTGATCGACATGAATTCAAGAACACGTTAAAAAGAAAAGGAGGGAAGAAAAAAAAACTAAATTACTTACATACTAACATATTTTATACATAGTAGCATAGCTAAGAATTTTATTTGATAAGAATAGGCGAGATCTGAGAAGGGAATTGGGAATTGGAGAGCATACGGTTAACATATTGGCTATTTACTATCTTAGAATTTGATTCTTAATGACTAAAAGGACAATAAAAGAAGAGCGCAGGAGTATTGGGCTTTTAGTATGGAAAAAAGATTTTTCCTTTTAGTATGCAAAAGAGAGGGCATGCTTAAATTATAGATGAAGATTTCAAATATTTAAATTTATAAAAAAGCCAAGTATTTATTTATTTTTTAACCCAAGTAAGGTTATCTTAAATAAACTTGAATTTAGCTTAGATTAAGATGTTGGGAGCTTAGTTGCTTGAAGGAAGGTTTTGGAAAGATTTTTCTTAAAAGTTAATTTAGACATAGAGGGTGAATAGTACTCGCTGATATTATTGAATTATCTACAAAACTTTTTTTTAATTCTTTTTAATTGGATCACTAAATCGTATCTTACTTACTTAGTTGGCACTACAACCGTAAGTCGGTCTTGGCTTCATATAAGAATTTGCGCCAGCCATTTCTGTCTTTCGCTTGCTGGCGCCAGTTGGAAATTCCAAGCTTCGTCAGGTTGTCCTCTACTTGGTTTTTCCAACGAAGATGCGGTTGTCCTCTTCTGCGTTGACTGCCACTGGGTACCGAATCGAATGTTTTCTTCACGGGAGCATCGTCTTTCATGAGCTGAACATGACCAACCCAGCAAAGCCGCTCGATTTTAATGCGCTTGACTTTGTCGATGTCAGCGTACAGCTCATACAGTTCATCATTCCACCGTATTCGGTACTAGCCATTGACGCAGATCGGTCCGTAGATCTTACGAAGAATCTTTCTCTAGAATGCTCCTAAAGTCTTTTCATCTAAACTGCTCAGCGTCCAGGTTTGTGATGCGTAAAGTAGGACGGGCATGATGAGCGATTTATAGAGCGTGATTTTCGTTCGTCGAGAGGGGGCTCTGCTTCTCAATTGCCTACTGAGCCCAAAGTAACACCTGTTGGCAAGAGCTATTCTTCGTATGATCTCAATGCTGATGTCGTTGGTTGAGTTTATGCTGAATCCCAGATAAACGAAGTCCTTCACAACCTCGAAGGAGGTATTGTCAACTGTAACGTGGGTTCCAAGACGATGGGACTGTTTGTTTGTTGACACCAAGTATTTCGTCTTATCTGCATTCACTGCCAGACCCATTCGACTTGACTCTATTTCTAATCTGGAAAATGCTGCACTGACTTCGCGCGTATTATGGCCAATGATATCAATGTCATCAGCATACGCAAGCAGCATAACACTCTTGCAGAATATTATGCCACTACGTCTCAAACAGCAGCTCGGATGATCTTTTCCATCATTAGGTTGAAAAAGTCGCAAGATAAGGAATCACCTTGTTTGAAACCTCGTTTGGTAACAAATGGTGGGGAGAGGTAATTCCCGATTTTAACTGCGCTGTTGGTGTTGCTCAGTGTCATCCTGCAAAGTCGTATTAGTTTTGCAGGAATACCAAATTCAGACATGGTGGAGTACAGGTGCTTCCTTATTGGGCTGTCGAAGGCGGCTTTGTAGTCGACAAAAAGATGGTAAGTGTCGACTTGTTTTTCTTGAGTCTTCTCCAAGATTTGTCGTAGCGTGAAAATCTGGTCGATGGTGGACTTTCCAGGTCTGAAGCCACACTGATAAATTCCGATCAGTTCGTTTACAATGGGCTTCAATCTTTCACATAAAACGCTCGACAAGAACTTATATGCGATATTAAGAAGGCTTATCCTACGGTAATTGGCACAGATAGTGGGATCGCCTTTCTTGTGGATTATCTAAATCGTATCTTGTTTGATATATACTCACTATTAACAGCACCCTAATTACATCGAAGGTAAAACATGAACTGAGTAAAGACCTTCTTGTTGAAAGGGGCATTAAATTCAGAAGGGTAAGTCTATAATCATAAGGTGGCAATATATTGTACTCACGGGGGTTATACGTGTCCCAAAGCGCAAAAAGCAGAAATTGCTTTTGAATAGATTCAAGTCTTTCACTGTGTGATTCAAAAGCAGGATTCCAAATAATGCACCCATATTCAAGAATAGGAAGCACTAACGCACAGTATAATGCCTTCGTGACTTAAACATTTTTGAACTTTTTTGCACGTCGTTTTATAAAACCAAGTAGTTTGCTGGTCCTAGATACAATTTTATTATAATGTAAGACGAAACGCAAATTGTTGTCCAAGACTACACCATGATCAACAGTATGGTTGACTTTTTCAAGTTCAAAGCTATTGATGAAGTAACTGTCATTTGTTACTAAATTTGTACGGGAGAAGGTTGCTACGTAGCATTTCTTAGCAATGAGATAAAGTTTATTTTGATTACACCAGTGCTCAAGAAATGACAGTTTTGACTGTTAGTAAATTACATCTGTTTCTGCATGCATTAGCTGTGGGATATCACAAAGAATATCAGATAGGTCTGATATAAAAATATTAAAGAGAAATGGACCAAGGTGACTACCTTGTGGTACGCCGGATGTAACTAAAATCTGTTTGGATAAAGTACCTTGAAATTTTACGAATTGGGACCTATCGTGGAGATAGGACTTCAGCCAATTGATCAAAGATTCTGAGATACCAATTTTTTCCAATTTGAAAGCCAAGATATCATGATAGATATGATCAAAGCTTTGCTAAAGTCGGTGTATATTGCCTTCGCTTGGTGTCCTTTTTCCATTTAACTTAAAACATCAGAGATCCTAGTCATAAGATTTGTTGTGGTTGATCTACCTTTACGGAAACCATGTTGCAGTTCATTGAGTAGAGGATTTATAATAGATGCTAGTTTTGCATAAAAGATCCTTGGAGCAGGGATTTGTTAAATATTATATATAAGTGTTTCTAAATATCGGACTAGTAAGTGCGGGGATAACAGGTCTGGGCCGGATCCTTTATTTGGATCAATTTCTTAATCGCATTCGATATCTCATCACGAGTTATTTGGATACGATTAATTATAGGGTGTATTCCTGAAAAGGGAGGGGACTATAAGTATTACTTGTGAAGACACAGATAACCTATTTAAAATAGACTGCATATAAGTTGCTGATTTCATGAGGGTTGGAGGAATTGCCATTACCTTTAAACATAGAAGATGGATAGCTAGAATTTCGCTTCATGCTAACGAAATCAAAAAATTTTTGTGGCTATTGGAGAATTTTCTCTCCGATAAGGTTAGTGTACAACTTGTACGCTTCTTCTGACTTGATAGAGAACTCTTTGGATAGCTCGTCATATCTTAGCTTCAGTTCATCGCTTTCGTTATACATTACATTATCGGTGGTTTTGAGAAGTTTGTAAATTTTGTTTCTCTGGTTCCTCAAAAATCTGAGATTTTTGTCTAGCCATGACTCCGAAAGCTTATTGTTTTTCTTTATTTTTGGCACATAATTTTCTATAGCAGTAATAATGTACTGATAAAATCTTGAGACAGCGCTGTCTAAATCTATGTTGGATAGAATATTATTCCAGTTTAGAGCATTTAGATAATTTCTAAGTATGTTTTGACTGGCATTGCAACATGTGGTAAAGTATTGTCATGCGGAAGAATCACTTTGTCATGTCGTTGGAATTGCGGCCGTTTTTTCTTCAATGCTTGACTTAAACGTATCAATTACATATGTAAGCGATCTCTTGTGATTATTTCGTATGGTTGGATCAGCTTATAATAAATAACACCTAGCTGATCCCACCAAATACAAAGCATGAGCTTGGAACCACGGATATTCGGACTTGCCGTTGATGTTGAGGTATGGCCTGGGTAACCATATGATTTTTTACGCTTTGGATTATTATAGTAGATCCACTTTTTATTGCCAGAAACAATATTATGCTTAAACTTTTCCGATTATGCCATTGGAGCAGCTGTTTGCATTCGAAAAATCATCCTTGTCCTCGATGTCAAAATCATTACTTTTGAAACGCGTAAACCACTTCTGGCACGTTCTAATCGACTGAACGTATTCAGGGTATGCTTCAAGGAATAAAGTAAAACTTTCCGCAAATGCTGTTTTGTTGGCACTTAATTCGACATTTTCAACGAGATAAGATAATTGCATGTATGTCCAAATATTTAGTTTGGCAGATTGAATTTAATGTATTTTTAGACTTTCTCTCAGATGTAATAGCTGTTACGGACAAAAAATTACAGGTATAATAGATATGAGCTTTGTTACGAATGAGACGTAACAAAGATATTTAAAAACAATACATATTTAAAAACAATATCCCGATAAAAAATTATGCATTTTCTATAAACAGTTATGTTATGAAGTGTTTTAAATCTGCCCTACCTGTCTTGTGCGTGCCATACAGAGTGCTGTGTACGATAAAAAGTTTCCGAATCCGACCTTCATTTCAAAGCTCATTGAGAGGATTTTAGTACCATTTTTTGTATAACTTCAGCAGTTTTTACCCGATCGTGAAAAAGTATATCTTTGGATTGATTTATACAAGAAACACAATTCCTTTAAAGATTTTTTTACCTCAGATTCCATCTTTGACTAGATATTTCAAACATTTTATTTCAAATTTTAGAATTTATTTCTATTGCAACTACACTTCAATTATATCTAATTGGACAAATTTTCACTCAATGGGATGCTCTGTTTCCTTTACTTCCTGTAGTAGAATTGCTCTTAAAGCACAGTTGCTATTTATACAAATGTTTGAACAAAGCCACAAATTCAATTTTTTATTATTAAATCATTGAAATGTGTTTTTAAATAATGCACTGCTAAATTCATAATGCAATAAGATTAAATTTAAAAAAATTAAATAAGTTCAACAAAATATGAAATAACTAACAAGAATGTATAAGGTAATAAAATTCTAAAAGCATGTGTCTATTTTTCTTTATGAAAGTTTTTTTATTGGATTCTATTTCACTGAGCCACCGGTTCAATGCAACTTGCAAGTTATTTAAGTATTTTTTTTTTTAGATTCAAACTGCTAAGATTATTTATACATTATAATTGTAGTAAAAATATATACTTAAATGAGTTTCTGTTTTTAAAAATTGTCAAAAAATATTATATATATTATTTCGAAACTCCTACGTCCAAAACTCCTTAATAGAAAATATAAATCTAAAACAGGATGCAGTTTAAGATAACTACGTTTTAATTAAGTTTCGCAATTTCGTTAACGTTGAAATTATGTTTAATCTTATGGAATCTAAGCTGAGAAATATTTGCAGCTGAAAATATGCATTATTTGACTTTACTTAAGCTTTGAGATGTTTTAAATAATTCGCAATGATTTTTTTCCAACTAAAGCCAGTTGTTTGAACTAACCACACTGCACGCTTACTCATGAAATGCTGGGCGCTGAAGTTTTCATTTTCAGCATAAAGTGGTTAAGTTGTAGATTTAAACACGTTACCACGACTTCCGGTCTACGAGTCTGTTATCTATCTATGACTACCTTGAAGCTAGCGCATCTGTTAAGTGTGGACGTGTGTTTGTTTGTGCCTGAACATTCATTTACCTGTCAGCTGCTTCAGATAGAGTGGAAGAGAAGTTGCAAGCGCAAGAGCAAAATAAGGGAGGGAAAAGATAAAGTTTCATCTGTTTTTGCGGTGTTTTTAGTACGGTTAGATTTGCGGCTGCACTTCACATTATTTCAATCGACCAAACTATGAGCACCCAAGCGGAACTCTAAGTCAGATGAATTCTACCAGCTTCCTTTGTCCTCCAGGTACATAACTTCTTCATGGCATACGCCATCCACGGTTGTGCTGCTCTAATCAAATGAAATTGAACAGACAGACAGACAGAACGACAGGCTCACGTAGGAACAAACGGACAGACGTACCGAGAGACAGAAGGTAGACAACCAGATACCCATGTTGACTGAAGCGTAGCTCACTTCTTCGCTGCATCTATTCTTGAGTTCACTCTTGCGCTCTGCTGCTTCTCAAGCTGCAGCCGCTGTTTCATCTCACTTTGTGATGTGGCCATAGCTGCGGTTTGGCCTGGGGAAAAAAGTGTTGAAGTGCTAAGTTTCTTGAGAATGTGCAGCATTCTTAAAGGAAACTCAATCAATTCAGTTCGTTTTACAAAAGTGGCTGCTTGGATGTTCTTTCTATGCTTTTCTCTGCCACTTCAAAAGAGTTGCATTTTTATAGCAACTGAAAAGGATATCCGTGCTTTCGGAATGGGGGGGGGGGAATGGGATAAGCAGAGGTAAGCTGCACTACAGGCTTTAATAATGGGTCAAGTGGACTTCATGACATATACAAGAGACTTAACATTAAATTCAATGGGCACCACCGTTCTAAACGGAAATAAAAGTATGTTATAGATTGCTATAAGTAACACTTATTTTCAGTTCAATTAAGCAAATATGTTTATTTTAGCTTGCAGAAACAGTAATCTTGGTTAAGAGTTGATGCAATGAGCTCAGTGAATTAGTTTTAAAATATCTATTAACTAGCATAAAATTTAATGGCAAATAATCATACTTCAAAAACTAATGTCGCCTTTAAAAATAAAATAGCTTTTTTGTTAAAAAAACTTTAACTACAATAACAACAAACCGTTACTCAAAGAAAAAAAACTACAGTTGACTTCGATAAGTGCTCTTTTACAAAATTATTGCAAATTCAACAGTTCTCAAAAATTTTCCATGAGTTTAAGGAAATTTAGAAAACTAAACAAACAAAAAAACATATTTGTACTTTTCAAAAACTATACTTTAGTTAATAAAATGGATTTTTTTGTCTGTGGCTATCATTAAATAATCCGTAACTATAGCCCTTATTATTAGTTGCTTTGGATGTTCGATCTTTGCTGGTTATCAAACAGCAAGTATCGAACGTTAAATTCTTATTATGAGCAGCGCCACCTTGTTGAAATGTTCGTTGTTCATCGAACTTTCAGTCGAATAGAATGATGCTTTCGATGCTTTGCGTGCTGAAGAATATTTGTTAAAAATTTAAGTATTTTGTGAATTTTTTTTGTATGTTAACGACTAAAAACAAATTTTGAACTGATTTTGAAAATGTTTGCAAGTCTACGTTGGTGAGCAACAAATTGCAGATAGAAAAACTGGTCTCATTGATGAAAGGGTATTTGTTTCAAAATTTAGGCTGCAAAGAAATAGGAAGAATTCATACTGGAATTTAAATGTTTAGGACTACCAGTCACAACAACAAAAAAGTGGCTTAAGATTAGCTAAAGAAAGCATTCCTTAACCATTCCATTTTCTATTTCTAGTCAGTTCTGTCAAGCTTTCATACTCTTCTGACGCAGCGTCGAACTATAATTCCGTCGTAGTTTTCTTAACTTTTTAACAAAACCTATTCAGTTGAAACAAAATGGCGATCAGCTGATAGAAATATACTATCTTCAACAATCCAAATGAACTAAATTCACAATAGCGCTAGTCTTTATCGAAAGCAAGTTATAATACCAAATGCAAACTCGTTCGATCAGGCCATTCAACTATAATCGAAGATCAAATGCAGCTCATAACAAGAGCCTATATTTTTTACAACATTGTAGACAGGAAAAATTTAGATTTTAGGTTAGGGCTGCCATAAGTCTATAGCACTGGACCGCGACAACTTTGCACATTTTTTTTATATTATGTTACCCAAAAACAAATACGCAGTTTTAATAAATTGCCGTTTATTAATATATATAAATCACATTAATTCACAGGTATTCATAATATTTAATACATACATAGTATATAATTCTTATAACAAAAAATATGAAACATCAATATCCCCAGACAAATTATTCGACAGGAAAATGGCATTATATCAGCATAATTGTGGCAAATGAGCAAAGTTCTGGCAGTATGTTGAAATGTGGTGGCGGCCAGTTTACTTTTTATCAAAAAAGGCTGCCAGAAAGTAGCAGCATGAAGGCATGGAAAAGTCAGTAGAAGGCAGTGTGTCGAAATTCGGCATTGTATTGGACGGCAACTGAAATGTTCAAGCAGCTCAAACATTTTTGTATTTTCAGCAGCAGCCTTCCTACGCACTATAAGGGCAGGCATATGAACTCTGTTGAATAAAACCATTATTTTGGCATTGAACTGAAATATTTGGGCAGGCTTAAAATTTTTGTTTTCTACAGAACAGAATGCTTTCGCCCTATACTGGCAGGCACATGAACTCTATTAAAAACAAGCATTGTATTGGCATCCAATTGAAATGGCCTAGCAGCTTAAAAATTTTTTGCTTTCTAGACAACAGAATTATGTCGTCTTAAACAGGAAGGCACTTTTATTCTGTCTAACTCTTCTGAGCTCTAACTTTTTACTGGCTTTAACTTGAAAATTTTAAACATCTTTTCACATTTAACATGTGAACTTGGCGGTTACAATTAATTTTTTTTTTTGTCGAAAATTTGCATATATAAACGTTATTTAAAAATGTATAAAGGTAAAGGTGTTCTATTTGTATTCAATCATATTAAGTGGAACACTAAGAATCATATTTTGTGGAACACAAAACATAAGAAATATCATTTACATGTAATTCAAAATTCATTTTTTAATACATTGTGGCGAAATTTACTGTATTTCAGAAGATCTGATATACTGGTGTACAAGAGTGACTTCAACATTTGATAGGACCGTCGGTTTTGAATAATTTTTAGTGCATTTGTTAATTACTACATAAAAATTTAGTTAATAGCATAAGTTAAATAGGGTGATTCTCTGTCATAATAGGGGTCATTCATGAATCTATTTTAGCATTGATTGCGATACAGTTCGCCATCGTAAATGTCTTCTAGCCTGTCAACATTTTCTTTTTTCTGCTAAAATAGAGAGCACTTGTTTGCAGAAATCTGGGCGAGATATATTTGCTTGCAGCTGTGCCTCTATTGAAAAGGTGAGCAGATGTCCTAATTCGCCTTTGCTATTATATTCCCCTCATTTCCTTTTACTGGTCTGTAACAGTTGTTGCAGTGCGCCGTACACTCAATAGCAGAATTTATTTTTATGAAATGTTTTTTAAAGACATAAGTGGAGAAGGGCGTTTTAGGGCATATGGATGGAATCAATCAATTCCAACAAACTGCTTAATGCAGAACTGCTTAGTTTGTATCGTAAAACGTATGCTAGAATTGAGGTGCAGATTTCAGATGTTGATACCGGAGATCCTAGAACAAATCGATATTTTCCAGAAATCGGATCTTCACTATCCTCGTCTGATGCACAATTGTTTGATTCTGGGAAGGATGAGTGACCAGCGAATTCATCATCTTAATTATAAACTTTAACTGATTATACGGTACAAACATTTCTCTGTCAAATTTCGTTTAAGAAATCTGCTTAATTTTTGCATGTTGGACTATGTTTTTATAGAGCAATAATTTTAAAACTCACAATTCTTTTCAATAAAACTGTTCGTACACGTAGTCTCTGGTATTGTTGGTGGCATTGCTATTATACCCACAGGAGTGGATTTCCTTCTTTGTTTGGGTTTGCTTACACCTGATATACTAAAGATAAATTTTTTTAAAAAAAAAAAACTTATAAATTTACGTTTGAAAAATCTCACTCAAAATTGTATGTCACAACATCAAAGCCGTTCAAAATTTAGGTGAATCGAAAAAAATCGACAAACCCAAGGACCGAAAACTCTTAGTTGAATAACAAAAGCGCAAGTATACAAAATAACTTTAACTATATAAAATATATAAAAGAAACCCATATTTTGCATTCAATTCCATGTTAATGCCCCATCCAATTGCCTGCCACTACCTGCTTGTATTCTGCTCCGTACATTCCCTGCCAAGTTGCTTCCACTGAACGCCACTTGCATGCTCTCTTATACATTTTTGAGCCTATGTTAGCCAGTTTGCTGTTCTGTACAGTGGCAGTCAACTGGCTGGGTTTGGTACAATTCCCGCCCTGCCCTGCCAAAAATGGGCCAAAATAATTTCATTTCTATTCCAATAAACAGACTACCTGTCTGCCGTTTTAAGTTCATCAAAGCCGTCAGTTCATTTTCCGGCCAAAAATTTTGTCTGGGGATGGAAACTGAAACACAGCGTTTTCGAATAGTGTTTTATTTCAATTTAATTAATTTATTAAGAACATAAGATTTATTTGTTCATTACATTTATTTATATGTAAATTACATCATTTAAATTATATGGTATTATATCTTGCATATAAAGTACCGTGCGCGTGCGTGTCGCAATCTCAACGTATGCGTTCCAACTGCTCGTCATTTTTTCTTTCGTCCGTTAGAAGCTTTCGTTTTGTTCGCTCTATTCGTTTGTCCATTTAGTAATGTCGTCCAGTCCGGGCTGCCTTCGAGCAGTGTTGTTCCTTTCCAGATCCTACATCAATTTAGTTCATAAGGTAAGAAAAATATTGTTTGGACTTTTTCATAATTAAGGTTTGGATTTTATCATAACTTTGGTTTGGTCCAGTCATATTTTGCAGATTGTTTTTTGTTTCGCCAAGAACATGCTTTTGCTTTTTATTGCAGTTATAAAATTGCACGTCATAGAATAATCAAATTTGCATTGCATAATGCTATCCAAGGCTTTCCTTCCTTACTTTATTGCAATAAGACTATTGGAAATACTCGCTTAACATTTCCTTTGTGTCCTGGAATGGCGAACAAAAATTGTAATATTTTTAACAAGTTCTTTTTAGCTTTTTTAATTTAGTATTTGAAAAATTCTTAAATTTTTCATTCACTTACAAAAATTTTTCAGTGACTGGTATACTTTTAAATTGTCCTTCAATTTTTAATCGGGACATTTTTTAATATGCACCGGAACATAGGGACACCGATCTCAAAACCGGGACGTTGTGACGAGGCAAAAGATGTCCCCAGTTTTGCCCAACATGTAAAAACAGCAACACAAGCATAATCATCATCAACAAGCGTGTAGCACATGAATTAAAATAAGCTAACTATTTCTTTTTTTATCTTAAACATGCACTACTTGATCTGTAGATACTTTTCTTTTATATTATATTAAAAACAACACATGAATTACTTAACTAATGCTTAGTTATTATTTACTCAGAAACAATTTAAAATAACTATAATAACTATATATATGTTTTGAGCAAAGCACCTTGTGCCAACATAAATAGTTAACCATCATTTATATATATGTGGTTCGAGCAAAGGTCAATGCGACAAAATTAAGCAACAACAAGAACAGCATACACAAAGCTAAAAACCAAGAGCAACATGAGTACCAACAATTAGCAACATTCGATTAAACGCCAACGGGACCGCGAATACTTCGATGGGAGACCAGGGCGACCCAGCAACACGATGATGTTTCCGAAAACCACTGAGCAGTATCAACATGTCGACAAGATAGCTTATAAGCGCATCGTCGGATCGCAAGGGACCACATAGCTTATAGGCGCATCGTCAGATCCCAAGGGACCATATAGCTTATAGGCGCATCGTCAAATCGAAAGGGACATACTCTAGCCGGGGAGCACATGGTTAGGACATAAGGATACAACGACGATTCACCAGAGTTTCCGCCAACCACTTCACCCACTTTTGAACGAGAGTCGAACATCAAAAACATCATCGAGAGTCGAACATCATCAAGCACCGCTACATTGCTCACCACATCGCCTTAGTATTTTATGAAATATTTTAAGAAATAGAATCTAAAACTTTTACAAAATATTTTAAGCAATAAAATCTAAAACATTTATAAATAAAGCCTTATTTTGAAGAACTTGAAACAAAAATTCTTATTTTGTGACGAATTCTGGACACGACTGAGAATACCTCAGCTATAGAGCCGGAAGACCGGCAGCTTCGTTACAACGTATGGCAGCCCTATTTTAGACAGATATTATTAGCCATTGTGAAGACCTACTTTTTTGAATAATTGAAAAGAGTTCTGACGAAGACTGTCGTTTTGTATTTTGTATTAGTTCGTATAGAATAGTCAAGAATATTTGAGACGTTTATTTTTGTTTCAATAAAAAACAAAGAATTTTTGAAAAAAAAATAATTTATTTATCGCTGCAATAAATGACGAAGATAGAAAAATTTGACCCATATAAGAAATGTACGCCTTTTTCGAATGATGTCCACTAAAATTTAATCATATTATTTCTTAATTACGGATAATAGAGATTTCTAACATATTGGGTTTTTTTTAATGTCGACCTAAGTTTTTTTTTTTTGTTAAAAATAAAAGTTAAAACATTTTTCTTAATATTGGTAGAATTTGAGAGTGCAGATGAATACTTATGAAGCAATGATTTTTTAATCGCAACTTACAAGTGCGAAGCGTACCGCAGCGTTCTTTTGTACACTTGTCTACTTGTCTTCCGGTGACTTTGTCAAAAATATCGTGTCCTAAATTCAAAGGCCGCTGTTGCAATCTATTCTAACTCTATCAGCATTAAGAAAAATGCTTTGGCTTTTTCGTTAAAAAATAGGTCCAAATTAAAAATAAATCCAATATGTTGGAAAGCTCTATTTTTCGCAATCAAAAAATAATACGATTTAGTTTTAGTGAACATCATTGGAAAGCTATGTAAAAGACGCACATTTTTGACGTAGAATTACGTCTTACAGCGTGGTTTTGACGTAGAATTACGTCTTACAGCGTGGTTTGTATGGGGGTCAGTTTCACGAATTTTTTCAAAGCGATATTTGACACTTTGGGGTATACCTACAGCCATTAATATTCATCGTACAAGGAAAAAAAAAAATGCCAAAATATCAGTTTTAGTGGGAATAAAACGAATATCTAATAAAATAGCAAAACCTAAGAAGATGAAAAATTCATAAATTCGTATGAGAAATGCACAAGCTGCTTAGCTGCGTAGCTGCAGTAACTGCTTATGCTGTTTTTAAGGTTGTTGTTGTGTTTGCTTGTTTGGTCCGTAACCACGTCGTTTGTTGTTGTGCTGCTTTTTTTGTTGTTGTTGTTGTTGTTTTTTATTAATATGTATGTAAAACATACATACATATATAAATACACATCACTTTAGGTCAGGTTAGAACAATTTATTGCTCCAACGAATGTTTCTCAAAGAAACAACAGCATCAACATTTTCAATATGAAAAAAAAACATCACTTGCTGATTAATTAGTTAGCTGATTGATTAACTAGTTAGAGCAATTAATTGTTTTAACCTGACCTAAAGCTCAATAAACGATTTTAAGCTATTACACAACTAGAATTTGTATTTAAAATCAAGAATGATTTAAACTATCAAACAATTAGAATTTGTATTTAAATCATAGAAAATCAACACAATAAATAACAAGGTCATATAGAAAACTTTAAGTTGTGTATTAATTTTATTTGTTGTTAAACAATTGTAACCTTTTCTTGAAATGGTTTTTATTAAATTGCAACAATAAACTTAACTCAACTGTACTACCTTGATTTCAATGCAGGATTCAATGCATATTTTAGAGTTTTTTTGCGAACGGACGAAAAAGAGAGGGGAAAAAGACAAGAACAAACGACGCATCAAGCGAATATAACATTTACTTCAATTCGATTCTTGATAAATATAAAAAAGGACTTTACAATAATATAGAGAACGGTTTAAAGGTGCAAAAACATGTCGTTTTCATACCAGCAAATCAGACGCTGCCGTTTTAAGTATCGTTTAGCTGGCACAGTAACATTTATGGCTTGTTGGGTTGTAATGCAATAGAGAATACAGATGCATGTAGTTAGAGAGCCAGAGAGTATGCGGCTAAAAAAAAATTTACTACTTCTAGCTAGTTACTTTTTCACAGTAACACAAATTAAATACAACAAAAATAACCATTTTTAAGATAAACAAAAAAGTTTCTTCCGCAATAAAAAAATTTCAAAAAAAAAATCTCACGATCATTAAAAATTACCACAAAAATGCCACGCGTTTTAAAAATACCCTCACAAATTCCATATGCGTTTAAAATTGCCACAAAAATCTCATTCGCATTAAAAAATACCACAAGTCCTATATTTAAAAAACAATTTAAAAAACATTTTGAAATACCAAAGAGAAACATTGCTTACTAAAAAAGAAAAAAAAAATGTAAGAAGAATTGACCAAACTCCCACGTAAATTTAAATAATATCCCGCTGAATTTCCACGCCAATTAAAAAATACCACGCTGAATTAAAAAATTTAATAAATCCCAGAGACAAGAATTCCCTAATTTAATAAATCCCAGAACAGAGAAGTTCTGCATGTGCTGCAAAGGGCCGTTTTTCACTCGGCAATTCTATGAGCAATAATTGCTTTCACCGCAAGTAGTTTGTTGACTACTCGGGTTTAAGAGGGACTTTCGTAAGCCCCCTCATGCGGGCGAATAATCCACAAACTGCTTGCGGCAAAGGCAATTATTGCCGAGTGAAAAACAAGACAAAGAGATCTTGCTACCAGAGCAAGAGAATTATTGCTCTCGGAGCAATAATTGCTTTCGCCGCAAGCTCGAGAATTTTCTTGAGTGACGAGTGAAAAGCGGGACATAGTAAGCAAAGTTCTGTTTATTTTCTGTAGACGATTCGGTTCATCCCTTCTAACGCTGCTCAACCGCTGTAATCTTGCTCTTTTCTGTGCGTCGTTGTTTTAGATTTGTTGGTTTAATTATTGTTGGTTCAGTTAGCTGAAATTTTTTTATATGTTCTTAATTTTTACTTGACATGAACAGCTGTATTTGACAACTAGCTCGCTCGCGCTAGCTCTCTGCTTTCTACTTCATTCCTCTCCGAGTCGGCCCTACCTGGTTATTCTGCCATGAGTTAGAGTACGAATAAAACGAATGTTTATTTTCAGCATGTACATATGTATACTACTACGCAAATTTGCGCATGAGTAACTAAGCATGCGTTCTGCTTTAAAAACTACATTTATTTTTTAAATACCATAATATATTCGAAATATTTTTATTATGCATTATATTCTTTCCATATTAAAAATTTATTGTGTTAACTAAAATTTTAATTTTAAATTACTTTTAAAATATACATACATATATGTATATGCTCTTTACTACAGGAAAAATAAATAATTCAAATTTACCCATATATATTTCCATTAATTAAACATAACTTTGAATTACATTTAGTTTTAACCAACAAAACAAATAAAAAAAAAACAACAAATTCATCACCATAAATATCAAACGAAAACTTTTTATAAAACAAAACAAATTTTTACATGAATTTAATTGTGAGCTTTTTAGATCAGGTAAGTTTAAGGAAGGACACCAACAACAAATTTGTTTTTGAATAATTTCTATTAAGAAGATGAAATACTTTAAAAAAGTTTTGAAGAACATACATGAAAAAAACCAAAATTTTTCTCTATTACTGTATAAAAAAGAATTCTACGTCTATACTTACGATGCTATCGAAACTGTGCTTTTTTTTGAGACAAATGTTTCTATCTTCGTCATTTATAGGTATCACAGTATAAACGATTGAAAAAGGTCTTTTTTTACAAACGTTAAATAAAATTAATTTTTTTTTGAAAAATCCTTATCTTGTATAAAAAAAAATGTGTTAAATATTTTAAACTAATGAACCATAAAAAAACATATTTTATGGAATGCTTCATCAAATAAATAAAATTCTCGTGTCACAATGTTAGTGACCATACTCCTCCGAGACCGATTTTTATGAAATTGTATATGCATATTCAATAGGTCTGAGAATCGGCTACTATCTATTTTTCATACCCCTAAGTGATAAGGATTGTCCACCCCTAACCTTTTTTTTTATTTATTGGACAATATTTTTTTTAGTTTTTTATAATGTGACATTAAAAAATACACACAACACTAAATTTTCACCCTTCTATCACCAACCCCTATTTTTTAATAGTCATTTTAGTAATATAATCATTTTTCATCCCGCTTGATAACTGATCAATTATCACTTGGTAAGTAAGTGGAGTAGGGATGAATCCAAAGCCGGTCTCCTGTTTCTCTCACACAATAAGCCTTCACGCCTACTTTTAAAAAGAGATAAAAAGACTTCGAAACTACTGGCCCGATTGAGCTCAAATTTTGGCAGTGGATTTGTTTCGAGTCCGAGATGGTTTAAGAAATAACTGCCACACCTCTTTTACCGGAGCTTTGGAGTTATGTGTCGCACAGCCTCGAAATTCGGTATTCAACCACAATTTATACATGTCATCTCACTGATGACATTTTATGGGAATAAAAAACAAGGGGGAGTGGCACCTTCGAAAAAAACAAAACTTGCGATACCAAATAGTTTTTGAGCTACAGATCGCACAGCATCGAAATTCAGTGTTCGACATCAATTTATACATGCAGTTTCATTGATAAAATTTTATGGGCGTTGGAAAAGGGGGGAGTTTCACTTTCCATGCAACCCAAATTTGTGATATCGAAAAGCTTTGAAGTTAGTGGTCGCACAGCATCGAAATTCAGTATTCGACATCAATTTACACATGCAGTTTAATTGGTAACATTTTATGGGCGTTGGAAAAGCGGGCGTGGCACCTCCCATGCAACCGAAATTTGCGATATCGAATAGATTTGTAGTTATGGGTCACACACAGTAAGAATTCAGTATCCGACCTTGTTTTTTCAATGCAGTTTCATAAATAACATTTTAGGGCGTAGGAAAAGTGGAAGTGGTATCTCCTAAACAACCCAGAGTTGTGCTATCGAATAGCTTTGGAATGATAGGTCGTACAGCGACCTCAACGTACACATGTAGGCACTGATTTCATTTTATGAGCATTTTTAAAAAGGCGTGGCACCTCACATTTAACCCAAATTAGCGATATCGAATAGCTTTTAAGTTATAGATCGCACAGCGTATGAATTCAGTTTTCGACCTTAATTTATACATGCAGTTTCACTGATAGTATTTTTAAGGGGGAATAGCACCTTTATAACCCAAATATACGACATCAAGCAGCTTTGAAGTTATAGATCGCACCGCGTGGGAATTCAGTAACCGACCTCAATCTATGCATGGAGTTTTACTGAATACATTTAATGGGCGTTGGACAAGGAGCGTAGCACAATTTGCGTAACATAAATTTGCGATATCGAATTGCTTTGGAGTTATAGGTCACACAGCGTTGGAATTCAGTATTCGACCTAGATTTACATATGCAGTTTTATTGATTTTATTTTATGAGAGTTGGAAAAGGGGGCTAGGCACCACCCATACAACCCCAATTTTCCATATTGAATAGCTTTGGAGTTATAGATTGCTCAGTTTTAGAATTCAGTACTCGACCTCAATGTACACATGCAGTTTCATTGATTACATTTGAAGTACGTTGAAAAAGGGGACGTAACACCTCCCATTCAACCCATTCCCATTCAACCCAAATTCTATCGAATAGCTTCGGAGTTATAGGCCGCACAGCGTCGGAATTTGGTATTCGGACTAAATTTACAAATGCAGTTTCATTGGTAACATTTTATGGGCGTTGCACAAGGGTCATACAACCCAAATTTGTGCTATCGAGCAGCCTTGGATTTAAAGGTCGTACATCATCGGAATTCAGTATTCGACCTCAATTTGCACATTCAAGGGAGCCTGGCAGCAACGCGCCGGGTTTTAGCTAGTATACATATATATTTCCCGTTATTCTTTGATAGAACATAGGGCCTGAGTAAACAAACTTTAAATAGGTTTGTTTACGGCTAGAAGTTAAATAAACTCCAAGAGCCGCTCGGATGCTGTGCTTCTGTTTCAACTTATCGCCACCAAGTATTGGCTGATCTTTTGCGACTCTCTTGTGGATTCCAGTCTATGTGCGAGTATTTGTATGATAACAGGCAAAAACCGTTCACATAGTCAAGGTCTACGAGACTACCGCTCAGTCCATAATCTGACAAGGATCTGAGTACTTGTCTGGAAGTAAGCTTTGAAGAGTTCGAGTTCTCACTCTCATCCAAGTACGTGGTGAGAATATCGCGTCCTGATAGATGGTGTTGACAGTCACTTAGCTGGATTTTTTGTGAGGTTGTGAGTTGGTGTGAAGAAATGTATTGTGAGTTGCTGATAGCAGCTTTTTGTAATACCTGTCCCAGATGTTAACTTGGTTCACTTAAGACGATATAACTTGATCTCGTAAAATTCCATGGAATTTCATGTTGTTCTGTAGATTGGTTCTGTAACTTTTCCTACCGCAGAGTTCTCAATAGATTTTCTCACTTTGACGTCATTCTCACAATAATATTACTGTGAAAAATAATAGATATTCGGATAACCACGGCTTTAAGGCCAAATTAAAATAAATGGGTAACAAATTAAGCGCAATGTATTACTGTTAAGTTTTAAAGTTTATTAATTTCTGAAATCAGCACATATATACTTATATTTGTAAAAAACTCGTTTCATTTTTATGGTGCATTTCGAAAAACTGTCGAACACCAATGAAGCAACCAAAGAAGCAACTAGAACAGATGGCTACCATGGTCAAGTTGATGGCCAATCAAATCAATATAGTTCAGATGAATGGGTTCAAAAATATGTGAAATCATATACGACTTTAACATTGAGTTGATCACAGCTTAATCACTCAACGTCAACTGAAGAGGAAATGTAGCAATTTTCGAAACAAACTGTATAGTCAGCTAAGTAAATGACTCAATATAGAGTTGTTGTTGTTATTTTTGCCTTCATAAAAGCTTACTTGATCTAAAGCTCGCAATTAAATTCATATAATTGTACACAAAGTGCTCTGCCATTCGTTTTATTTTCATGTGTTCCCTCTTGCTTGTATATCTTTTCCATCGCGGACTACTTATTGACTTACTTATTAGTTATAGAAACACTAATTTTCGCAAAAGTCAGTATTTTGGAATAAAATACTGTGACATCAGGAAAAACTACTATTTCTCGCAATAGTTAAAGAAACGAAATAATGTTTTGTTCTTTAAATTCAAATTCAATGAAATTACATGTTGACGAGGAATTTGGTGATCCTGTATCCTGTTTTTCTTTCCTAGACGTTCTCTTTAATTCTGGTGTACTTTTTCTCCATGATACAATTACGAGGTAAGCTCAGAATAGAGAGAAGTCTGGTAAAAGTTTATCTAGATGTCGAAGTCAGCTCTTCGAATTGTAGGTTCCTTCATAGTTGTTGATGCTACGAACAGCTAAAGCTAATACAGAATAAAATTTTCAAACATAGACCAAAGATTTTTTTTAAAATTTTGTTTAAAAACTTGATTTGACTAAATTTTTTTTTTGTTCATCAGATAGACATGTTATGTATCATAAATATTATTTTGAACTTTTTTTTTTTAATAATAATACCTTAAATTGTTTTAAAATTCTTTTTAGTTTTTGTCTTTATTTGAAGTACGGTGGGCTCTTTGGAAGGTTTTGAAAATCTAATTGTGGCTCTTAATTTCCTCACTCGTGCCAATCCCTGCTATATGGCATCACTAAGTCGGATGTCACACAACTAACGGTGTCACTTAAAAATTAGTCAAAATCAAAATTAGCCCATGTGAGAAAAAAATTGTCCCGTCCGTAAAGAGTTAATGATAGAAACAGGTTATTGAGTTCTTTGCCAAAATGAAATAGTTTTTGAGGATAAATTATATGTCGTATGAGTGTAAAAAATTTAAACTTAAAAAAAATAAAAAATCAAAAACAACCTACTTTTTAAGCGAAAAATGAATATTTTATAGGCTTTCTGAAAACTATTTATTATAAAGAATTAGTGAGGTAACAGTTAATATTTTTGCATTTTTTAATAGAGATTTCAATAGAGATATTTACTTATTAAATCAAAACTTAGAATTTCAATAGTTTTTTCTTTTTCTGAGTCAATGACTTTGACTTAAAAAATGCGCTGTACTAAAAAAATCTTTAGTTTTCAAATTATTGCAATAGCTTTGATGTCAAAATTATGGTTTTTCGCATATTACACATTGCAACATAACTTTGCTAACATGAATTGGACAACTTGGAGATGAAAATTTGAGGGAGAAAACATTTTTGGCGTCCTTCGTTTGTCTCTAACTGGTGCAATTTTTTTTACGAATTTTTGAATTTTTAGCCCGATTTTTTTTTGAGTAAAAAATCCTTTTTTTTAATATACATTATATATGAGGCTGAATTATTATGCCGCTGCTATTGTGAGGATATGCAGCTGCTTCTGTTTAGGTGCAGAACAGTTGGTGAGGAGTTGTTGACACAAATGCTGCTACGATCCTGTTGTTTATTTTGAAAATAATGTTATCTTTGTGCATTTACGACTCAATGTTTCTGGATCAATGTTTCTGACAATGAACCATAAGTAGTTGCCAATCATTTTCCTTTCAATGTAAATCCTTTCCCATGTATCGATCTTCAATCGCAGCAATATCTTGGCGAAATCTTTCACCTTGTTCATCGCTTACCGCACCGAGGTTTTGTGGAATGAAATCAAGCTGGTCTGCGAGGAAATGTATTTTCAGTGACATGTGAACTTTTAATTTTTTGAATGCTGCTATCATGTTTTCAATTAAAGCTTGGTTATTGTCAAATGTCTCCTTCTGAACTTCATACAGTGATGTCACGAAGTCAACGCTATTGATTATTCTATTAATTTGTGGGCCAGTCACAGTTCCTACTACAGAGAGTAATGATTATGGATTAATTAATTGGATTAAAATCAAAATGATAAAAGTGTCTTAACCGCTGTTATCTTTGATGTACTCAATTTCAATACATTTTTCAATATCTTAAATGAATCGTTTTCCTCCGTCAGTTTTAGTGCAACAATGAAACTACTGAAAATTCCCAGCTTGATATGCAGCGGTGGTAGAATGATCTTATCATTTGGAACGAAGGGCACTTTTATAACACTGTCCTTGCCCTGAATCGAATATTGCCGGAAATTCCATTTGTGATCAATATAATGAAGTTCATCTTTACGTCTCTCAAAATCACAAAGAAAACATTGGTGTTGTAAATGGAAAATAATACCTGATAACATACCGACAATTTTTAAATCCGAACAGATTTGCCACCCATGTTCGACCCAATTGGTCAAATCTAAAAGTAATTTCATATTTTCATACGTTTTCTTGAAATTGAGGCCGTAGGCAATTGGAATTGATGGGTGCAAATTTCCATTGTGTAATAACAATGCTTTGAGAATCTTTGTGGATCCATCAATAAAAAGACGCCATTCATTTGGCACATGTTTTCTTTCAAACAAGCTGAAAAATCCATTCACGTCTGCACAAAAAACTAGTTCGAAATTGTCTTCCTTGTGAACACCATAACATTCAGCATATCTTTGTCTTGCGTCACGTTTTCGAAAAGCCGTTATTTGAAAATCTGGTGCCGTGACATTACACTATTTTAAGCGGGAGGCAAGAATTTCGGCACCTTTCAAAGAACCCCTATATCACGCACAATCGTTCAAGTATTCGTGTGTATTTAATGTTATGTTAGAAAAATCCGATTTTTCACTTGGTGTCAATTCATACTGAGAAATAAAGAATGGTTCACTTATAATTTGGCCACATAAAAATAGGTATATCTCTTGAAATAAAACTCCGATTATTAAATTTTTTATATCAAATTAAATTATATTATTTCATGTTTAAGATAACTAATTATGGATACTAAATTACAATGTTTCGGTAAAAATTTCGGACTTTCTTTTTAATGCCTTGCATTAGGTTTTGCACAACTTGTCGTGATACTTCACCGCATACCTTATTCCACTTTATTCCCAAATTTTCTTTTGAATTTGAAGTTTTGCCATGTTTTTTTAACTTTTGTTTGGTTATTGCCCAAAATCTCTCAATTGGTCGAAGTTCGGGACAGTTTGGTGGGTTCATGTGTTTCGGTATAATGTCAACAGCGTGTAAACAGTACCAATCCATTGTATCCTTGGAATATTGACAGGATGCCAAATCTGGCCAAAATTTCACAGGAGCTTGGTGGCATCGAATAAAAGGCAGTAGACGCTTTTCCAGACATTCCTGTCGATATAATTCACCAGACATCGTGGAATGCGTCACAAATGGGCGACTTTTCAGTCCACAGCTGCAGATTGCCTGCCAAACCAATACCTTTTTTCCAAATTTATCCAACTTATCGTATTTATACCTTTCGGACACTCCTCCTCTTATTTTTGCAACATAAAAATTCCGACCTGGTAGCTGTTTGACATCCATTTTGACGTATGTTTCGTCATCCATTATAATGCACCCGTTAAATTTTGTCAAAACCTGTTCATACAGAATGCGTGCTCTCCTTTTTGCTACAGATTGCTGTTTTTCCGAACGGTTTGGAAATTTTATAGTTCTATATGATACCAGCTTTGCATTTATGCGAATTCTTCGTACCGTACTTTTACTTGTTCCGTATCTTTTTGCTCGATCATTGTCGGAGAGGCCTGGATTTAAACGTATGGACCTTAATACCTTCACCCGCAAAGCTGGGTCTCCGCTTCCCTTTTTTTTTAGCAGCTCTTGTTTTTCGTTCAACGGACAACGTTTGTTTATATCGTTTAAGAACATTGTTGACGGTAGATTTTGGAATATTTAAGATCTTAGCGATTTTTCTTCCCGACCAGTTCGGATTATCCAATGATTTGTGCACAATCATTTTCCTAATTTCTTTTTCCATCTTCGCCTGTAGTCACAAATATAAACTTACTGAAATGAATTTTGCTGGGAATAACGGTGCATTGTTTACAAACAATACGTCATTAAAAACTTTTTATTTGGTCCACTGGGGGCGCTGCAATCGACAGTAACATGCGGCCAAATTATAACTGAACCATTCTTTACATTTCGAGGCAGTGCTTGCGGTTTCGAATGACAAACCAGAGACAGAAGCAGTGCTTTCGGTTTCGGAAGGCAAAACATAAAAAACAGGAGCACCTTGTGATTTTGAAATATCACTCTCTTGTAAACACCTTGACGACTGCTGCGGAATTACAAAAACTGGAGTTTGGCATTCTGCGAATTCATAATCATCGATGGACTCAGGCATTTATAGTTCTGATGCATTTGGTACCTCTTCAGTTCACCGGCGAGCTGAAATCACAGCTTCAACTTCTGCATAACGTATTAAAAAACGGCGGTCGTAATGGGTATACATGGGAGTGACACACAAAAATAGCAGGAGTCGACGAGATGATCAAAACGCTCTAACCACACAACCGGAGCGACAATTGCGTAATTGAACCGTTCTCTGCTCGTGCTCTTCTTTGCTCGATGACGATGCCGAGCGTGCAAATTGCTATAGCAGTAATTGCACACAACTTCTGGTGTATACCACAAATTCGGCATTGCAATCGAACGAAACAAACTCCTGAACGAATCTATAATTTTTTTTGTTAAGTTGCGGCGGTGTTTTTTATTCGCGTGCATACCACACACGTAGCAAAAAAATTTCTGTTAGGGCAAAATCATTTCATTCATTTTTATGATGGATTTATTCAAACTTCACCAAAGACGCTTTAATCAAGAGAAAGAAAGAACTTTGTATTAATTTAAGCTCAAAATTCGATATAAGTATCATTTAAGTTATTGATTTTCATACTTATTCAGCCTTAAATGCAATTTTTAATAAAAAAAAATATATATATTTTTCTCTTTAAAAAATTCACTGGGGAAAAATTTCAAAAATTGATAAAAAAATTTCACTAGATGGAGATAAACCAGGGACGCAGAAAAATATTTTTGTTCCTCAAATTTTCATATCCAAGTGGTCTGGTTCATATTAGCAATAAAAAAATATGAAAATGTGGCACTGTGTTATCAGTAAAAAATACTGTACAAAAAGCTTTCGTATACCGTTATTTTTCTAAATCAACGACTTTTCATACAAAAATACATTGAACTGAGAACATCTATAGCTTTTAAGTTATCGATATAATTTAAAAAAATAACTATTTGCAAGAAATTTTACCGTCACAATTTATATTGTTACATCAAACACTCATGTTACATTAAAAAATATTTATTGTAGGGCAAAAGTTTATGACATTCGATGTTTGAGTATTTATACATAATATTACTGTATACTAGAGCTACTAGTATACTACCTCTAATGTATTCTAACACACATATTACAATAACACACATGTTACATTAAAAAATATTTATTGTAGGGCAAAAGTTTATGACATGTGTTTGAGTATTTATACATAATATTACTATATACTAGAGCTACTACCTCTAATGTATTCTATGGCGAGTTTTTGAAATATTTTTTTTTATGTTATAACAAAGTGTTATTTTGAAATTAAAATTACTAGTATTGGCTGCATTTTATCGTACATTTTTTATTGCATAAGTAAATCAATTACATTCTTCAATAAGAAAACTTTTCAATCAATCATTTGTTTGCTTAACCCTTCAACATTAAATATTTATAGATTCCAATCTAAGAGTAGCGTTAAAAAAATATTGTTATTCTACACAGTATACTGGGAATTTAGAATATATTTTTCTTTAATATAGCTACAAAATTTCTTTCTTGCCAAAAAGTTCAGATTAAAAGAAGGATGACCAAGGATACTCAGACATCGACAACAAATCCATTATTTATGCTGCTTTAAAATGTCAGACCAAACATGAATGTGTGGTTGCCGACGACTACGGTGATGATTAAGGTGATCATGATGATGATAATGATAGTCGTAATGGTAGCGCTGATGATGGTGTTGTAATGGTTGTGATGATGCTGGTAATGATTACGATGATGTTGCTGCTGATGGTGATAATAGGACAGAAAATGTAGATGCTGAATTTTGGAGTAGACATAAAGGAAGTTGCTGTTGCTGTTGTTGTGGTAGTTGATAGCGAAATGGATACTTAAACTCTCAAAATAACGTCTTTGCCGACAAACGAATCCAGAATCAACTGAATCTCAACTTCTGAATGTTTGCTTCTTTGTATAGCCAAAGCAACGAAATATCCTTAAGCTGCAATAAAGTGTAGCTCATATGAATTGAAGATATGACCATGCACACATCCACACACACACACACACATACACACACACTTCCATACATTCAGATAAACACTTTGAACACAAGTAACAATAATAAAATCGTGAAAAAGAAATCGAATAAAAATATTGAAAAGCTCTTCCTAGACAAGTTAATATAAACGAAGTGCAAGTAAACCAGCGAGCGCCATTTTGATTTTTTTCGAACCGGAAATGCTACTGCCACTGCATATTTGGCGCACATTGCAGGCATTTCAAAAACATGTAATATGAAGCGTGCTGCAGATTCAGTGTCCTTTCACACATCGTCCTTATATCAAGTGTTTTTGCTTGAAACTCAATCGGAGGAGAAAGAAAACTCACTGAAAAGCAGCAAATTTTGCAAAATATCCAACCAAATTTGCTAGTGTGAGGTGCCCAAAGTATTTTTGTTTTAAAATCAGGCAAATCAGACAGTAGAGCTGCTGCTCCTTCTCCTGCTCCTCTACTTTCTTCTCTTTCTCCTAGTTCCATTCATTTTCCAACGAAATAAAGTTAAATATAAATTACAATAAAATAGGAAAAAAATCAATTTGTCGGCATCTGTTGCAGCAGGCAGCAGCTGTTCTTCGATTGCCTTTGCTGGCAAAAGTTTCATTAAAAGCAGTGCAGGATATCGTAGTTTAAAAAAAAATAAAACAATTTAAGATAGGAAACAAGCGTTGAACAAATATCATGTGTTGAGAACCTTTGATGCAGTCCTAGGTATGGGCGTAGCAATGTTACTGTAGCTAAAGAGAAATTTGGGTTATATATAAACTCATCATCAGCCGTTAGTTCAGACAGACAACTAGACAGCATCAGTAGCTACAGCATCATCATTATCATCATCCGACTAGTGTCGGCTAAGCTTGGACGAAATTAAGTTAAAAATGATTCTAAACAATGAGGTAGGGTTTGATTTAATGACTTTCGTCATTTTTGCTCAAAATTTTTGGCAACAAATTCCCGAAATATCTAACAACTTTTAAAATGTATTAATTGTATTCAGTTCTACAATGCAATTAGAGTAGAAAAATACTTTATTTTCGAATTAAATGGTATTCCGTGAATAGAAGCAGCTCTAAAAACAAGATCAATAAACATAAACACAAACAATAGCATGATTGCGGCAGTTTTTAGCAAAGAGTATGAAAATACAATTTTCAAATTCATTGCAATTAACAACAAATTTGCAAGTTTTCAAATTATTATCAGAAACAGATTCAAATTTCAGCTTAGCCACACATCACATAATTTCCAACCACACTCACACTCACTACCCTTTACGCACACTTCCATTTACTCACATGCACTCACATATTTAGTAAAATTCGACGTTAAAATTTCATTTATATACGCCGCGAGCTTTAATGGCTACAAATTAAGTAAATTTATGAGATTTCATGAGTTGAGCTGCTCCTGCAGCAACGCAATATTGGGCTTTTATCGTGCACATCAGCAACAGTGCTGCCATATTATTGCAGCACATAATGAGTTGGCAGTTAATGAAAGAACGTTGCAGTTATTGCTTGCCTGAGCTTAACATTGTATTAAATTCGGCTTGAAACGATTTTCGTAAATCTCTTTGCGACTATTTTTGTAATTTTAATGAACAGTTACATGATTTTTTTTTATTTTATATGTACAATTTTAATGAACAGTTAAATGATTTTTTCAATTTTATATGCACAGTAAGGTGGTCTTTATTTTAGAAATTGTTAAGCACCCGATTTTTTTGTTCTAAATATAAGTCTCAATTTTTGAAGTGAAAACTTCTTTAGGCGCGTTGAACGATTTTGGTAGAGGGTAAATCATTCGTTTGCATCATCGTATTTTTCCAAGGAATTCGTCATTCGGCCGCAAGCTCACAAAGAAATCACTTGGCAACTCCTGAAATTAATGCATATAATCTGTTTGTTAGTATATAAATACTTAAGTTAGGTTGCAATAAGATGTTTGCTACCAAAACTTATTATTAATTCGGTTTATATTTATATATATATATGCCTTTAAAGTTTGGCAATTTCTTCAGTTGTTGTATTTGTCAACATTTTTGAAAAATTTGCTTTTACTCAAACAGCTGCTATTCGTGGTGAGATTTAAAAATGGATCCATCTTCTTCTTTTTTCTGCTGGAACTTCGTTTGCAAACAAGAAAAATAATGTATGTATTGAGTGTTTTAACATTCTAATCTTTGGGTTGTGATAAAGGCATATGTTGAACATTCAAATAATTACATGCATGCTCTTATTTTATTACATATCGTCAAACAAAGTTTGACAATTTTCACACTTGTTGTATTTGTCAGTGGCTTTTTATTTTCACCACTGCGGCATTTTATATTCAGAGTTGTCAACTATGGCTGTGTGTCAATCAGTCGTGGTAGGATAGAAAATATCAAGTTGAATAAAATTTGTGTGTGTTGAAATAAATTTGTCTTTTTTGCTGTGTCAAATGGACGATGAAATTTTGAAAATTACAAATTTTGACATTTCGGTCGTGTTTTAGCGCAAATATTTTATTTTATTTGCATTTTATCAATTTGCGACATATTTAATTCGAGAGCTTGTACTTGCAACATATTTCGTAAACTTGTTATATTGTAAACTTAAAAAACTTTTAAAAAATTAAAAAAATTAACGAAACAGCAGGCAAACAGAAAATATAGCATGAAAAGTGCTGTATATTTTACGCCGCCAATTCGTTTCATCCTCTCTAACGCTGCGCAACCGCTGGGATCTTGTAATTCTCTTTGCATTGTTATTGTAAATTTGTTAAGTAGTTATTGTTGTACAGTAAGCTTTAATTTTTTGTGGATATTTATTTGTAGCTACAGTCAGCATATGACATCGAACTAATTTAGAAAACAGTTTATACATATGAATTAAAGAGTATATATAATATTGGTAAATCTATTTGTTTTTAGTAAAAGTGTTACCGTATCGGAAATACATATATATATGTATATATTTACATATTTACATATATATATAACTATATGTATATATTTACATATTTACATATATATAGTTCATATATATGAACAATTTAGCTCATTGAGGAAATTTAAAGAATATTTATGTATATTTATATAATAACAATTACGCATTAAACCTGCAAAATAATGAATTTTTTCAGTAGTAATTGAATAACTAAGGTCTGCTTATCCTAAGCATTCTATTTTTTAAAACTGTTTAGCTTAATTTCTTATATGGATTATAAATAATTTATAAGCTATAGATATTTCTTAATTTTAGAATATTCTATTTTTAATACACAACGCAATATAGATATGGTGAACATATATATTGTGTTAGTGTTATGATATAAATTGATATAAATAAGCTTTAATTTTTTATATTAATCAATAATGAAATAATTTAAATAAATTACTTTAATTATATGTATTTTTGATATGGTAACACTTTTGCTTAAAAGAAATAGTTTCAGTAATATATAAAAAATTTAATTAATTGCTATAAGCTCTTAACAAAAATAATTCTAATATCATATGCCGACTGTAGCTACACAATTAGAAATCACAACGTCTACAAAAAATTTCCAGCTAACTGCGCCAACAACAATTACCAAGGAAATCTACAAACAAGGACGCACAGAGAAGAACAAGATCAGAGCGGAACTTTTAAAACTTTTTGATTTCATCCTACATGTAGGACGGGCTGCAGTATGAGCTTTCGCACATCCTACATGTCCGTCCGACCTGTGAAATCCATCCTACATGTAGCATAGTCCGAAACCCCCTATTAGCATGAAAATTCTTATATAGCAGTAAGGCGGTCCGTGGCAGGACAACGTCTTCCATTTATATTTTATATATAGGTTTTCGCTTCGGTCGGCAGTCCTCTCACTGCTATACTTTTTTTTTACAACAACAATAACACGTGCCGCTCGGAGCTTGAAGTTAACACAGAGGCAATGTATCTGAATGAGCATTAGGGCTTATCGAATCACAATTTTTTTCGAATTTCACATTCTAAGGGGTCTCAAAAGTTGCATAGTGTGGTCAAGATCTCCCGAAAAAAATTGAAGAAAAAAAGAATGCTGTGACCTCGCGCAGGTCACAGTTGCTCTACTGCTACGGTTAAAGTAATGGATGATAAAAGGTCTTATTATGATGATGGTAGACTAACTCTATTGTGTCTGCTTGATTTTGCAAAAGCATTTGACACTGTAAGTCATGAACTCCTTTATCAAAAATTAAAATATTTCTTTGGTTTCTGCGACAGTGCCACTCATTTGTTAAGTAGCTATTTGACAAATAGAGTACAAAGAGTGAAGTTCGGTACTAATTTTTCATACTATGAAGCTGTTTGCTGTGGTGTGCCTCAGGGATCGGTTCTTGGCCCGCTGCTCTTCTCCATGTTCGTGAATGACATTTTTCACTGCTGCACATATTCGTCCATGCATGCTCATGCTGATGACGTTCAGATTTACTTGTCTGGTAGAAAAAACCTCATGGAAGATTTAGTATGTAAACTGAATGAAGATCTTGACAGTATAAACCAATGGGCTATGAAAAATAGTCTTCACCTTAATGTACTTAAGTCGTATGTGTTACCTGTCTCTAAAGAAAAAATAAGCCCTGACTCCATTCCAGACGTTATATTGGGTGATAAAATCATAAAAATAGTTAATAGTGTTGTAAGTCTTGGATTTAATATCAATGCCTCCCTTACTTGCACAGATCATATCAACAGTGTAGTCCGCAAAATCTATTATATCTTGCGTAACCTTAGGATGTCGTCTGAGTATACACCGATTGATCTAAGACGTAAACTTGTAATTCAGCTCGTTGTCCCCGTCATAACATATTCTGAACTTGTATACAGCAAGTTAGATTCGCGGTCTCAACTTAAATTGCAGATCGCGTTTAATCATGCCACACGCTATGTCTACGGCTTGCGTAAATTTGATCATTTAGCTCAATTAAAAAACTGTATACTTGGATGCGATATTATAAGCTACTCTAATGCCAGGAATTGCATATTTTTACACAAACTCATACACCACAAAACTCCTTTCTACTTATTTGAAAAACTGCAATTTAGTCGGTCAATTAGAAGCCAAGTGCTAATTATACCTAGTTTTAACTTTCTAAACTCCACAAGACTATTCTTTATTAATGCCGCTAGATTATGGAATTCATTGCCTAGTAGCTTAAAATCCATAGCGTCAAAAACATCCTTCAAACATGCTATTTTGAAGCACTTTTCATCACATAATACTTAACAAAATATCAGATCTTTAGCTCTATATGACTTTCTCTCTCTCTCTCTCTCTTGTTTGCTCTTTCTTAATATAAGTTTTATATGTCTTATGAATTTACATTTGTTTAACATAAAATTTTTTTGATAACACTTTTAATTGTATAACAATAAATTTAAATTACCTTAGATTTAAGTTTAAATGTTCTATAATAAGCTGAATTCAAATTATGTCTTTGAGCTCTGTATAAAAGAACCTAGTTCTTAAGGTTCTTATATAAATAAATAATAATAATGCTTTCCCTCCTGCAAGAACAAAGTTGTTTTTGAGAAAACAGTAAAAAAATAACGATCTCAAAATGCTTTGGCTTTTTTTTTCAGAAAAACTTTATATGTCTTAAAGCAAAATTAAATATAGACTTTCACTAACAATATCTTATCAAACGAGATGCCACTCTGGATTTTTATCTGCAGTATCCTGTGGAACAAATATTCGAATCTAAAATACACTAGAGATAGCACAAAATTTAACTACTTTACCGCAAGGGATGGAGTCCCCAACCGCTAAAATTTAAAAAAATATTTTTAAATAAAAGTGCGTTTAATAGCCTTTCCAATGGTTTTTTAATCTTAATATTCGGCTAAGAAGTGATTGAGATATGAATTCTAGTAAAAATCGAATTTCGACGTTTTTGCCGGTTTTTGTCAATTTTGTGCACCCTTTCACTACACCAAAAATAAGTTCAGCATTTTTTCCATAAAAGCAAGTTTTTTATTTCCTTCAGTGATGATCCATGCAAAATTTCATCCGAATTGGAGATGGTCATTCCGTAAGGCCCGTACGTTCAAAATGGAATTGCTGTTTTATCTATTTTTTTCTCATATGTAGCAGATAATATTTTTGAATTTCTACCTGGCGGCATGCGTAAATACAGTCCAATTTCTTTGAAACTTTTTTTTATGCGTTTTTTACATATAGAAACAACCCAGTAGCGGATGGAATATATTCCGAATATATGAAGCATCAATTACCTTGTAATGACCACTACTTCCAACTATATTACCTTACTATGCATAAAAGGCCTTACATTTAACATTGAATGAGACAGGAGGTAAGTGATCGCCTCCCTTCAGCATTACCTAGAAGTTATGGAGTAACATACTACTTGTATTAAGTTATAAAAATCACTGCATTACTTTTCCTTGTATGCTACATTACAGGTAATGAGGTATGAGTTAATTACTTCTGCTATATGCAGACGCATTACTTTTTGAAAAAAGTAATGCTTCCTTACCTGGTAATTTATTCTGTATTAGTTCTATGGTAGCCACTGGCAAATCCGCTGCTGGGAAGATAAAAGGGTGCTCAAGAAAAACAAACGAAATTTATTTTTCTCCATACAAACAATGACCAGTCTAATGATGCACAGCATTATGGTCTAGCAAGAGGACATAATAGTGGTTGGTTAGCACATTATTTTTTCTCATATCCTTGCCAGCATTGACGTTATTGTTGAATGAGCGCGATTATTTTACGACCCTTTTTTGCTTATAGAGTTACATCAAAAGAACGCGTATCATATATGACGCGCTTAAAGCAAAAGAAGGAAATATTTTTTGTGAAAGCAAGAATGCAGTATAAAATTTGTGAAAGCAAAAACGATTCATACCATGCTGTGTAGAACATCAAACATAAGTCGAAGGGTTGCAAGCGAACATAAGACGAGTATGTGCTGTAGAGAAAGGGGTTGCGGGGGAGATTATGTTTAGTATGTATCCATGTAGTTGGTTTGATCGTGATGATGTTTTGGCATACACGGCAGGGAGGGAAATGTAGGCACAATTGTGATTTTTTAGGCTTTTTCGAGATCAGATGACAGTTTAGGCACGTGCCTTTTTTTTTCGGCAGCATTTCAATATCTCAGCATAAAAAATTTTATAGTTTCCAAATTCCTCAATTTGCACAATTTTAGTATAAAATAAGCACGATTAAAAATGAACTCGATACCTTTTTTATGTCAAAATATATATAGAACTGTATAAGGCAAACTATCGTTGTCACACTCATCCGCTTGCGGAGAGCGAATATGTTCTATTCAAAACTTAAACGAAGTGTCGCAATAAACTTAATTTGGATACATGCTCTGCTCTTGTTCAAGCTAAAAGTTTGTTAAAATCAAATTCATGCAGTTTTTTTATTTATAATATATCTTCATTCAGTAAAGAAAGTCTGCCAATAGAGGATCTGGAAGATGACAAATTACTTGAACAATGTTGTAAATAACTTTTTTTCTTCGTTTTCTGTAGTGACCAGCGGGACATAGGGTCTCAACTTATTGATTATAGTCTCTCACTTTTTAAGATTTTGTCATTTTAAATATTTATTTTCTAGTTTTCGAGATTTTCTATTCTAGATTCTAGTTTTCGACTCAAACGCTAATTGTCTGACTAATGACTACTCTCGTTTTTTTTACTAAATGCGCCATGTCGTGGAAAAAATGTAGGATTTATTTTTACGGATGTAATTAATGAAGTAATGCCAAAATATGAACTGTGTACGGTATTAAATAAAACATAATTACGCTTTTAAAAATTTTTATTCTTGTTTTCCTGAATTAATTATAAAACGTGCTTTCATAAACAATTATTTAATGAATAGTATTATGTATTTATTTTTGTTTAGGAAACAAGATCTCATAAACGGGCATTTCTTCAAAAAGTTTTACCACGACTGAATGTAACTTACAATTTATTTAAACCTTTATAATAGAGAAAAATTTACGTTTATATTGTGACAGTTCTAAGAGCTGATCTCAATTTGAATTGAATTGATTAAAATGGCAACAAACGTAATGAATGGCAACAAAATTTGAAAAATGTTGACAAAAGATAAAAAATTTTAACGAAGGCTGGAAGTTTATTATAAGTTAACTAGTATAAAAGCCTGTCCTACGACAGGTCCTCCACACACTTCCTTTTTGGAGCCATTTACCGAAAGCACTTTTTCTCTTTTTAAAGACTGATTTTTTTATTCACTTGATTTTGGTTTTATTTTAAGTATTTTAGTATTTCTTCAACTAAGTAAGTTACTTTTACTACTTTTCTCTATATCTCATTCATGCTTTATCTGCTTTTTGTTTTCTATCACTATCTTACTGCTTACTATATCTATATCTTACTATATCACTGCTTCGAAAATTCTCAAGTTCATGTCATTTGTATCTCCAAAACGTGGTTTCAAATGTTAATCTGTTAGGGATGTCCAGTGGATCAGAGGTTGAATTTCTTAATGTTGAAATTTGTGATAATCGTGCCAAAGGGTTTTTGTCGTGTGTGTATAATCCGTATCGTTATTGTTGCTTGGATCGTTTTTTTCTATATCTTCTAAACCGTTAGTCCTACAAGAAAAAAATTCAGCATATATTTTAAAGATCATGAATTGCTCTTTATTGTGGTGTCCTTTTTTACGAACACTTTCGAGAAAAATTTTAAATGTTTTGACCACTAAAAATTTCATTCCAATTTTTCAAGGTCAGCACCACTATTTTTTTGGCACTTTGAAAACATAATCGTATTGAGGCATTCATTCTCAATACATTCTCAAAATTTGATGTTGGAGAATCAATTTTTACTATTTTTAACGAAATTTTCAAAAACTGACTACACAATTTTTAAGTACAAAATACTTGAATTTTTAATTAAAAATGGAATTTTTAGCATTTTTTACTAAACGAGGTACTTATCGTCGCTGCGCCAGCAAAAACAGTTATATATTTTTCAGTAACTTTTCAGCCTTGCAAGCCAAGCAAGGATATATCTTAATTAATAGCTGTGGAAATTGGAATGCATGAAAAAAAAATTATTGTTTCAATAATATTCTGGATTTTAAAAATAAATTCATAATATAGTTGTTGCAATCAATTAATTTTCGACCCAATCAGAGAATAATGATTGCTTCAATAATATTTTGGTTCCTATAAAAAAGTTCCTTTTCTAAATATAGTTGTTGTAATCATTTTATTATGATCAAATAAAGTATTATATGTTTAAGAACATGTTAGCAACAATCATAATCCGAATCATACTATGATCCTCTTAAAACATGGTTGTTGCAACTATGCTTTTTCTCTGCGTGAATGTACTATTGTAAAAACCCAATATTTTCACTGATAAGTATCAAATATATTTTCTGGGCATACTTTATATTCAAAAGGAATGCAATCATTTTTCCAAATCATTGGATATGATTTGAAATTTCAAGTCCCAATCAATGATTTGAAAAAGTGATTGCATTCAGTTTTTCAAATCATTGATTGTGATTTAAAATTTCAAGTTCCAATCAATGATTTGAAAAAATGAGTGCAATAATTTTTTCAAATCTTTGGTTGGAAATTATTGACTGCATTCACGATATTCCATTCATTTATTTAAATCATTGAAAACAGTCACTGTAATTTCAATAATGTAATGTTTTAAAATATCAGTGTGAAGTAAGTAAGATATTTTTTATTAAACAGTGTGTTTGGATCAATGCTTTAATCCGGCTTCGATTGAGTCCTTGGGACAAGATGAGAAAAAACATTTTATAGCGGGGGGGGTCCATGTTTTTCTGTAACATATCTTATTATCAAAAGTATTGATATCTCGACTGAATAAGTATTGGAAATTCATAGACTAATATTATTTGTTTAACAGGTTATCTTTTTGGTTCGCTCTTGCGCTCTTTCATACGTTTAGCTTGCTCTTTTAATATTTCAATATCTTATACATGGTTAAAAATCTGGGAATAAATTTTCTTACAGCTAAAAGTATATTGCATATTTTTTAATCTTGCGGCTTTAAATTTAAATCTCATTTTAACAATTAAATAATTTGACACCTTCATATAATTGAATTAATATTTCAATGTTCATATATAAATGTATAGCTCATTTCGTGCAAGATCCATGTAAGACTCAAAATTTGAAATTTTTCAGGAGACCGTTTTGAACCTTTTAAATTACTCTATATTCCATAGAAACAACGCGACAAAAGTGTTTGCAAAACCGTGTTTTGCCCGCAAATAAGGTAATCTTGAAGCATAAACAGCTCTCTATATCACATACTTGTCTTATGTTCGCTTGCAACCCTTCGACTTTTGTTTGATGTTCATCACAGAATGGTATAAATCGTTTTTCCTTTCACAATTTTTATACTGCATTCTTTCTTTCACGAAAAATATTTTCTACTTGTGCTTTTAGCGCGTCATATTATGATGAATTTTAAATTTCTATAATTTTTATGATCAACGAAATTGCAGGTAATATAAACGAATTGCTCTTAAAAGCATTTACAAATTATAAGCGTTGATCATAAATTGATATCAAGTGCTTACAAGTGTAACGAAGAATACAAGGGAAACAACACAGAACATAGCTTTGTTTGAGCAGTACAGAAAAGAAAAATATGTGAAAAATTTAAAATATTAAAAATAATAAAGTGAATAATAATGAATATATTAAGGTTATAGTTATATAAGAAATTTATATTAAATGTATATAAATAAATAGTTTTTGTGATAATATTAAAATAATTGTTAATTTTTCCTAAAAAGGTTTATTCAATTCAATATCAATTGCGCAGGATCCATGAACCCTTTAGCAACACATCTTACGCCAGTTGCTCATATAAATATAATGATTTTCTTTTGCTCCGCATTTATGAGCACAAATTATCTCTTTATAATCAGGTGCTCACAGTCGATAAATGTGCCCTATTTGCGCACAAACTATGAGCATAAGAAATATCTGCACCAAATTCTCCCCGTGTAGATCAAGTTTCAGGAGAATGTTTTCGTTAAAATCCCTGTGGCTAAAAATAAGAAACTCAATTTTAAGTGAAATTTTTTTCTGCAAAAAAAAAAAAAAAAAGAAGACAGAATTAATACATACTACAAATAAGGAAAAAACATATTGCGCAAGTTTAGAATTTCTTATGGTGATATAAGAGTGAAAGTAATCTCATTTAAAATAAAATGTTAAATCATATTCGTCTACTCTTTGCAATTGTTTTATAAAAAGTTATTTTTGTGGATAAAATCATAAAATTGACTTCTACGCGGGTGAGAAACGATTTTTTTAAGGATCGTCTAGGCGACTCTTATAGAATCAATTTCGGTGATTGAGAAATGGATATGAATTCACCTAGAAGACAGAGAGACGTTTTTTAGTTAGAATGGGTCCAAATAAGAAAAAATTTTTCCGTCTGTCCGTTGACGACACGATTGCAGCCGATATTCAACCAAATCGGATGAAAGCCACTTCACCTCCATACAAAGTGACTTTATCAAAATTGTTAAAATTCCACAAAAATTAATATATGAACTTTAAATTCTTCATATAAGTTTTGATTTTTATTATGCATTCTGAGTTTAAAATGTTTTGAAATCTAAATAAAACTCCACCTACCTCCCATACCAAATGACGTAGTGACTGCACTTGCTTCATTTGATATTAGCGACTGCAGTTATTTTGCTAAAAGTTTAATAGATTCTAAAATGCACAAAATTGCACAACAAAATAGCACAACAATTAATAACAGCAGTTCATATTAAAAGAAAATCATAATAAGATGACAAAAAATTAAACTTTAACTCTACATGTATAGCAAAATATTGGAATTTTTTGGCACATTTTTTAATAAACACACAAAAATTGGTTCCAACACTTAATCTGATAAATTTTTGTGGCTTTAGAACAAAAATAACCTGAAGTTTATGGCTTCATTAAAAAATTTTGCACAAAAGATTGCTTTTTTTTAAACGAAAATTTTATATAAAAATGCTGAAAAGTTGCGATTCTCCACTGCGCGCGAACTAAAGCAAAAAAAGTTAAGTTCGAGAGATTGTAACTTTTGAACTAGTACACTTAATGTATTAATTTTTTTATTTGTGACGCATAATTTTATTAACTTAAAACCGGTATCCAAAGAAGTTCGTAGCTTCCATTTGATTTCTTTAATTTTAAGCCAAGAACCTAACTCAATACCGCTCTGTTCGACTTAAAAAAGGAGGAGGTTCTAAAGTTCGTTGGTTTTTTTGTTTTTTTTTCTTTTAAGGTATGTACATCGATAAATCATAACGAGATAACAGATAGAGATAACAGATAGAGACATTGAACACTGGGGTGCTCATCAGAAAAAGTGGGGGTATTCGACAAAGAGGCGTGGAAATATTAGAAAAACATTGTATCTCGAATAATACTTACACTTAAAGGGTATTGGAATTTTGTACAGTTATGACAAATTACGGCCAAGCAAAAAAGCTTTATTGGACAAAGGGGCGTGGCAATATTAGAAAAACATGGTGTCTCTAATAATACTGACACTAGGGTACCGACATTAAGTATAGGAATAGGCACAATTACGACAAATTAGGATCAAGAAAGTGCGCATTTTTGAACAAAGAGGTG
This sequence comes from Dichetophora obliterata, assembly GCA_963920525.1. Lineage (NCBI taxonomy): Eukaryota > Metazoa > Arthropoda > Insecta > Diptera > Sciomyzidae > Dichetophora > Dichetophora obliterata. The sequence goes on from OY986438.1 coordinate 109,044,211, forward strand.
TGTCAATACTAAAAAAACACAGTACCTTAAGTAATATCGACACTCGGGTAGTGAAATTCGTTACAAGAATGGTTAGAATTATTACAAAACACGACGTAGAAAGTGAGAGGAGTTTGACAAAGGGCGTGTTACTATTATAAAAATACTGTATCTTAGTTAATATTGACACTAGAGTACTGAAATTCGGTGTAAGAGTACATATAATTTAACAAAATACGATCAAGAAATTTCAAAGGAAATGCCAAAATACGGCAGCCTATTTTGTTCTGATATTCTGAATGAAAACACCTTACTATAATTACACCAATTTTAGACTTATAAAAATAATTTCATAACAATTTTTTTTAATAGTCAATCAACATCTATTTTAAGAAACTTAACCCTTTCTCAGTGCATACACGCTGAAAAATAATAGGCCTTCTCCAACTCAATTTGTATGATATGAGCTGTTCAGAGCACAAGTGGCGTAAGCCCATTTTTGGTAGTTTTGAGAAAATTGAACATTTAGAAAAATTCTTATAATAAATTCCAAGTATAAAGAACTCAGTTTTGCTTATAAGCTAGGTCAAGAGCATAAATGGAGCTATCCATATCGTACAAAATAAACTAAATAGAACATAAAAATGGTGCAGAATATTGCATATTAGTAAAAAAATTTGGAATTGCGCCACTGAAAATTATTTTAAATTTCTCGTTTCCGCTGTAGAAATCTAATAGAAGATATTTTTCAAAAACTTTTTGATGAGGAATGACAGCATTTTTTCATAGAAGTTGGACAAAACTATCCATTAGCGATTATCTTTATTATTAAGGGAGATCTAAAATGAATGGACTTACGCCACTTGTCCTCTGAAAATTTTTTAAAATTGCCCTTTTCCACTGTTAAAATGTAATGGACTATATTTTTAAGGATTTTTTGGTAAGGATTGACAGAATTTAGTTTCAGAAGTGCGATTAAAACATCCCTTTGTGATTTTCTGAATAATTGAGGAGGCCAGAATGCATTTATTCTTATTAAAGTTAAAGTCTTATTAAACAGCTGAAATAAAACACAATTGTTTCCATTTAGTAGGAATGTAATAATATGTAATATTTATTAATATATTAAAAAATGTAATCAAAAATCTTGACAAATATAAGTTTTCATCGTTATCGTTATCTTTTTTTATCGTTATCGTTATTTGGAGCAATGGTAAATTTTCGAAAAGGTATATATCAAAACTCCCATTATAATAAGGATAATCGCTAAGGGATGATTTTGTCCAACTTCTATGTAAAAATTCTTAAAAATATAGTCCATTACATTTTTACAGTGGAAAAGGATAATTTTAAAAAATTTTCAGAGGACAAGTGGCATAAGTCCATTCATTTTATATCTCCCTTAATAATAAAGATAATCGCTAATGGGTAGTTTTGTCTAACTTCTATGAAAAAATGCTGTCATTCCTCATCAAAAAATTCTTAAAAATATTTTCCATTACATTTTTACAGCGGAAAAGAGAAATTTTTAAAAATTTTCAGAGAACAAGTGGCGTAAGTCCATTCATTTTATATCTCCCTTTATAATAAAGATAATCGCTTATGGGTAGTTTTGTCCAACTTCTATGAAAAAATGCTGTCATTCCTCATCAAAAAATTCCTAAAAATATTTTCAATTACATTTTTACAGCGGAAAAGATAAATTTTTAAAAATTTTCAGAGGACAAGTGGCGTAAGTCCATTCATTTTATATCTCAATTAATAATAAAGATAATCGCTAAGGGGTGGTTTTGTCCAACTTCTAGGTAAAAATGCTGCCATCCCTCATCAAAAAGTTTTTGAAAAATATCTCCTATTAGATTTCTACAGCGGAAACGAGAAATTTAAAATAATTTTCAGTGGCGCAATTCCAAATGTTTTTACTAATATGCAATATTCTGCATCGTTTTTGTGTATTATTTAGTTTATTTTTTACGATATGGATAGCTCCATTTATGCTCTTGACCAAGCTTATAAGCAAAACTGAGTTCTTCATACTTAAAATTCATTTAAGAATTTTTCTAAACGTTCAATTTTCTCAAAACTACCAAAAATGGACTTACGCCGCTTGTGCTCTGAAAAAATAATGGTATTTGTCAGAGCAATAACAAAGTATTGCATTTTGTTCAGAAATTACGTAAGCTAGGAGTTTCTTGCCCGTAATCATAAATAGGTTACATTTTCCTCTTCACTTCTACGTACTTAAATCAATTTCCCTAAAAAATGGACTTACGCCACTTGTGCTCTGAACAGCTCATATGTCTCTTCATGGATCTTGGAAACAAATAATTATAATTGATTCCACATAGGGGAACTGGGGGCGATGGAACAATGTAACATGTCTGACTGTCTCAACCTGGCGAGGCCAGCATAATCTTTGTGAAATCGCCTCAAGTCGACTCAAACCTCCACGTGGTGTTTCCTGGGCAACGTCAAAACTGACAACCGTTAGTTTGGCGGCTAATCTGAGCGGCGGGCCTACCTAGGCTTAAAATAGGTTGTGCGTCGGGTTTGAAGCCCACCCGTAAAAACCAATTTCAATGAAAACATATAAGAATAGAAGAAAACTTATCCCCAAATCTGATGACGACTACCGCAAACGAAAAACTGATAATGATTTACGGATATGCACCTGGAATGTCCGAACCCTTAATTGGGAAGGTGCATCTATCCAACTGACTGATGTCTTGGAAAGATACAAAGCTGGTATCACTGCTATCCAAGAAATGCGATGGAAGGGACAGGGTTGCATTCGGCATGCACCCTGTGATATCTACTACAGCGGCCATGCGGAGAAGCACGAGTTTGGATGCGGATTTGTAGTTGGCAAGAGACTACGGCCCCACGTCCTGCGATTCACACCTGTGAACGAACGACTTGCCATAATCCGCATCAAGGTTAGATTCTTCAATATAAGCCTAATATGTGCGCACGCTCCGACAGAAGACAAGGACGATGAGATCAAGGAAATTTTCTATGAGCGCCTTGAAAATGCTTACGAGCGCTGCCCCCGCCATGACGTAAAAATCGTGCTTGGTGACTTCAACGCTAAGGTGGGCAAGGAAAATATTTTTGGTCCAACAGTCGGAAAGTTCAGCCTCCACGACAACACCTCCGATAACGGAATGAGGCTGATTGACTTCGCCGCAGCACGAAACATGGTCGTAAGTAGCACTAGATTAAAGCATCTCAATATTCATAAAGCCACCTGGATGTCCCCTGATCAAAAAACAAAAAATCAAATTGATCACGTTTTGATCGACGGAAGGCACTCTTCCATTGTTTTAGATGTACGCACGATCCGTGGTGCAAACATTGACTCGGATCACTATCTTGTTGCAGCCAAGATCCGTACACGTCTGTGCGCAGCTAAAAATACACGCAACCCTACACAGAGAAAGCTAGACGTCGACAAGCTGCAATCCAAACACACAGCCGATGCTTTCGCCACTCGACTCTCACTCCTGCTTCAAATCACTTTTCCAATCGATGATATATGCACGCAGTGGACACACATTTCCAACTCCATGCGTGCGGCTGCTGAAGAGGTGATTGGCTACCAACGCCCTCGCCGAAACCAGTGGTACGACCAGGAGTGTCGCGACGCAACTGCAGAGAAAGACGCCGCCTACAAAGCCACCCTGCAGTCGGTTGTAACGCGCGCTGCTAAGGAGCGATACAAAGAAAAGAGGAGGGAAGAGAGACATATTTTCAGGCGGAAAAAAAGAGAGGCAGAAAAGCGCGAGCAGGAGAAGATTGAGATGTATGGTGACAGGAATGAGGCCCGAAAATTTTTCGAAAAAATGAGACGTCTTGCCGATGGTTTTAAAACCGGGGCTTCTTCCTGCAAGGATGAAAACGGGAATCTAGTGACAGATGTCCAGAGTACACTGACGTTATGGAGGGAACACTTCTCTAAGCTTCTGAATGGCGATGCTGACAACAATCCCGCCAATAGAGATGATATTCCGGAAACCCCAATTGCGGATGACAGCGTCGAGGTTCCGCTGCCCGACTATGATGAAGTTCTGACAGCTATAGCTCGGCTTAAAAATAACAAAGCCGCGGGAGCTGATGGCTTACCTGCTGAGCTGTTTAAGAACGGAGGCGAAGCTCTACTTAAATGCATTCACGAGCTTCTATGCAGAATATGGTCGGAAGAATGCATTCCGAACGATTGGAATCTCAGTGTGCTCTGCCCAATCCACAAGAAAAGCGATCCCACTATCTATGCCAATTACCGTGGGATAAGCCTTCTTAATATCGCATATAAGGTCCTGTCGAGCGTTTTATGTGAAAGATTGAAGCCCATTGTAAACGAACTGATCGGACCTTATCAGTGTGGCTTCAGACCTGGTAAGTCCACCATCGACCAGATTTTCACGCTACGACAAATCTTGGAGAAGACTCAAGAAAAACAAGTCGACACCAACCATCTTTTTGTCGACTACAAAGCCGCCTTCGACAGCCCAATAAGGAAGCACCTGTACTCCACCATGTCTGAATTTGGTATTCCTGCAAAACTAATACGACTTTGCAGGATGACACTGAGCAACACCAGCAGCGCAGTTAAAATCGGGAAGGACCTTTCCCCACCATTTATTACCAAACGGGGTTTCAGACAAGGCGATTCCTTATCGTGCGACTTTTTCAACTTAATGATAGAAAAGATCATCCGAGCTGCTGATCTGAGACGTAGTGGCACAATATTCTACAAGAGTGTTATACTGCTTGCGTATGCTGATGACATCGATATCATTGGCCATAATACGCGCGAAGTCAGTGCAGCATTTTCCAGATTAGAAAGAGAGTCAAGTCGAATGGGTCTGTCAGTGAATGCAGATAAGACGAAATACTTAGTGTCAACAAACAAACAGTCCCAGCATCTTGGAACCCACGTTACCGTCGACAATACCTTCTTCGAGGTTGTGAAGAACTTCGTTTATCTGGGATCCAGCATAAACTCAACCAACGACATCAGCATTGAGATCAAACGAAGAATAACTCTTACCAACAGGTGTTATTTTGGGCTCAGTAGGCAATTGAGAAGCAGAGCCCTCTCTCGACGAACGAAAATCACGCTCTTTAAATCGCTCATCATGCCCGTCCTACTTTACGCATCACAAACCTGGACGCTGAGCAGTTTAGATGAAAAGACTTTAGGAGCATTCGAGAGAAAGATTCTTCGTAAGATCTACGGACCAATCTGCGTCAATGGCGAGTACCGAATACGGTGGAATGATGAGCTGTATGAGCTGTACGCTGACATCGACATAGTCAAGCGCATTAAAATCGAGCGGCTTCGCTGGCTTGGTCATGTTCAGCGCATGAAAGACGATGCTCCAGTGAAGAAAACATTCGATTCGGTACCCAGCGGCGGTCAACGCAGAAGAGGACGACCGCATCTTCGTTGGAAAGACCAAGTAGAGGACAACCTGACGAAGCTTGGAATTTCCAACTGGCGCCAGCAAGCGAAAGACAGAAATGACTGGCGCAAATTCTTAGATGAGGCCAAGACCGACATACGGTTGTAGCGCCAACTAAGTAAGTAAGTAAGATTCCACATTTATGTAGGAACGTCGTTTGTTTCCTTCTAAGTAAAAATACGCGTTCCGTTTTTTAATAATCTTCCAGCGATTTATTAATATATTTCTTTTGCTTTACATTTTCAATTTTTTAACAATTTTATATTTTTTAACAATATTTTCGTAGCGTTCGTTTCGAGATTTTTTCATATTCTGTTCAGTACAAAAAGTATTAGTTTTCATATTTATTTTCAAAATCTTTTGTTGTTTAGATTATTTCCGTAAGGTGTATTTTGTAGAGAGTTGGTAGTTTAAAATAATAGTCTGCTTATATTAAATTCTTAACCATTGGTCATCCGTCTATGTCCGTCCGCGTTCGTCGGACCCCTTTCCCACATTCGGCCCTCCTGACGCATCATTCGTCCCGAATGATCGGTTCCATCTTTTCATATATTCTGCGACAGTAGAAGTCTTCCCAGGGCCTTCATGGTGTCCTACCTTTTCAACGGTATAGCGTCCACGATTAAGACGTTCTACAATTTTGTACGGACCTAAGTATTTGGGTTTAATTTTTAAGCCTGGTCCAAATTGTGTTCGCTTTATGGCAACCAGCTCATTAAGTTCATAATGTGTCTCAGCTGTTCTCTTCATGTTGTAATATTTTCGATTTTCTGCCTGTATATTAGAAATATTAGCACGTGCTTCTTCTCGAATCAAATCATGTTCTTCGTTTAGTTCTTTTACTACAGCTTCTCTGATCAATTCACGTAATTCTTCATTACCCGCAGTGCGCATTTCTAAACCAGTTAAAATTGTGAATGGCGAAAGCTTTGTGCTTCGCGGAGGCGTGCTATTTATTGTTTGTTGTACTCTTTCGATGTATTTATACCAGTTCTTTGGATTTTCTACGCACAATTTTGCTATCAAGGGTATTATTATTTTATGCATCCTCTCAACTTGTCCATTTCCACGCGGTACTCCTGTTGTAATCAGCAAGTGTTGTATATTTTCTGAACTGCAATACTCTTCGAACTCGTTTGAAGTAAATGCTGTGCCCCGATCAGTAATAACGCGCTCTGGATTTCCAAAAACGGCTGCTTGCTTTTGTAATTTGTCAACCACTTCCTTAGCTGCAGTACTCTTTGTCGGATACAACCATACAAATTTTGAAAAGCCATCAACTACCACCAGTATGTGTTTGTATAACTTGTGGGTATTGTATTCCATCGGTCCAACGTGGTCAATATGATACGTGCCAAGTGGTTTATCAGCTTTGGGAATCGGGTTTAAATATCCCTCTTTCTTTCCGCGTTTTGCTTCTGCTATTATGCACTCCATGCAACCTTTAACCATGCTAACAACTTTATTCTTAAGATTGGGTATGAAATATGTCTTCTCAATATAATCTTGAGTTCGTTTCGCTGAAAAATGACCTTGTCTGTGCGCAATTTTTATGATTTCTTCTTCCATTACTGTAGGTACCACTATAAGCTCCTTATTTGGATCCTTATACAGGATATCATAAGCCACATAAAAATCTTCATATTGACTTTTTTCTAGGATCTTTCTTACGGCTTTTATCCAGTCATCCTTCATTTGACCTTCTTTTAGTCGGTGTCGCAACGATTCTTCGAGTATTAGGCACGATATTCGACTTAAGGCGTCAACATGTTTCATCCTCGAACTTGACCTGTGTTCGATAATGAAGTCGTATTCATGAAGAAACATAGCCCATCTAGATACTCTTAATGGAACATCTGCCTTTTTCATAGTCATTGTGAATGCGTTACAGTCTGTAACTATTTTGAACTTTGTACCCATGACATATATCCTCCACTTTTTAAGAGCTTCTATTATAGCTAGAACCTCAAGTTCATAAGAGTGGTACTTCTCTTCGGCAGGTTTGGTTTTACGGCTCATGTACTGCACTGGATAGAATTCTTGATCATCGTTGTCTTTTTGAAGTAATACTGCACCATAACCGTACTTACATGCATCCGTATGAATCTCGGTTAGTGCCTGAGGATCATAGATTTTAAGCACCGGCGCACTAACAAGTGCTGATTTCAATTCTTGACATGCAAGTAGTTGTTCTTCTTGCATCTTAAACTCTGCATCTTTACGAAGAAGGTTCGATAATGGCCTTGCTATTAAAGCATAATCTTTAACAAATCTTCGAAAATATGATGTCAGCCCAAGAAATCTCTGAAGACTTTTCCGATCGGTTGGAATAGCAAAATTCTTAACTGCAAGTGTTTTTTCTTCTGATGGTCTTATTGTGCCATTTTCAATAATGTACCCCAAGAAATCAACTTTTCTTTTTAAGAACTGACACTTCTTCCATTTAATTTTTAATCCATTATCAGAAGCGACTTTAAGCATTTTCTTTAGTTTCTCTATGCCTTCATTTTCATCCTTGGAGGGAATAATAATGTCGTCCATATACATGACAATGGTTCCATCCTGAATCAAACTTCTTAAAACCGCAAACATATACCTCGAAAACACTGCTGGTGAATTACATATACCAAATGGTACGAACAGAAATTCGAATTGGCCATTATGTGTCACGAAAGAGGTGTACTTTTGCGAGCCAGATTCTACCGGAACGTGGAAGAAACCATTAGATAAATCTAGGGTTGAGAATACGTTCGACCCCTGCAACCTCTCAAGGACATCGTCGATTAACACCATTGGGAAATTATCTCGAACAATCTTTTCATTTAACTTCCTATAATCACAACAAAGCCTTTTAGTTCCGTCCTTTTTTGTAGCCAAAACAATCGGTGATGCATATTCAGATACAGATGGTTGAATTATACTATCATTAATCCATGAATTAATCTGTTCGTCGATGACGCATTTATCTGAATATGACACGCGCCTCGGTCTATGGTATACCGGAACGTCATCCGTTAGCACAATTTTCATTTCAACTGGAGATTTGGTAATTTGCTTAGGTACATACTCCTTAATTATGTTCTTTATTTCATCTGAATATTTCTTTTCAAGATACGACAAATCTTCTTTTGTCTCAGTTTCTAACTCTTCTACATTTATTGCTAAGCAAAGTTCCTTAAATTCTTGGAGGAAATTATCTTCGACTTTAATCTCATCTTCTTTTATGCTTCCACTGGACACTTCTTTATCAAGGTTTCTCATTTTGAACTCAGCAGAATTTTTCTTTATACAGATATCGACATCCGCAAGGATACTATTACCAATAACTGCTGCAAACTGCATATCGTGCTCTCCGACAACATGAAATTTAGTTTTTAAAAGTATTCCGTCAATTTGAACTTGTACCGTAAAACTACCCATCGTAGTTAATTTACTCTCTGCTATACCTACTAAAGTTCTTATCTCAGTACTAAGTTTCAAATTACCAATCTTAAGTACGGTATCATACCTAATTAAACAAAGGTCACATCCTGTATCAATCAAAGCAGTAAATGATGTGTTATTGCAAGTAACGTTTTTGAAGATCAGTCCGCATTTCTCATCTGTTATGGTGTTCATGTTGTCCCTTTCTTTGGTATGTCTATTTCTATCGCTCGTATTAGTCTTGCATTCGAATGATCGATGTCCTGTTACGTTACACTTGAAGCATCGCATTTGTCGCAATTGTGGACAATCGTTCGCTAAATGAGATTCGTTTCCACATTTAAAACATCTTCTAACTGTTTTCTGTTGAGAAAAAGCCGGATTATATTTGGTTTCAGGTTGTTGATAGTTCCATTTGTTTCGTGACTGGTGGGCACCATAGATCTTCTCGTATACCTTTATCTGCTCTTTTAAGTCATATATTGACTTTGCTTGATAGAGTACAGTCTTATTAGATCTGGAATCAGGTATACCTTCGCAGAAGTATTCTATTAAACTGGCGTCATCGATATTGATTGGTTTTCCTATCTCCATCAAGGTATATAAATACTCGCGGTTTGTTTCGTTGTGCTGTTTGTGGCGACTTCGAAGCTGACAGTGAATTTCTGCCGAAGATACACTGCTTCCAAATTCTTCTAACAACGATCTCTTTAAGGATATCCAGCTGCTGATACCTGATTGGCTTCGTATGAATAATTTTGCAGCTCCTGTTAACAATTGCTTACCATAAACAAATTTCTGTAAATCATTCCAGTTTACAGTTGATGCGCTATCCTCGAATTCGGTTATCCATTGATTGATGTCAAATGAATCCGTTCCAGAATAAGAAGATACGCTATCTCTAATGTCTTTCAAAGTAAAATGCGATTTTTCAATCAAGGTTTCTGGAATGGCTCTAGCGTCTCCATACTCAGAATCGATTGAACCTGCCTCGTTTATTGCTACCAAGGATAGACCAAAGTGGGAGAGGAGCCTTTCTTGTAAAACTGTCTTCAGCCCTGTCGCGTCTAAACCTAATCCCCTTAATCTTTCCCTTAATTGGTCAACAGTCATAGATAAAATTGTCTGCGTGTCCATCTCGAATTGTCTTAACAATTTATAAATAAAGGTAAGTAAATTTAAACAAAGTAAGTAAGAGTAATAAAAGGTAAGCAAGAGTAATAAAAGGTAAACATAAATTAAGTGTCAATAAGAAATTAAACTGCAATATAAAGTAAGTATATAAAGTATGAAAAGTGTGATAAAATGTTAGTTAATTAGATAAGTTTTATTAAAATGAGATTATTTAAATTATTTTTGTAATCAATAAATGTAAATTATTAAATTGTATGTATGTAATCAAATTAAATTAAATTAAGTTAATTACTTAGTATTTTAATAATTTTTTTTTTTTTTTTTTTTTTTTAGAATATATATTAATAAAACCAATTGAATAAGATGCTCGCCTCTTTAATGCTGCTTTTCCACAACTCTGCTCGTATTTCCACTAAATTTAACTCTAGATCTTTTATGGTTCGGCTTGAAGTTTTCTGTGGTGAAAATAATCCCTCTTAATAATCCTTTGAATCTTATTGGATTCTTCAAAATTTTCCTCCTTATTTTTTATCGACAATGGTTGAGCCCCCATGTAGGAACGTCGTTTGTTTCCTTCTAAGTAAAAATACGCGTTCCGTTTTTTAATAATCTTCCAACGATTTATTAATATATTTCTTTTGCTTTACATTTTCAATTTTTTAACAATTTTATATTTTTTAACAATATTTTCGTAGCGTTCGTTTCGAGATTTTTTCATATTCTGTTCAGTACAAAAAGTATTAGTTTTCATATTTATTTTCAAAATCTTTTGGTGTTTAGATTATTTCCGTAAGGTGTATTTTGTAGAGAGTTGGTAGTTTAAAATAATAGTCTGCTTATATTAAATTCTTAACCATTGGTCATCCGTCTATGTCCGTCCGCGTTCGTCGGACCCCTTTCCCACATATATTATGATTCATAAATGCTCATTTCTGCATATATGATGGATGCATCTTTACATTACTTAATTGTGCTTGTTGACTCCGCAGCAGTTGTTGGTTGCAAACAATCACTTGTTGTTTAAATTGAATTACAATTTGTTTTATTCCAAGTTAAATATGTTTTGATTTAATATATTGTAATTATAAATCGACTAAAAAGATTTTTAGGTTTTTACTATTTGTTTGCTTCGAAATATAATTAAAATAAGAATATAATTTTAAGTTCACGGACAATTGCTTACCAAATATATATTAGTTGAAGAAAATATAATTTGGTTGCAGTCAAACAAAGGTTAATTCAAAAGGTTAATTGCGAAACTATTTTTACTTAGAAACCTATTTTAGCTAGAATGTTTGTGTAAAATTACTTATTTTGTTTAAGCTACCAAAATATATTTAGAGGTACGTTTTTCTCGGGTTTTATTTAGTTTTGCAAGTAACCACATTATGTTTTTCCGAGAATACAAGTATTTAGAATAGCACACATATTTCAGTTGGAGAAAACATATTATGTAGTCAAACATTAATTTTTTAACTTTATATTTACCTGTTACCAAACAGTATTTAAGTAAAACAACATTTTTATTGCCAATATATCCATATCATATATCCAAATTTATTATAGGTACATTAAAATTTTTCCATTTGTATGAAATCCAACTTACAAATAGGTATTTTTCTCCATATATATATATATTGCTACAGTAGGTATATTGCTCCAATATTTTGACAAACACTTTCTACTCGCATAAATATTTAGAATTAGCATTTATTTTTGTATCCACCTTCTTAAATTTATAAAGCGTGACTGCTTTCCCAGCGAAGCACCCGGTTGCAACCTACCGTATTTTTTGTTGAATCACCTGCTTCTTGAAATCGCTTTTACACTAATTTCAACTTTTATTTATTAACAAATTAAAACACTTAAAAATTCTTTAAAACACGCTGCTGCGAATTTGAAAAATACAAAGTCACGACTTAGGGCCTTTTTTCAGTACGAGTTTAAACTTAAGTCAAATTAGCCTAGCTTAACTCACCAAAATTGGACGTTTAAGCTCGGTTTAACTAGATATTTTAGCATTCGTTGAAGTTACATTGACTTGCTTAAACTGAATTTGAACGTCCAATTTTGGTGAGCTAAGCTCGGTTTAATTTGACTAGACTTTAAACTGGCCCTTACTGTGACAACAGCCAAGAGCTAATGAAGCAAGCGCATGAAGCAGCTTAGATTTCCCAATTTTTTTTGTGGAAGTGTAAGAGAAACAGATATATGCTTGTCGAGGTAGAACACGTAGACGTATTATAGTAGACGTATTTTTTATTAACCAGGACAATTATATTATGTTGGACACAACTAATATGTTCTAATATTGAAAAATAATGTTATTGAAGAAATATTCTTAATCATTAAGTGGATCCCTTCAGTTATTTAATTCTTGAAACCTAACATATATAAACATATTTTTTTTCTGCGTGTAAGAAAATATTTTTAAGTGTTTTTAAGACTATTCACTATTTTATAAAGTCATCTTTTAATGCAGCCTGACTTTTAGCAGCTCTAACAGTATTATCGTTATTATACGTTACTTTTTTTTCGCATTTAATTTAATTATTTATGCGCCAGTCGACAAATGTTAAAACATCTTCTGTTTTTTTAATACCTACCTAAATAAATAAAACAGTGACGCACCCAGCAAGAGAAGGAGTTGCAAAATGAAGCATGCAACATGCTCATAAGCTGAAAAAGAGGAGAAAAAGTTAAAAAAATATTAAAAGAGAGGCGTGGCATATTGACTAAGGTAGTGAAGAATAAAGCAATAACTGCAGGAAAGTGATGATTGTTTTTTTTTGTGTGCGCGCCTTCAATTGAAAGGATTTGAAGCGCCGTTGATGTTGTTTTTATTGTTTTTGTTGGAAGCAGAGCAAACGGACAGTTTAATCCTTTCGTTAAATTGGATCATGTCACCAGGGCAACGAACAATAGCAACAGCTATTTGTCGAAGCTGATGTTTTTTATTTTTTATATTGACAGCGTTGAATAAATGCGATAAGACAGGATGGGACAGAATATCTGTGAATAGATAGACAAATACTAGCTGGGTAGACAGACGGACAGATAAAGAGACAGAGTGGAACTATCAATTATAATGCATATTTATATTGTTTGCAGCGGCTTAGAGCTTGTGAAGCAAGTATTACAGCATTTGAACTTTTTTGTTTTGCAGGATTAGCAGTCAGTGTTGCCATATTTTTTTAAATAAGAAAGTCATTAGTCGATTCAAAATACGTGAAAATACGTCAACTTCAAATATTTTCGAAAAAAAACATATTTTTATAAATATTTATTAATGCAAAGTAAAAACAAAACATGTCAATATATGAAGGTCTTATTGCAATAACGTAATAAGCCACATAATCAAAAAAATCAATTTTTTAGGCAGAATACATTACTCAATGCATTTCCAACAACCACTGAAGAGATTTTGTCTATTTCTTATTAATATTTTAACCTATTTGTAAAAGTTTACGTGTTCAAATTCATTTCTTCATACAAAAATACATTTTTTTCAAATCTTCAGAGTCGATTATTTCAAAATATTTTTATATGGCTTATCATGTTTTTGCAATAAGCCCTTCATATATAAAACAAAGTCTTGAATTGTGTTTGAAATCCCATAACTCAAGAACGAAGCGTCCGATTTGCTTCGGGATTTTTTTGTTGTATCTGTAATTATAGGGAAAAGGTTTGTAAAAGACAAAATTTTTGCCACAACCCCTTTCACCGCCCACAAATCAATAAAAACTATATATTTGTGACAGCTTTGTTAGTATAAAACTAAAACTTGGTAATTTATTTTATTGTCGGAAACTGTACTAAAAATAGGTTTCTACGCCCTCTTTTTCCGCCCACAAAATCATTAAAAATGCTATATTTCAGATGGTTTTTGTTGTAAAAGGGTAAAATTGGATAAGCTAGTTTTTAGGCTTACTGTCGGCAATTGTACTTGAAAATAGTTTCCACGCCCCCTTTTACTGCCCAAAATTCAATGAAAATGCTATATTTCAGACGGTTTTGGTCGTTTAAGATTAAAATTTGGTTAAATAGTTCGTACGGTTCCTTTCAGCAACTGTACTAAAAATGAGCGTTGTTTAATCTGTACTATGTTTACGCCCCTTTTTCAGGAGATAAGCATAAAGTGAAGCAAAGTTCGATGGATATTAACTAAATTAAGCTCAAATTTTGGCACTCGATTTGTTTCAAGATCTAAATGGTTTAAGGGAAAAATATTTTGCGTCACCCTCTTTTACCGCCTATAAATAAACAAAAATGCTATATTTTGTACGGTTTTGGTTGTATTAGACTAAAATTTGGTTACGTTCGTCAACTTATAGCTTTGACACATTGGCATAGGTAATCTTGATTATCTTTTGTAGTTTAAAATATAGCCATTGGGGATGACACACTCAATATTTTTCTTAACTAGTTTAAAAAGATAACAAAAAATGTAGAAGCAATGGGTGAGCGAACAATATAATCGTAAAATTTCAGCGTGTGTGCTCGAGTGAAAGCACAGTAGTTATAAACGAAAGTGTAGAAAGAAGAATGCCAAATTCAGCTGTTAAAACTCGTTTAGCTGTGATAAACTACTTTCGGAAACTAGTTTTGCCTAAACGAATACTAAACATAGTTTAACAGAAAATTAAACTAGAATACTAGATGTAAACAAGTTTAAGTCTGCCTATGTGTCACAGGTATAATATAGTTACGTTCGTCAACTATACTAAAAATGGTGAAAATATATATTTTTTCCGAATAGCATGAAAATTCGTATATGGCAGTAAGGCGTTGGATGGACAACGTCTGACGGGGAATATCTTTATACATAAAATTCTTCTGTGCATGGCTTTGTCACTGAATTCCTCCTAAACAGCTGGACCGATTTTGATGAAATTTGGTGTGTGTGTTCGGCTGGTTTTGCAGATGAAATCGAAAGTTTGACACGAAAGTTTAGGTTGCGCTGTTGTTGCTGTGGCAGTGTTTAAAGGGGTATTTAATAGTATAACTCAGAAATGAGTTGAGAAATTGATCTCAAGTAAAAGAATCATGATTCTTTTACTACACCATTACTTTTTATGCAAAAAAAAAAAAATTTACAAAAATGCAAAATGCATAAACATTAACAAAAGAAATCTTAAATTTTTATGATAGTTAGGCTTGATTTTTTGATCATATGTATAAAACGCTTTTAAATTTTTACGATAGAAACTTTAAATAAACCATTCATTTATGCATACCATATGAAAGAATATTAAGAAGGCATTTGGGTTTTAAATACAATATTTTTTCAACAACAAATATTTTTACCAAAATTTTTTCCGAAATAAAGAAATTAGTTAAGCTTGTTTTTGGAAAATTATAAAAATTAGAAGGAAAACGAAAATAACAAAATTAAAAAAATTAATTAAAATTAAAAAAAATGCAATTCTTTGTAACATGACCGAGCTATTCACTTTCAAAGCCAGCACTTTAATTTTTGATTTATTTTTTTTACTATTTCACCAAAAAGTAAAATTAGTACTAAAAACTTTTTGTGTGTTTCAGGTACGAAAGATGAGTCCTGAGTTGTGCATGTTTTTATACTGAAACTTGGTGTATATGTGCTATGAGACCAAGTGGTGGTCACTTTATTCAAAAGTATTGCCACGCCTACTTTTACTGCCCCTTCTTTACACACAAAATCTCTAAGATCTCAGGAACGATAACACCTTAGGCCACCGAAATTACAACAGATGTTATCAAGGTTTATATCTCAAGTAATAAAAAAACAAAAGTTGCCACACCCCCTATTACTGCCCACAAATTAACTGAAATACTATATTTCAGACGATTTTTGCTGTATTGGAAAAAAATTTGTAATTTAGCTCATCTGTTTACACTCGGTAACTCAGCTAAAAATGGGCGTGGTAGAACTATAACTATGCCCACTTTTCAGAAAGCATTATAACTAACGAGAATTGCATGTTTTATAATGAAACTTGGTGTATATGTGCTATGAGACCCAGTAGTGGTCACTATATATAAATGTTTTAACGCCTACTTTTACCTTTTATACACAATCGTTCATGCTGTGTCTCTTAACATCTCAGGAACGGATACACATTCGACCACCAAATATACAACATATGTTATTAAGGATAATATCTCGGTTAGTAAAAAATAGCCGCACCTTTTAACCACCCACAATTAAATAAAAATGCTTTGTTTTAGACAGTTTTGATTGTCACGAATTGAAGCTTCAAAAAGAAACGTGTGGCCTGTGTGGCTCGAATGGCATGTTGTTTGGACACTTCCAAAATTTTAAAAAATTTTCAAAATGAAAATGATCACGATAACATAAGTTGAATTGGGGCAGTTTAACGTCTGTCGGGCCCGCTCGTATATTATATAAAAGAATTTCGTACGAGACAAAACAAAACAACAATAAGTTCAATTTATTTAGTAACTTGAACTTTGTACTCTTTGTTCGATTTGAATAATGCGGGATTTTACGTGAAGCAGACAACGACTTTAATGACTTTGTTAGTCAGTGTTATATAGGACCTGAATAGGTTCACATCATTATTTTTTTAATATAGAATTAAGTCTTACGGCGCCGTTTGTATGTAATTTTATCTAATTTTTTTAGCACATGAAGCGTTTTTAGTGGACACTTTGGGGTATACCTACAGGTCTTAATATTCATTGTATAAAGATAAAATATATGCCAAAATATCAGTTATGGGTCAAATAAATTGAAAATTGTACTTACTGACTTTGGATTTTGTCACTTATTCAATAAAATCACAAAAAAACAAAACCTAAGAAGGAAAATTCACATTTTTGTATAAGAAAAATCTGGCATAAAATGCTTCATTAGCTGCTTATGTTGTTGTTGGTTTGGTTCATGCTGCAATCACGAACGTCGCATCATTTCGTTTTCTGAAGTAAATCGTTTAACATATATATTTTTCAGTAACTGCTTGTGTTGCTGTAATTGTAAATATGTAAGTGAAATTATATATATATAAATACATATCAATTACTTTCGTTATTGTCGTTTGTAATGGTATTTTGTTATCTTCAGAAAAATTAATACAATATATAATCCTACTCTTTACAAGTAAACACAAGCTTAAGCAATGCAAGTTCGCAATAAAATATACTAATAGAAAATGTGTCTTATGATTATTTCTTATCGAATTGTTACGTTTGTTGTAAAGAGTACCTAAATACCTATTTTTGCATTAATTTCAAATGCATATTATTTAAATTTTTTAATTTAATGTTAGAGATAGCAACTAATTATTTTTTACATATTAATAAAAACTTATATAAATAAAATTAAACAATCTTTCTTACTGTATAAAAAGGAACTCTACGTCTACACTTAATATACTATCAAAACGGTATTTTTTTTTTTAAATTATTGCTCCGCTACCACACATTACACGATAGTGGTTGATATATTGATTGAAAAGCTAATACTTTTTCTGAAATACAAAATAATATTTTGCATTTTATTTTGAGTAGTTCAGATTCTATATCAATTCTACTAAACATGTGTCAAAAATGTAAAACACCCTGTATATTGAAAATGTTGCAATAAAAAAAGAAAATGAGTACAGATTTGAAACCAGCGCACAGTGGGTTATTACATGGGTAAACTGGGGATTAATTCAGGGAAGCCCATTATTATTGATATTTAAATTTTTTTGGAATACCTATACATTAATAAGTAAATAAAACATTGGTTTTTGAAAAAAAAAATTGATAGAAAATATTTTTTTATTTCAAAAATAAGAGACAAATAATATGTACATATATATGCATTTGAACCTATTTTAGGTATTATTGGGATAAAAGTCAACACCATCATCATTATCATTATCATCATCATAATCATCATTATCATTATCATAATCATCATCATCATCATCATCATCATCATCATCATCATCATCATCATCATCATCATCATCATCATCATCATCAACACCATCATCATTATCATCATCATCATCATCATCATCATCATCATCATCATCATCATCATCATCATCATCATCATCATCATCATCATTGTCGTATTCTTCGGGTAGAATTAATAATTCTAATGCCAATTGTGGTATTTTGTATGTTTTTTTTTTTTATTAGTTTTACTCATGCTGGTAATGAATGGATCTGAAGTCAGCAGAAATCTATTAAATATGTCTTCATTAGTTTTTTCCCGGCTGCATTTACGAGCAAAGTATTCCCTATAGTTTTTAAAATCTTTGTTTCTAGCCTCTTGAGCTTCCTCTGAAAGCTCACCAATCGGGAAAAGGGCATTGGATATTATTTCCGGTCCATGAATAAAAAATTTATGAAGGGTAGTTGACATTTTATACCATGGATATTTTTTAACAAAATGCCTGGCAGTATTGTGAGCAAAGTCTCTAAACTTTTCACCATTTACCTCGTGGCCACATGACACGACAATAAGTATTATGTGCATTCTGTTAATTAACTCTAGATCCACTTTTGTTATTTCTGAGGAAACTTCTGCATTCTTAAAAAACCTTCTCGCGGTATTGCCATCATTTGTGTTGCCAAAGCCTGGTTTTGGTTGGTCAATGATCAATCCAGTTCTTTCTCTGAAATCTTTTTGAATTCTCGTTTTTGTGTCTTTAACAACTTGTTTCTCATGATTGGATCTAGCTTGCCACTTTTTAAGTGGTAATTTATATGCCACATGGAGAAGACACTCAAAAAACCTAATCCAGCCATGGAGAATAGATAATCCGAACTGATACGTATCCTCGCTTACACTTTTGGTAATCATTTGATCAATACAGTTGAAATCTTTACTCGTAGCACCACAAACGTAACATTTTTGTGTGGAGGTTGTTTCGGTAATAGCATTACACACTTTGCCATCAATCATCACTAACATTAGTTCGTGATTTATTTTCATTGATTTTTCACCGACTAATACAACGGAATCCTTGAGAGTTTTTATTTCATCCTCCACTCTTTCTTTTTCAAGTTTTGAAGTACTTACTGTTTCTTTCAAAAATTCAATTTTTAAGGGTCTGCAAAATCTAGTTGAAGAAGGTCGAGGATTTTGCAAATTGGTTTTATTCATACAGACAATTTTTAACGGCATAATAGATGTAATAAATACAGCAGAATCACTAGCGTCAGAGCCGTGAAATGCTTGTTTATAATAGCTATGACCGGAACTTCCATCAAAGCCCCACTTAGAGTACAAAGTCATTTGTGATAGTTCCTCGGCGTTTAATGAATCCAGCACAGAATTCTGTACCAAAGCTAGACGCTCAGTGGTATGATCTAAGAGTCCTTGTAGACTGACTTGCGCTGATGTTTCAGAAAAGTTCATATGTTCTTGTTTTGGATAACATTTTTTTCTTAGCTTTTTGGACTATTTTATATGACGGAAATTTATCAGGCGCGGCCTTGCTAATGACATTATATTGGTGTCGAGTTAGCTTCGCTTCAACTAAAACCGAAAGTACTTTCTCAGCACTTAATTGCTGTGTTGGTACCTGTTTGAAACTTTTTCTATATTTTGTCGCTCTTGTTGGAGATGATATTAACTCCTTAACTAATTTTGATGCATCAGTCTTTCCAGAAGCTCTCAAGCTCATTTGTGTGGCATAAGCCAAAACGGGCAAAGGAATATTCTTTCTTAACGCCTTACATTTCTTAGCTTTTGTGTTTTCTTTACACTCCTCAAATGGGAGATGTTTGCGTCCTCGTTTTATTAATGGTGTTGCAGGTGGAACAAACGAGATAGAAGCATCAAGCCAATTCTTATTATTGTTTAAAAAAACTTCTTCCTTCCTGTGACATTTTTCCCACCGAAGCTTATATTCTGAGCAGAAATAATTAAATCGTTTGATAAAATCGACCATATGTGAAGGGTTGACACGTTTGATTACTTCCCGTCTCAAAAGCTTCAATTTATCTTTAAGAAATCGAGCTTCTGTATTTTTCATAAAACTATGTAGCTCACGACGAGAAATAAAAATTGTTTTCAAAGTTGTTCCTAAAATAGTAAGATTAATTGTTAAAAATTTGCAAAATTTTATTCTTTTTCCCTTGTACCAAATATCGAATACGAATGTACCAAATAACGAATACTTTACAATTACACAACACTTCAAATAAAAACACCACACTAAACAAAACAGACACAATCAAATTTTTATTCGTTGTATATAAAACAGAACTTTTTTTCGTAAGTGAGCGTGAGTCAAAACTAACTCACGCACCCATCTCTAATAGAAACCAAACTCAATAACAACAATAACTTTAATACCGAAAATAAATACAAAAGAGAGTAAGAAAGAAACAAGTTGAATTTTTGTTAGTTTTTTTCACCATATGTTTTTAGCAACTGGAGTTCTTTCACAATAACTTAAATAAGTAAAAAAACTCAGTAAATCTGCAAGATTTTTTTTTTTTTATATATAAGCTGATATCTCATATTACAAGAGCATTTAATAAAATTAGCTTGATGTCGCCCAGAAACTTATTAAAACTCAATGTACAATATATATCGAAAATACCACATTTATGGAGCACTTTAAAAAAAAACATTAAAAATATTTGCAAAACATTTATCTAAAAAAAAAAAAATTAATTATATACTCAAATACCTGAAGTTGATGGTTCCATTGTATATTTTTACTTTAAGAAGACGAAATAAAAACTATAAGTAATCGAAATATCTCAATTTTCTATTTTAGCCACGTCACACAAAATTTGTAAAAATTGTTTAACTTTCACCGCTCACTGCCAATAAAGTAATTTACTCAAAGCAGTAATTTTAGCAATTAGTGATGTAGAATTTTATTCCCTTTCACCCAATACCAAACATGTCTGTGGAACATAAACTCCAGATTTTGAATTAATCCTCACTTTTGGTACATTTTCCTGGTACATTTTACCCTCTGTGCAGCGTTGAAAGTATGTATAGAAATGATAATGGGCTTACCGGATACGATATGTTGGCTTGTATTATTTATCCAAACATATCTGAATATAATAGGACTGCTATTATTTTGTTCGCAACTGTAGGTCTAGTAGATCATAATAGTACTGCATAATTAGTTTTCGAATAGACTCTCAAAATGGGGTTAAAAAACCGTTTTTAGATTAATGAAATACAGTGTAACACCGGCACTTAGATTTTATTTCAATTAAATATATTTGTTTTTTAAGGAAAACAACCAGCCTTTGAAACGTTGCACCATTTGAATTATCAAGGGGTAAAATTCCAAATATACAATTGAAATTATTAGAAATTTACGACCATTTTTTAATGTTTTTTTCACTAAAAAATTTATGACAAAATGTTATATAAAGGCATTTATACATATCAATACATAAAAAGCATATTATATTCTGCATCCGCCGAATTAATTTTCATTTAAAATGGTTAACGACTCTAGGAAAAGCTTTATTTAAAGCATCTAAACTATTATAAAATACATAGTAAAATCACTTATTGTTTACTTTAACCAACAAGAAATAACAATTTTATATTTGTGTTGAGATTTCATAAAAGTTAAGATGCTAAAAAGCAACTAAATCAAATAATTTGTAATCGATTAAAATGAAAAATAGTTCGTATGATTAAGATTAGCATTAGGCTTTAATTTTTTACCTATTCTAATTTTTACACCAAAAATTTATTGAAGAAAGAAGAAAATGATTTTGTAAAGAAAAGGAAAGCAAAAAATAAAGAAAAGTTTGCGATGTCAATATGTGCAAAAAGTGTTACAGAACATGAAAATATGAGTTCAGCTTTAATAGTATTTTCACAATGTTGTGTTTTAAGTGTTTTTTTATAAGAAAGAAGTTTTCATGTGCAAAATACGTCAGCTTAGCCTTAGTTAACGCGATTCTGGCAACACTGTTAGCAGTGAAGATAGAGTTAGAGAGACAGAGAGAGAGAGAGAGAGAGAGAGAGAGAGAGGGAGAGCAAGAAAAGCTAGCTGCAATTTATTAAAATTAATTTTTTTCTGTTGTTAAATGTAGGAATTTTTTTGCAGCATAAATTTTATAAGCAATGCCAATTAAAGCTAACAAAAGCTCTGTGTGCGAGTTTGTTTGTTTGTTTGTAGCTTGCTGCATATAAATACGTTGCATACTGCAAGGGGCTCAGCTATAGCTACAGCAAAGTCTTTCAATGTCCATAACATCCGGTTATGCTTTGGAATTTTCTCAGTTCTCCTCTTCTTTTGTGTATGTGTGTGTGTGTATTTGTGTGCGCTGGAGTTTGTATTTGTATGTTTGAATTAAAAACGTGACAAATGCATTGATGTTGTTGTTAATGTTGTTGCTGCTGCTGCCGCTGCTGTCGAGCTGCAACACACATAACTACATTGCTAGAATCGCTTGAATAGCTACGCTCTGAAAGCCCAGAAATAAATCTGCATAAACGTGACTGACTTCAGTTGCAATTGCCAGGCAACGTCAGCACAAACAGCAACAACAGCTAGCAAGTACAGCATTGTTTAACACAATAATAACAACATCAACAACAACAACAACAACGGCAGCAGCAGCAATATGTCAACAATAGCAATTGCAATGTCGCTGCATTGAAGCAATTTTAATGCATTGAAAGCATATTTTTCCTTCATTGAACAGAGTTAAAATTTCTTTGCATACCATAAAAAAATCGTCACGTGTCACAAAAAAGTTTTTGGGCTGCGAATGCTGGCATGTTTTTTTCCTCTATTTTCTACCTAGTGTCTCTCTACTGCCCCTACTCCATCCTTCTTGATAAGGCTAAACTGTACTTTGTTCAAAAGTTATGCCCGTAAATCCGATTAACTGAAGTTCCAGGCTGAGTATTCGCTATTCATAGAATCTACTAATTGAAAGCTTGCAAAGCTTTTTGCATAATTTTGTTGGGTGCTTTTTTGTGATCTCGTAACACGTTGGCGACTTGTTTGCCATTTTGAAATTCGATTGAACTGCTGATTTTTTGCAAAAGATTTTTTATATATTCAAAGTTTTTTAAACTTTATGAAAACATACACAGCGCTGGATTATGTATTATGTACTTAGTTTTAAGTATTATGTTTTAAGTATTAAGTATTAAGTATTAAGTATTTAAAGTACACAGTAAAAAAGAAGTTTTATTATTAGATGAAAAAACTGTCTTAAAGAAAGCAGCAACAGCATTAATATTTGCTTTTTTTTACTGCAAATCAGCATACAATACTGTCTTATTTAAAGGCAGTTAAATAGTAAAAAAAGCCGTAGCTTCGCTGAATTCAAATAGCTTTATTGAAATTCAAATCAACATTTTAACCCTATAAGTCAAATTAATGTGCGCCTTGCTGAAAATTTAATAAATTTAATGGAAAGACTACGATTAAATTAAGGCTATTGATGATTTTAAGGCAGTGTTTAAAAAAAAACTTTATTTTTACCGTGTACAATAACAAAAGACAGCAACTAATTTATTACGTTTTTTGAGTCAGGTGGTACCTCTAGCGGTAAATTGAAGACTAAATATTTGAAATTTTAATCTATAGTTCAACATTTCCACTCCAAATCTTTTTTCCCTACTAGAAGCCCAATAATCATGCGCTCTTCCTTTATTGTCCTTTTAGTCGTTTAGAAGTAAATTCTTAGATAGTAAATAGCCAATTTGTTAAGCGTATTCTTTTCAATTCTCTATTCCTTTCTCAGATCTCTCCTTTTCTTATCAAATAAAATTCTTAGCTATGCTACTATGTATAAACTTTGTCAGTATGTAAATTCCTTTTATTTTTTATTTTCTTCTCTCCTTTTCTTTTTGACGTGTACTTGAGTTCATGTCGATCAGATAGGCGGATTACGCCCACTTCAATTTGTGTATCTTCGGACACCAAAACAAGGAAATGGGAAAGGGGGAAAAAATAAAATAAAATAAACAAACCTGTTGGAATAAGTTAATTGCCTTGTTGGAATAAGTTAAGAGTCTCCAAGTACTGCTATCAAAATATTATCAGATATATTTTAGGATTGGTTTTTTCCCAATGTCTTGGAAAGTTTTACAGATTACTATGATTCCCAAACCTGGAAAAGACCCAACCCAAACCTCCTCTTATAGTTTCAAAACTATTTGAAAAGTTTCTTCTAATAAAGTTACAGTCACATATGAAATAAACAAGAATTTTCCCAAGCTAACAATTCGACTTTCCAAAAAAACAAGGTACTATAGAGAAAGTGCACCGTGTAACAAATGAAATAAGAAAAGCCTTTGAACAAAAAAAAAAATTGTACAATCATAAAATCATAAATCATAAAATTCTACAATCATACATATGTGATAGAAAGTTTAGAGTAAAATGTAAGAACTTTGTTACATCTAATTTTCCAATTTAGCCAGGAGTTTCTCAAGGTAGCGTGCTCGGTCCAGTATTATACCTTATATTTACAGGGGATCTACCAACTAGCAATCGTTTGGCTACTTTAACATTTGCTGATGATGCAGCTATTTTGACCACCCATTCAAACCCTATAGTTACTTCCAAGGACCTAAAAGAACATTTACATAACATTTAGAATAAGAATTGAAAAGTACGTACGTTACATTTACTTTGTGGTCTAAAACATGCCCTACAGTTATGCTCACTCAAATACCTTTTCCTCAAGCGAATAACGTGACCTATCTGTGTGTTCATCTTGACAGACGGTTAACCTGGCGAAAGCAAATTGAGTCCAAGAAATCTTAAATGAAACTAAAGGCCCTTAAGTTAAACTGGCTACTTAAAAGGAGCTCAAGGCTCCAATTGGAACATAAGGTATTGCTATACAATGCTGTAATTAAACAAAATTGGACGTACGGAGCACAGCTTTGGGGAAAAGCCAGTTCTTCTAATGTTGAGCTTATATAGCGATCACAATATAAAATTCTACGAACTATAACGAATGCATAACGATCCTAACCGTCCTGTATTTCGCAGGACAGTGCTGTTTTTTCTAGCAAAGTCCTGCGTCTTGTAAAACTAGCTCAAATTCCTGCTTTTTATTATTTTGTCCCGTTTTTTTTATTTTCGCCCATGTTTGCCCATGTTTGCAATTTAGTCCACTTTGTTTACTATTCATACTTTTTTATTAATAAGTCAAATGTTTCCATTAATACGCTTTCCCTTTTTGCGACCCAGTTAAAAGAGTATGTTCAATTCATTTGTTAAACTTGTCGGAATGTAGAAGCAAATCAACTTAAAAAAAATATTCATTCCTGGAAAAAACAAATAGTGATAGTGAGGTGTTCTGCTCAAAGTGCAAAGGAGAACCTGGAAAA
Organism: Dichetophora obliterata; assembly: GCA_963920525.1. Classification (NCBI taxonomy): domain Eukaryota; kingdom Metazoa; phylum Arthropoda; class Insecta; order Diptera; family Sciomyzidae; genus Dichetophora; species Dichetophora obliterata. The sequence continues at coordinate 109,069,507 of OY986438.1, forward strand.
ATTTTAATTAAGTACCATTCTAATAAGACTAAATTTTTGTTATAGTTTTGTTATCTATACTATTATATAAAAATAAAATTTTTAAAAATTTACCATGTTTGTGGCTGCCGGTAAACTCAAGAATAGATAAATGGATTTATGTAATATTTTCACTATTCGAATCAGAATTGATCATAGATAAAACCCAGTCAACTCAAAATTTTGATGGATTAAAAGGAAACAAGTTATTGACTGAGAAACTGGCTTAATCTCAATTTTTGGTAAAATTAAAATGGCAAATACAATTTGAAGACTTATTGAGAGTTGATTTAGCTTTATGATTGTTTTTACAAGTATTGAATAAGCCCAGCCTTAGTATATACACAAATACTAATAACAAAAAGTTGTAAATAGGATACTATTTTGGCAATCTTATCGTATTCTCTTTATGTATTGTCAATACACAATTTAAATTTCAATACAAATTCATATTAAAATTCTAAAATATTTTTAACTTATTTGAATATTGAACATACTACATTCTCTTTTTTGCATAACGCAAAAGTGAGTAAATTTGCATAAAGCGTGCATAAAAAATTTGCATAAAAAATCATAGTAAATGAAATCAAGTTATAAGCAAAATAATTAAAATTTTTCTTGATGATCAATTTTGTTGTGTGTGTATTAATAAATGTGTGTACAATGATTCAAAAACTGCACCCTTAAATTTTAAATCGACTCTAAGGCTAATATTTACGTTTTCAGAAGATTTATTCAAAGAGAGAAAACCCTTAGCAAGCTTAATTTAAAAAAAAAAACTACTGAAATGCAGATACGATGAAAAAAATTTTGGCAAAAAACAAAAAAGGAATCATACCAAGTATTTAAGTGTTATGTTTTTAGTTTTTTTTTCCATATACTGGAGTAACTTAAAAGGTATTGCGTTCGAGTCAACTCGAACACTTTCCTGTCATCAAACTTTTTTTCCAATCGTTGTGAACCGAAGGATTTAAACTCTACGAGTTACTTAGGTTTGAGTTGAAACTACATTCGTGTTTTGATACTTATTGTATTCTACATTAACAATTGGCCCTACCATAATTGCCTTACCCAATTCAAGTTTATTAAAATCATCACAAATTCGTACATTACAACTAATATATTTTAAATTTTAAATTCTTTTAATTTTTCTTTATTAGCAAGACCAAGCAGGACCAAGACTAATACAGAATAGGTATCTCCTGCGATTATTCAAAAATCATTTATTCATAGAAAAGAAAATCTTAACCAAGCTTAATTTTTGAAATAATAAAAAAGCTATTGAAATGCAGATACGATAAAAACATGTGCAAAAAATAAAGAAGATTATTTTAGTTTTATATATACTGGAAAAATGTAGAAAGTTTTTGAATCCGAGTCAACGCGAACATTTTTTAGACGTTAAACTTTTTTCGATTGTTGTAAACTCAAGAATTTATGCGCCACAAGTTACTTAGGTGTGAGTTGGATTTACATTTAACTTTGATATGAGTTTGATATTCGTTTGATATTCTTTATAAGTTATAAGCAGGGTTGGCCAGTAATAACTACTTACGTGTAATGATTATAAAAAAATACTGATTACAATTAATCATACACAAATTTTTTACTTGATTACTTAAAATAAATCATTAATAACTTTAAAGTATTCAGCGATTTCTTTGAGAAATCAGTAATCATGCAAAAGTAATCAGTGATTAATTTAAGTAATCAATCATTTTCCAGTAATGAGTGAATTTTTCTGATTAAGAAATTTATCTGTAATCAGGCTGAACCAATCGTTGATTGCAGATTTCTTTAACTAATATATTGTTTTATATCTGTTTTTATATATGTCGTTCAACTGTAAAACTGAGACAAGTAAAATACAGAAAAGGTTTCTGAGCACTATTGTTACCACTTCTTTAACAAAACAATTCTAACAAACATTAACATCACTTATAGCTGCTTCACTAATAGCTGCTGAAGAAAATATTGTATTTATGGTAAATAGCAATTACTGGAATAATGAAATTACATACAAATTTTGAATTTTTTGACTGACGAGAAGTAATCGGTAATCACCGAAAGCTGGGTCTGATTGCTGACTACTTGATTTATTAAAAAAAATCAGGTAATTCTATGTTAGGGTTAGTAAATTATTTTAAAAACCATGTAATCACCTTGCATGATTACTTTATTTTTTATAATCTCATGTTATTACCTTACCATGATTACTTAGTTGATAGTATTTTTATTTAGTTTTCAGTTTGATTTTTCTGAATATTTAGAAAAATTAAGTAATCTGTGCAATCTGAATACATGTAATCATAATTAGTAATCGTAATTTGTAGTCATGGTCATCCCTGGTTATAGGCCAGTGTTATGATCCTGCCTTAACCAATTCAAGTTTATTAAAATCTTCTACACAAATTCTCACAATATTATTAATTGTGGGTTATCTTAAGAATAGATAGTCAGAATTCTAGGACCGAGACGAATACCGAAAAAGTATTCAATGCGAACCTTTACAAGGCAATCAAGCGCGCTAAGGTTTTAAGTTTTTGTTTAAAAAATTGTTTTAATGCCATTTGAGTTCCATGAAAGGTAATTTTGTTTTTCTGTCATGACTTTGGCTAAGGTTATGCTAGAAGCTCCACATAGTGTTTGTTTACAGCTATTTTATATGGAACACAGCTACATTAACAACTCAGTTCTGTCTTAAGTCGACTTAAGCTATTATTACTCATCGACACAAATATATTGTTTAGTCTAGGATGGGCTTGTAAAGTTTTCGTTAAAATTTTTGTGTTTTAAAAGAAAAGGACCTGCCTCAAATTCTTTGCCGGCGCTTAATAACGCCACTGGCTCTAAATATTTAATATATTCTTTTTTAATTCTCAGCCGGCATAAAAATGCACTTAGGCTTGAAATAAATAGATAAAGCTGATTTAAAGCTTGTAGAATTAATGATTTTTATTTTTCAAAGTCGGTGCTTATAAAGCCAAACAACGGTATTTTCTTAAATCTTAAAAGTGCATAATTCTATGCATAAAAAGTGCGTGAGTGACAAATAAATATTAACTTAATGTGTAAGTGCGTAATGCAAAATAAATATATAACAAAAATAATAAACATTGAAAGTGCTTGAGTGAAAGAAAGCTAAATATTTACTTAGTGCGAAAGTGCGTAATGCATATAAGTATATAGCCACGGGACATTGTGCGTGGTGAATAACAATGTATATAGTCGCTTTCAATACACTTTCTTAAATAATTTTGCAAAGACTCGAGTTACAGTGTAAGCAATAAGTTTGAATACAGTGCGTATGTAAATTAATTGTTTAATTGTTAGTTGCTTAACTCGGTGTGCACTACAGGCTATTCTTTTGACATTTCCTTCGTGTCATGTTTTTTATAGTTTTGCTCGTTACAGCTTTCATTTCACTATTATTTTAATGAAAGATATTCACTTTATTAAATAAATGAGAATGGAATTGCAACAGTATCTGAAATTTTTCAAAAAGAAAATAAAGCTATCATCTGCGTTACTCACTGTTAAAAAAAAAAAATAATAAAAAAAAGCAATTGTTTCCGTATCGCGAGAAAAGCCTTGGAGGGTTGCTTGTATTAAATATAGTTTTATATTTGAATAAGAAGATTGAATTGTTTTCTTGTTTTAACAAAATTACATATACAAACAAATACATATACATAATACAAATACAGATACAAATAAAGAAAACTTTAATCAAATGGTAGAGCACAACTAAAAGACACACTGAAACGGCTTGAAGTTTTTTCAGAAAATCTACGAAAAATACTTCAGTAACCATGCTTTGTTAGTGGTGAATTCCTACAAACTGTTGGACTCCATATACTAACATAAGCATAAACTAAAGTAAAGCAAATTAAAAACAACAAGAAGAAAAACTGAGAAATTGTGAAGAAAAATCTCATTGCCTATGTTGGTGTATTGCGCTAAGATGCGCTTGCACGAGGCACGGCCCGGGATCGATTCCCGCCGGCATCACACAGATTTCTGATGATGCCTTTAGCAGGGCCGAAATTGCAATAAAATCAGCTAGTGATGTTTTCCTTTTCATATTGAAAATGTTGTTGTTGTTTCTTTGGAAAAAATTCGTTAGAGCAATTAATTGCTCTAATCTGACCTAAAGCTCAATAAACGATTTTAAACTATCAAACAACTAAAATTTATATTTAAAATCAAGAATGATTTAAACTATCAAACATTTAGAATTTGTATTTAAGTTATAGAAAATCAACATAATAAATAACAAGGTCATATAGAAAACATATACCTAATATTTATTAATATTTGAAGCTTACGCTGCAATTCCTAAATTAAATAATAAATTTGATAATATTATCAATGAAAATGCTTATTTTAATTCTTTGAAAATACAGGTTATAATAATTTTTCGACTTTAAATTGCGTCCTGCGAAAATGTCCAGTTTTTTTTTGCGAAAAGTCCTGTAATATCTTAAAAATGTTGTCATTTTGTACTTTTTTGGCGAAAAAAGAGATGGGAACGTTACGAATGCACCATGGTTTGTGCTGAATATATGTGTGTATACTGAATATATCAACAAAGACCTTAATGTTTCTTTTGTTAAAAGAAGTCTTTTGCACTCAATCAAAAATACAAAGAGCTACTTCAATACCATCAGAATTTTTTGGTACAAAAGCTTGCTCCACAACTAAAATCGCACACCTAAAAAGTCTGGATTTAAGTAGTAATCATAAATCAAAACTTTCATTTGAATGAAACATGATTATCCAGAACAAGGCCACGCCTCACAGAGTTTTCTTTTTGCCATAAATAGGAAAAAATCAATTTCCAAAAAAGTCAAAAAAGTTTTTTTTTTTCTGAAAGAACACAATTCAACTAAAAAGAACCCCAAAGGGTTTTTGTTTTTTTTTTTTCGTTTGGTGACACGGAGCTCTGAAAAACAAGTGTTATATAAAGTCTTAGTTTAGAAAAAAATAACCAGAATTTTGGTCCAACTTTCGGATGCTCTAATTAAGGTACTTTAAATGCAACCCTAATTAATGGAGCATACTTAAAAAGCTAGTAATCAAATGCAACCAAGAAAATTATTCGTGGTTTGTTTTGTTTACAACTTTTATTTTACGGTTATTTTCAATGTTGTAGTGATTGTTCATGTGAAAAAAGTGCTTTTGAAAGTTTGAAAGAGGATTAAAAAAAAATATATTGAGGTAAATTCTAAATTTTTGTGCTTAAGTTTGCTAAAAATATGTTTTATCGAATAAATTATGTCCCAGTTACAAAGTCTTGCAAATAATAATGAAATTTTGGTTTTTTACAATGACATGTTCTATGAAAATTGGTGATATCTTGTCTGCATGGCTCGAAATTAAAGAAAAACCTAACTGTATTGGAAATATGTTTATGTTTGTAAAAGCAAAAACTTGCGCAAAAATAAATCATGACCAAGTAAAAATTTTTAATAGCATCATTTCAAAATAAGTGGCGGGCTACTCGTTGCTCCAAATTGTTATTTCGGCAGAGACTTAACCCTCATCGGTCCCTCGAGAAATACATCTAATCGGTCCCATTGTATGCGCGCGCATACACATATATTTTTAATTGTAAAAACGCTAAAAAAAAAATTAGGAACCATTTATGTTTTGTAATTTTTTATCTTTATTACATTGTTTACTATCACATTAATACATTCGAACTTCATAAAGGTAGATTTAGAATGAAATTAATTAGAATATTACATATATTAGATAAAAAAATTGAATTTTAAACTTTTGTCAATTATTTGTACATTTTTCGCATAAATTGAAATTATGTTCAGCACAAATGAAATTTCTACACTTTTCACAGCGTGTAGCAAAAAGACTTTTGTTATTTTTATATGTGCAGATGTAGCATCGGCCTCGTTTTGATGCACTTGGTAAATGGCGAATCTCCCGAATTCTTTGAAAAACACTGGAAGCATCATTACTTTGAGGTTATTTTTTACGTTTAGTGATCTGTTTTTCAACGAGATTCAATTCAAGCTCCTCTATAAAAAGGCGACGACAAATATTATGGTTCGTTTTAGAATTTTTCCAATTCGGGAACAATGCAATGAACGTCACGAATGCATTCAACGCACTAACTTCAATCATGGTACAAAATACTGCCAATGGCCACCAATTGACTTTTCGTTTGCATGTGTACGTAGCCACCATTTGATCCATTGTATCAACTCCACTCTTGGTTTTGTTGTAGTCTTCAATGATGTTAGGTTTCTTCTTTTCACTATTCTCATTTATGCTGACAACATTGTGGTATGTGTTGAGCAATGTCACAAATCGGTACTGGCGAGGAACATATTACAACATAACTGCTTGCAATTTATGTTCATATTCAATTCATACGAAGTGAAAAAGTTGTCACACGTTACATTCTGTCAGAAAGTCCTTCCACCAAATCCAAAACAACACGCCGTCCGAGATTACGTTCAGGAGTGACATTACGATTCCAACCAACATAAATTTGTGTGTTGTATGCATACCAGCTTTTTTAGTCGCATAGCACCCAAATTTTGATGCCATATTTCGCCAGCTTGGATGGAATATACTGACGAAATGGACATCGCCCACGATACGAAACTAACTGTTCATCTACGGTAATGTTTTTTCCTGGTGTGTATACAACTTTCAAATTATGATTCTATTTATCGTATACATTTCGAATCGGTGCAAATTTGTCACGTACAGAAGTATTTGTAGATGCAGTGTTGGCCATACGTTGTTCGCGGTCATCAAATCAAATGCAACCATGGATACGCTTGAACATTTTCAAAGACATTATTGCTCTAAATATCGGCCGACCAGTTTCGTCATTCCACAGTTTAGTGACACATTCACCGTATAACCGATACACACCAGAAAGCAGCAACAATCCAAAGTATGCGTGCAGAGTGTCCAAACCAAAGTTTTCCCAATCGTCTTTGTACTTTCGTACACCACACTATGGTCCCAATGACAGGTTTTTGAGGCAATAAATCACAGGAAACAGCTAGACCTTTCAAATTTCGTACAGATGATTATAATGTGTTTTTAAGTTTTCAGTAAAAAATTCAAGTCAATCGGGCAGTGCCACGCCCATTTCCAGTAGGTGGATTAGAGTGCCACTGCGGTTGACGATCACGGGGAAATAATAACTGTCTAATTTTCAATTAACTCACTATCATTTTCACCAAAAACTTTTGTAAACATTTCAAGTCAATCCGCCTACTGCCACACCCACCTCTAGTGACAGCTCACTTTGAAATTTAGCGATAATTGCATCATTTTGTTCGATATAACATATATTTAGCAACTAACTTAAAATCACAAAATAATTCATTAATTCATTTCAGAAAATTACTTAAAAACTAATAAATTTCTTGCTGTATGAAGCATTAAACATCTTGAAAATTATTTAGGAGCTGCCACACATCTACATTTGCAGCCAGCATCATTTGCAGCCGTGAGTTCGTATAGCATGTCGTCGTGAATGTGTTTAATGCTTGAGTGTTCAGAACATACTGGGTGTTTGGATTGTAAGGTATCATGAATCAATCTAAAAAGAGAAAATTTAATTAATACATACAAAACATTGTCTTTTGTAATGAATTCTTACTTGACACTTTTCTGTTTCATCAACTTCTAATTCGAAATTAAAATGAAATGATTTCTCTTCGTCCTCTTCAGAATCTGAAATATTTTTATTTATAGCTGCACTTGACGTACTTGGCAGTTGATACTCAGGGATTTCAGGAATCTTTAGAAGAGAAAAAACTTCTCTTGGAAACTGCAAACTTCTCTTTTTTAAAAGACGATTTTTCAGATATATACTTGATAATAATGGGTCAGAAGAATCCAGGGCCCTGTTAAAAACATCCATTATATTATGCTCCCTAGAATCCTTTCGTGCATGCTCCATGCGGTCCTTTTTATAAAATTTATTTCTCGCCTCAGAAGCATGTTCACCAGCACATCCGAGAGGTACGATTGACGCTTGCAATATTTGATAAGAATGTGCTTAAATTTTATGTAATGTCGCTGACATTGGGTACCATTCATAATTTTTAAAATATATATCTGCAGTCTCACTGCAAAATTTTTTTAAGTGGTCGTCACTTATTTCAAATTCAGAGTTAATTGTGATAAGAATTATATGTAATTGTTTTAAAAATTCGATATTAATGTTGGTTATAGAAGAAAATAGTTCAGGACATGAAGGCCTATTTTTTGCCAAAATTGTTCTTGAATTTCACTCTTTCTTTTTGCTGTATGATTAACTAAACTTTGGAGAGGAATATATGCTGATGAATCCGTTACCGTTAGTCCATCGGGCCTGCATTCCAACTTGCTGTCTAGAATTTTTTTGTAACTGGGGAAAATATCACAGTTTCTTGACTTACACATCTCTATTATGTTAGTATATTGTTGTCTTGTTAAACTATTCTCGAGCAAAAAGCTTAATGCTTCTTCAGGGGAGAGCGGTAACGGCATTTTCTCGTTAGAAGTTATTTTTTTTTCTCATTCTAGTTGGTTCAAATGGAGACGAGGCAGCTTTCTTTAAAATAAAATTCAAATAATTTTTTTTTTGATAAATTAGCTGAAATAGAAGCAGCATGAATCAATAGCTTGGTATCATTTCCCTGTTCGGACGACACTTCTAAAGCCATTTTTCTTTTTTGTCGCTCACTTCCCTTGCCATAACCCACATAAGGACGGCCTTTTCTCTTTGCAACATCACTTTCTAATAGTTTGAATACAGTCTCATGAGATAACCACTCTCTTTCATTTTCCAGAAAACGCTTCGTGGTCCTCCGGTTTTTAACCCACTTTTGTTTAGCATGTGCGCAGAAATTATTAATTTGATTTTTCACTGTCGTCATACAGTTTTCATTGACACTTCTATTAAATTTTGCAGAAATCCAGTTGATAACATTAATGGTTTTTCTATAATTTTCCAACCAAAAGTTAAAAATATCCAAATTTTTAAGTTTTACATTATCTGGAAATACATTTTTATAAAAAACGGCAGATTGGGGCAGATCGTTTTTCTAAAAAATTATAGTACATATTATTATCTTTCCCCACACATACATTTTTTCACGGATACACTCGGATAAACATACTTCTACTCTAAAGAACCTATGGACGATAACAAAAACTGCACAAAAAATACACCACATATTTTTTTTTAACTTTTAATAACATTTTAATTTGCATACCCTTACAAGTGTTTTCCATTTTACAAAATTTTTATAACCTTCAAAGAGTTTGTTTGACGAGCCAAATTCCTTTGTTGTTTGTTTATGATTGAATGTCAGAAAATGTAACAAAGAAAACATGACAACTTTGACAGCTCGGCATGTCGTCAAGGGTTGCCACCTGACTTTAATTTTTAATATTTGAGTGTTTCAAAGTGTTAAATATAAAATTCCGTTATTATTTTTTTCAAATGATTGACTTTAAAAATTGACTTTTTGCCTCAAAAACCTGTCATTGGGACCATAGTGCACCATATAAATTCGTCATGTTCAAAATAATATTCTCAACCGGTTCAAGGAACAAGTGAAATGCAGACGAAACATCAACTATAGTAGCAGCTGCTAATGCTTTTGGACCTGAATTATAAAAAAAATGAAATGTATAATGAACATGAACCCACAACAAAGAGGTTAGGTTTTTACCTGAAGTGAAATTTTCTGCACGTCGAAATGAATTTCTTCGATTTTTTTCAAATGGTTGCGATGAATATTCAATTTTCTTATTTTTTGAAAAATATTTATTTCAGGATTTGCTGCATTTTCTTCTGCTAAATTTTGCTGAAGTGGCTCAATGTCGTCTTCATCTGAGTGCACGCTAACTTCACTTTCATCATTCTCCTCGTCTGATAATGCAAAATCATCGTCACTATTACACGGAGACTCGCCCGCTTCGCTTCCCAAATCAAAATTCATTTCTAGTTCCTCTCGCTGCCTTCTTTCACGTAAAGCTCTATCCATTTTTTATCAAATACTTCGAAACACAACCAAAATTCAAATAAATGCGCAAACAAACTTCACTTACGTGTGTTCCAGAACAAACTGAATTTCATAAAACGAAAAAATAAAAGCGTGCTATAAATCTACACACAAAAATAAGCGGCAATTCCAGGTACCTGCTTATGTGTATGCGCGCACATACACAGGGACCGATTCGTAACTATAGCTGCACAGGCAATTACAGTAAGTGTACAAATTCAAAAACGGGTTTTTTTGGTTGTTCAGGCAAAATAATTCTACTTTGCAAAATTCAAGGTCATTCCGCTGAACCGTTTTTATTTTATTCAAGGTTAAAGATCAAAATTGTATGCGTGCGCAGGGGACCTATCAGGGTTAAGATATGGTTACAAACCCTTTTTGATTGGGATAAGGTAACCAAGTGGTTTGTTTGCAAATTAAATTTTATTTAAAACAATATACATAAATTAAACAAACATGCAAATAAATAATACATTAATTTGACTTGCAAAACCACAAATTAAAAAAATTCAATTAAAATCAGTGCAAGTAGCAATAATGACAAAGCGATAACACATGTCTTTTTGTTTTGCTTTTTATTTGTGAAGTTAAACTTCTTAGGCTGCTATTTAGTATTTAGATAAAAATTTTTATAGTCTCGTCAAAAAATATGTTGTCATGAAAAACAGTAAAAGAGTCTTGTCAAGATTTAGCGTACATGATAAATTATACATTCTATTTTGTATGTTTTTTGTATGGGGACCACAAGAACGCACAGTGAATCGTGTAGGATATTGATTGCTGGACAAAATTGATTTTCCCACTTAGAGAAAATAACTGTAAAAGTTGATGAGTAATGATCTAAAAAAGACGGTACTATGAATTTTTTTGTCTCTCGATTATAAGTATTGAGTAATAAGCAGTGTAAAACAGGTATTTAGTTTTTAATATTTTATTATGATCATCTGTTAAAAATAGTGCATTTTTATAGACGCAATTGCAGTGTTATAAAAAAATATTTTTAAATGTGTGCAATGGAATTTGAAGTGGAAGGTATGAGATATAATCTTATTAAAAAGTTTGAGAAAATGGATATATATTTGTGAAATTTTAAAAAGCACTATTTTAGCGTTACAAAATCTTATTTTTAAACTTTCAGATGGTGGAACTTTCTTGACTCCACTTGACACCGGGCTGATTTTTCAGTTTATGTTGAATACGTGTTTATCCATTATTTTAAAACTGATTTGGGGCTTCGCACACGCTCGCTTCTATTTTATTTATTTTTTTTAGAATACACATTCTCCATCACTAGATGGGAATTGTTTAAAATTTGGTGAATATTTTTGAAGAGTTTAAATTTTGTTTATCACGATCAAACATTTTTAACACAAATTAAAAAAACTTTATAGCTACACGCTAAGAAATCTTGGAATTAATTTTAAGCCAAGCGTTGGAATCATGCATTTTTTATATATTAAAAAATTGATTTAATGTTATCTGTATTAAAGTATAATAAAAATTGTATTATATACAAGTTATAATACAAATTGTGTTAATATATAATACAAATATCTATCAACCATCTGTCAAATTGTCATTCTGATTCTGAAATCTGACATTGTCAAAATAAAACCTAAGGAAATAGTTTTTGTTAACGAAAAACCGTATGTTATAAAAGAAACTTTAAATTAATAAATATTTTGTTATCGGTAGACGAAATATTTTCTTTTTATTTCACTTGGAATTCAAAAAGTAAGTAAACATATAAAAGATTTATAGCTTTATTCCATAAATGTTCCATAAATTTATTCCATAAATGTTGATTTTTCCTTTCACCTTTTCAGGACAATATATATTAAATGTTATGTATTAAATGTTATGTATTACTATTTAATACAATTTGTATTACTATTTAATACAATTTGTTTATTATTTATAATTATTATAATTATAATTTATTAATATTTTATTCGTATTACTTTTTAAGGCAAACTTATCTTGCCTTTATATATAATATTTAACAAATCTCTACTCCAAGGATCTTTTCCATCGTATTGGAAGATATCTCACCTAACACCAATACATAAAAATGGCGATAAAAGGTCTGTTGAAAACTATAGAGGAATCGCCAATTGTTCGAAAAAATTATATGCGCAAAACTAACATCTATTATAAATCCTTTACTCAACGAACAGCAACATGGTTTCCGTAAAGGTAGATCAACCACAACAAATCTAATGACTATGATCTCTGATGTTTTAAGTAAAATGGAAAAAGGACATCAAGTGGAGGCAATATACACTGACTTTAGCAAAGCTTTTGATCGAGTCGATCATGATATCTTGGCTTCCAAATTGGAAAAAATTGGTATCTCAGGATCTTTGCTCAGTTGGCTGAAGTCCTATCTCCACGACAGGTCTCAGTTCGTAAAATTTCAAGGTACCTTATCCAAACAGATTTTAGTTACATCCGGCGTACCACAAGGTAGTCACCTTGGTCCACTTCTCTTTAATATTTTTATCTCAGACCTATCTGATATTCTTTGCGATATCCCACATCTAATGTATGCAGACGACCTAAAAATGTACCATGTTATTAAATCGGAAACAGATGTAATTTACTTACAGTCGAAACTGTCATCTCTTGAGCACTGGTGCAATCAAAATAAACTACATCTTAATGTTAAGAAATGCTGCGTAATAACCTTCTTCCGTAAAAATTTGGTAACAAATAACAGTTACTTCCTCAATAGCATTGAACTTAAAAGAGTCAACCATATTGTTGATCTTGGTGTAGATTTGGACAACAATTTGCGTTTCAACTTACATTATGATAAAATTGTATCTAGGGCCAGCAAACTACTCGGTTTTATAAAACGGCGTGCAAAAGAGTTCAAAAATGTTTGGGTCACGAAAGCTTTATACTGCGCGTTAGTGCGCCCTATTCTTGAATATGGATGCATTATTTGGAATCCTGCTTTCGAATCACACAGTGAAAGACTTGAATCTATTCAAAAGCAATTTCTGCTTTTTGCGCTTTGGGACACGTATAACCCCCGTGAGTACAATATATTGCCACCTTATGATTTTAGCCTTCTGAATTTAATGCCCCTTTCATCAAGAAGGACTTTACTTAGTTCATGTTTTACCTTCGATGTCATTAACGGTGTTGTTGATAGCGAGTATATATCAAACAAGATACGATTTAATGACCCGATCAGACGTACACGGCATACACGACTATTAAATGAATATCAACATCACACTGTCTACGCAAGAAATGAGCCGATAAATAGGTGCTGTAGAGAATTCAATAATATCAGCGAGTACTATTCACTCCCTATGTCTAAATTAACTTTTAAGAAAAATCTTTCCAAGTCCCTATTTCCGTCATAATACCTTCCTTCAAGCAACTAGGTTTGAAATCTTAATCTATAATTAAGCATGCCCTCTCCAAATCTTTTTTCCCTACTAAAAGCCCAATAATCCTGCGCTCTTCATTTATTGTCCTTTTAGACATTAAGAATTAAATGCTAAGACAATAAATAGCCAGTCCAATTCCCTATTCCCTTCTCAGATCTCTCCTAATCTTATCAAATAAAATTCATAGCTATATTACTATGTATAAAATATGTTAGCATGTAAGTTCCTTTTCTTTTTCTTTTCTTCTCTCCTTTTCTTTTTGACGTGTTATTGAATTCATGTCGATCAGGTGGGCGGATTACGCCCACATTGATTTGCATATCTTCGAACACTAAAACAAGGAAATGGGAGAACGAAAAAAAAAATAAACAAACCTGTTAGAATAAGTAAATTGCCTTGCTTGGCCAATAAATAAATAAAAATAAATAAATAAATAAATAATAACTGAAGTATAACACTTGATTACAAATGTATTAAAATATAAAACAGAATAGTATTGTTCTAAACTTAGTTTCTATTCCAATTCTGTATTAGAATTTAGTATTATGGGATTAGAATTCAATTTTAATATTTGACATATTAGATTCTAATGCAATTCTGGTGAGGTCATATATACAATACAGTTTTTATTAGAATTTAATCCAAGATTTCTGAGCGTGTACCGCTTTATAAAAGCTAGTTTTACAAATATAAATAGGCACGGTAGGCACAGCTGTCATACAAAGGACACATTAAGTGTGAGGGTACTAAGTTTCGGATGTGCCGTACACTAAAATCTTTAACAATTAAAATAATCGTTATGCATGCACCAATTAAACAATAAAATAAAATAATTTTGTCCAGCTAGCTTGTTCTACACGATTCACTGTGGAACGGTGGCAGCTACAGTGTAGGTGTGTTCAGACGAAATGCTGAAGGGTGAAATAAATAGCACCAGCTCATACATGTGACCCTTCTAGCGGTCAAAGACCACCATTGGTTTGGGGGTTGTGGCCACTTTAGTCTCAATGCACTTCATGTTCAAAAATTGTATTAATAAGCCCAAACCAGGGTTCAGAATATTTACACACCTTCACTCACAAACATTTGCTTGAAGCACACAACACACAATTTTATTTTCATTTCATTTTTGTGTGTAACGCAGTTATCGTGTTGTTGATCATCCAACATGAATTCTTCGTTTTAAAATTTGCTTCTGCGTCACAAACTCAAACAATGATCGATCTCAACAATTCTCTGTGTTTCAGTTTTACACTTATGTTTGCGTCAAAATGTTCATGTTGGAGAATTCAGGCCTTTGTCAAAACCAAAACAAAGACAATTTTTTCAACATGAACAAGTGGTGTTTGCAAAATTGGCTTTGTTTGTGTCGGTCATTACAATAGGTCGGTAGATCGATCACTACCGTCGTGTGGCGTAAAAAACAAATGCTGTTCTGGTTGCTGTGCAGCGTATTGAACTGGTTTTTGGCCAAGTGTAGCAAATTTCGGCGTCAATTAGAAAATATTTTAAAATATTAAAATAATAACCTAATAATATGTCTTTGCAAGAGTTTTAAACGTCATTTATCAGTGTTAAGGGGTCGCTGATTTCGAATCTAAAATCAGAATATTAAAATTCAAGATGGTGGATAGGGTTGCCACCTTAATTTTTTGTAGTTTTATGTATTCGGGGCTGGCTAAAAAAAAATGGTACACTAAAAATGGGTCCCTAAATCCGAATCCATTGTCAGAATTTCCAAATTATAAAATTTTGAAATAATAGTGTTGCCACCTAATATTATGTCTTTTCAAGAGTTTTAAACGTCATTTATCAGTTTTAAGGGGTCGCTGATTTCGAATCTAAAGTCAGAATTTTAAAATTCAAGATGGTGGATAGGGTTGCCACCTTAATTTTTTGTAGTTTTATGAATTCGGGGCTGGCAAACTCGGGGTCCCTGAGTCCGAATCCGATGTCAGAATTTCCAAATTATAAAATATTCGAAATTCGAAATCAGCGACCCCTTAACACTGATAAATGACGTTTAAAACTCTTGAAAAGACATAATATTAGGTGGCAACCCTATTAATTCTAAATTTTATAATTTAGAAGTTCTGAAAACGGATTCGGATTCAGCGACCCATTTTTGGAGTACCATTTTTTTTTTGCCAGCCCCGAATTCATAAAACTGCAAAAAATTAAGGTGGCAACCCTATCCACAATCTTTAATTTTAAAATTCTGATCTTAGATTCGAAATCAGCGACCCCTTAACACTGATAAATGACGTTTAAAACTCTTGCAAAGACATAATATTAGGTGGCAGCCCTATTAATTCAAAATTTTATAATTTGGAAATTCTGACAATAAATTCGGATTCAGCGACCCATTTTTAGTGTAACATTTTTTTTAGCCAGCCCCGAATACATAAAACTACAAAAAATTAAGGTGGCAACCCTATCCACCATCTTGAATTTTAAAATTATGATTTTAGATTCGAAATCAGCGACCCCTTAACACTGATAAATGACGTTTAAAAACTCTTGCAAAGACATAATATTAGGTGGCAACCCTATTAATTCAAAATTTTATAATTTGGAAATTCTGACAACGGATTCGGACTCAGGAACCCATTTTTGGTGTACCATTTTTTTTAGCCAGCCCCGAATACATAAAACTACAAAAAATTAAGGTGGCAACCCTATCCACCATCTTGAATTTTAAAATTCTGATTTTAGATTCGAAATCAGCGACCCCTTAACACTGATAAATGACGTTTAAAACTCTTGCAAAGACATAATATTAGGTGGCAACCCTATTAATTCAAAATTTTATAATTTGGAAATTCTGACAACGGATTCGGACTCAGGGACCCATTTTTGGTATACCATTTTTTTTTTGCCAGCCCCGAATTCATAAAACTACAAAAAATTAAGGTGGCAACCCTATCCACCATCTTGAATTTTAAAATTCTGACTTTAGATTCGAAATCAGCGACCCCTTAACACTGATAAATGACGTTTAAAACTCTTGAAAAGACATAATATTAGGTGGCAACCCTATTAATTCAAAATTTTATAATTTGGAAATTCTGACAACGGATTCGGACTCAGGGACCCATTTTTGGTGTACCATTTTTTTTTTGCCAGCCCCGAATTCATAAAACTACAAAAAATTAAGGTGGCAACCCTATCCACCATCTTGAATTTTAAAATTCTGACTTTAGATTCGAAATCAGCGACCCCTTAGAACTGATAAATGACGTTTAAAACTCTTGAAAAGACATAATATTAGGTTATTATTTTAATATTTTAAAATATTTTCTAATTGACGCCGAAATTTGCTACACTTGGCCAAAAACCAGTTCAATTCGCTGCATAGCAACCAGAACAGCATTTGTTTTTTACGCCACACGACGGTAGTGATCGATCTTAATGACCGACACAAACAAAGCCAATTTTGCAAACACCACTTGTTCATGTTGGAAAAATTGTCTTTGTTTTGGTTTTGACAAAGGCCTGAATTCTCCAACATGAATATTTTGACGCAAAACATAAGTGTAAAACTGAAACACAGAGAATTGTTGAGATCGATCATTGTTTGAGTTTGTGACGCACAAGCAAATATTAAAACGAAGAATTCATGTTGGATGATCAACAACACGATAACTGCGTTACACACAAAAATGTAATGAAAATAAAATTGTGTGTTGTGTGCTTCAAATAGTGTTTATTGACATTTATGTTGGAGATTTCTGTTACATGAGTGAAAATTTCTGAACCTTGGCCCAAACTTCAACAATGTACAAAATTTCATTGAAATCTGTTTTCAGTTCCGGATAGCGGTACACTATACTTAAAAACTGTGTTTTTAAAAACCCAAAAGACGTCATCGTTTCAAATTTCATTGAAATATATCAGAATTTTCTGTTTCCCAGTTTGGGTTTGTACGGGAGGGAGGGGTTGCATTGCTTCGATATGCACCATTTTTTAGAATTATCTTAATAGGACCAAAAAAACGGCTCCATACCAAATTACATCAAAATCCGTTAATGTTTACTATTTTTGGCACAAGAATATATTAAATCAAAACACTGTGCGCCCGTCTGACCTGGTATATGTAGGAGCTTGGCCCCATCCGTCTAGCCTTATATATATGAGCAATGCGCTATTTTTTTTACAAATAAATCTACAGCTAATATAATAGAACATAATTATTCAGAGCGAGACCACTTCTGTCTCGCCTCTAAATATAAATATAAATTGCTCTATTTATATGTCAAATACTAACAAAAATTAAAATCATTATTGTATTATATATGCTAACTATATATTTGTCCCTATATTATATTTTTAGGTTAATTAAATATGATATAATTTAGTTTTTACCCTAGGTATGATATATTGCCATCCCTGGAATCCAAAATTTTTTGTAAAAAAAATTTTTTTTAAGATTATTGAAGTTATTTTAAGTGAGAAACATATTTTTTACATTTTTTTTTTTTATTATTTTTCTTGTGTTTGAAGTGCCAGAAAAAGGCACTTTGAAAATTTTTGGAAAAAAAGTAAAGTTTCAATAGCTATAACTTTGGTATCCGAATTTTGTTTTTTTTTTAATTTTTTGCACAATATAACTCAGAACTACACTTAATTTATTTTTTGCTGATTTTTTCGAAACTTGCATTTTTAAATTTTTTGGAATTTTTTTCGTAAAAATACCCAAACTCGAAATTTCCAAAAAGGTACACTTCTACCGAAAAATTTCATAACGAGCAGGTTATTTAACGTAATTCCACAATTTTTTGTATCTGTTTTGAATCTAGTTTAAGAAAATATTTCCACAACATTTCAATGAAATTTTTTTAAACTTGGATTTTTGCGATTTTTTTAATATGTACAACAAGGAAAAAAAAATTTTCGAAAATTAAAAAATCAGAACTCTAGTTTTGTCCAATTTGCTTGTTTGACAGCACATTTTGAAAAAAAAAAAAAAAATTAAATCAAAAACGAGACGCGTACCAGTTTTTTTTAAAATATGCACTTAAAAAAAAGTTATTAAGATTTTTTAGAAAAAATAGCATTTTTTCCCCATATGAATCAGATTTTCAAGTTAAGGTCGCAGGCGGCACGTTTAAATATCAATATGTTTCTCTGAAAATTTTATTGCTTACTTACTTAAGGAACAAAACTTCGGCCCGCAATTTCTTGCAATTGCGGGCCGAAAGCAATGAAATTTTCAGAAAAACATATTGATATTTAAACGTGCCGCTTGCGACCTTAAGTTGAAAATCTGATTCATATGGGGAAAAAGTGCTATTTTTTCTAAAAAATCTTAATAACTTTTTTCATATATATCTTATCTTAATATATATATATATATATATATATATATATATATATATATATATATATATATATTAGATATTTATATTAGGTACTTTAAATAAGTGGCTCATTATACAAAAATGCCGCTAAAAATATTTTGTAATTGTTTTTTAATTTTAGTGCATTAGCTTGTTAGTCCATCGCCTTCTCGTCGCATTTCGCTGGGAAAGATGAAGTTTATTTTTCGCAAGTGTTTTTCGTTCAAAAACTTTAATCTGTCATAAAAAATTTTTTTTTTTGCTTTAATTTGGGTATTTGTTTTTCTAAACTTTATTCATTGTTTATTGTTACCGTTGTTTTGGTTTAGTTGTGTAGTTGTATTATTTTCGTAGTCGCTTTGGTGTTTGTTGTTTTTGTTGTTGGGGTTTTTCTTATTGTTCTAACAGTCTTTTGCAGTCATGCGTCCCCAGTCGTTGCAAAACTGGCAGCAGCAACTTTTATAAATCTCAGCATTCAGCTTATGTTGCTGCTGAGAACAACAAACAAAGTAAAAAAAAAAAACAACACAAAAACATGCAGTCAACAACATAAATAGCAGGAGATGCACAAGGCAGCATATTTATAGCAGTGAAAGCAACAACAGCAGCAATAGTAAAAAGACAAGCTATTGTTACAATAACAACAACAACTGCGATTGTTGCAACATGCAAGAGTAAATGACCAACATTTTGTCAATTCTGGCGCGAGTTGTTTTAAGACCATCAACAACAAGAAAAACAACTCCAACTACATACATAAATACACGACAAACAAAAACAAGCTTCAGTTAGTTGTTGTTGTTGTTACTGACGAAGACAATGCCTAGCAAGGAGCAGGAGGAGCTTTTGTTATGCAAAGCTTTTGTTTCTTTGGCTTTGCTGTTGTCTGCATTGTTTTTCGCAGGCAATCAACATATTTTGTCTTTGTCTTTTATGTGCTTCCATGCATTTATCAAACCTTCTCTTTCTGTCTCATACTACGTACCAATCCCACTTAGTTAGTTATCGAGCTTGCGATCCCAGTTGGCAAAGACAGCGAGCTAAACGATGAGCTAAAAGCAGGCATAGCTTAGATCCATGTCGATATACTATTTTATACGTAATATGAACAAACTTTTCAGGTCTTTCCTAAAGCTGCTCTAAAAAGCTTTTCAGTACATACTTCTTAAGAATTTTTAAAATTAGGGAACAAACAAAACTATTGAAAATAGATATTTTTTTTTTTTCATCACATCTTATTTTTTACTTCTACAAGTTTATTTTATTTAATTTTACAGGTTTCTGTTAGGTCAGAAGATTGATTTTAAAATAATATCTTTGGAATACAGCAGTTATTAAGACGATTACTATATTGTGTTTTAAAATAGTAGGTGTATACAGTTAAAGCTCCCATAGACAGACGCTCTAATAAGCGGACACTTCCTATAAGCGGACACATTTTTGGGAGCGATCAATTTTTGGTTTCTTTTTCACTAAAAAATGCTCTCCCAGTCACGGAATTTCCGATAAACGGACGCGGACACACAAACATGCCTATTTATGAAAAAAAAAAAAAATATATGCGTCGTTGGACACACGAGAGAAGCGAAGCTTTTTCATAGTTTCAAAGATTTATTAATTTATTAGTTTTTTATAATAAAATAATTTTTAAATTCAAAAATTTAAAATAACATCAAATTAATTAAAAAAACACAAGTTATAATCACACCAGTAAATTTTATTACATATCAATACTATTTTATTTTTTTATATATTACATCCATTTTGAATTATTTTTGTAAATGTTTTTAATTATTTGAATTAAATTGTGAACTTTAGATCAAGTACGTTTTTAAGAAGGCAACAACAACAACAACAACTCTGTATAGAGTCAATCACTTAGCTGACTAGACAGTCTGTTTCGGAAATCGCTACATTTTCCTCTTCAGTAGTCTTTGAGTGATTAAGCTGTGATCAACTCACTTTTTAACCAGTATATGAGTGCACAGATTTTGGAATTCATTCTTTTGAATTGTATGGCTGCTAATCATATGACATTTCAAAGCAGTAGGCTATTTATAGATCACCGCCATCAACTCTATCAAGGTTGCCATCTGTTCTAGTTGCTCCTTTATTTATTTACCATAGAAATGGAACGAGTTTTTGCTTTGCCAGAAACTAGTATTCTAACTGAAAGGTGGCTATTTTCACAACCAAATGTTCAATTACACATGACTTTGACCGTAATCGATCAATTTTTAATTATTTTTTAGTTTTTAATTATTATCGAATTTTATTAATAAAATTTAGGGGTTTATGATAACTGAAATAGCAAACGAATGGTATGGATGATAGTCTGCGATATATCAAAAAAAAAAAATGCATCAATAGTTGTTCCTAATCGTGTTGTACAAATATTTGGATTGCTTATTATTTGAAAATGAAATTTATCAAAAAGTAATTGTTTAAGTGCCTTTGAGGATTTATGTCTAAAATCGCAATTAAAATCTCCACAAAAAAAAAATTGGCATTTTGTGATAATTTTTACCCAGTTCAATGCAATCTGCTTCTGCAGAACATACTTCTCCAATTTTTGAAATATCAGCGGAAAAATTTTGTAGCTGAAGTCTGTTTAAATATATTGACATATCCCCAGTGACTGTATTGTACTTATCTTAATTATAATTACGATAAATTGCAACTCCTCCAGAACGATAACTATTTCTCTGAAATTAAGACAAGCCAAATAAGTGATATCAATACTTTCATCATTTTGCATTTTTGTTTCTGATAGCAATATAATGTCACAGATTTGAGTTATAGAATCGGTAAGATCTTGAGAATGCGCATGGCGACTCTGACAATTTAAAGTCATGACAGAAAGGAACTGTTTGCTCTCTATCAAATTTTTGATAGTAATACATTTAGTTTCCAATTTTTTAAGATATAATCTTTAAAATTCTCGAATTAAATCAACATTAGAAAAATCTTTTCGCCTTCCATGATGAAATATAAATTGTTGAGGATTGTCATCAGAGGTTGTGATAAAAAGTCCGTCAATACTAGTAACACGAGATAAAGCGACGTAGAGTAATTGCAAGGAATGCTTTTTGTCATTACCGTAAACAATCTGCGAATGATCCACCTTGTGACTTATGAATAGTTACAGCCATTGCAGGAATTAATGGAAAATGATTTCTTGTAACTGTGATTGTTTTATTTTTATTGCTACTGTTTTTTCGTAGTATTGGCACAGCTCTTCTTAAAACTAGAATCAATTGAGCGTCAGCAGAAGCTTTCATTCTTGTTTTCTGACCAATTTTAGGTCATTCTGGTCAATATCAATGTGCACTAGTTTACCAATAGTCCCATTTGCCAAACCATCGCTAACATTAATATTTGTTGTTATTAGATAATGTTTATTGATGACAAAAACAATTTCAGAAGGTAAACCACCTGTATCGAAGACTTTCAAATTATGCAATTTTTGTTTGAATGCTTGTAATAGTTCATTATTTTTATTGCGTTCTATTGCGCGTAAGATAGAATAATTAAATAAATCTACGGAAGCATTACTAAAAAATAATCTTATTCCATTTGGACACAGGCGGCTGGCAGTTTCCTTCGTAAACAATCTACTCTCTATTAAATGTAACTCGTTTTGCTCAATTTTCTTACCATCAATAATCTTCTTTAGCAATGACGAAAACTGTTTATTACTTTGCCGCATAAATTGTGTTAATTCATAAAATTTAAGTTCCAGCAGTTCTTAAAGTTAGTTAGCTAACAGACTATTCTCATCAACAAAAGAAAACACGTACTAAGCGATTTTAACGACAATGGTGGTAAGTAGAATCAACATTTGTTTTGTTATATTTTTTGCTGATTTTGTGGTTTGGATATCCAATACACTATCCTTTTGATCTGCACCATAGCTTCACGCATGCAAATGAAGGATAGCTAATGCACAATCCTTTAATAGATTCTTGTCATCTATTCAACATAGCTTCAGTTAATACTTAATATTAAATAAACTTTTATAGTCAACGAAGGTTTTTGGATCAGTTGGTAGTGTATAGGACTATCAATCGGAAGGGTACGAGTTCAATCCACTCATTGCTAACAAAGAAATATTTTTATTAATTTTATATTCTCTTGTTACAGTCGACACAAAAAGCAACAACAATTCTAAGAAAAAGGTGTATGGAAAAAAGTGTCGTTTTTCAGATTTCACTCAAGCAAATCACAAAACGAGGCGTGAAAAGCTTCGCTGGGAAAAGCTTCGCTTCAAAAATATCCCATAAGCGGCTAATAAGAGGAAAATCTTTTGTTTTTTTTTTCGTTTTGGTATTTTCGACAGTCCGACGTGTTATTTTTCTCTTTTTACAAATTTACACTGAATGAGAAATCAGAGTACAACCAACTTACTTGCACCACATCCAAAAAACTTACGCCAATAATATGTTATTATTGGGAGCTTATGTTAAAACTAAGAGTATTTTTTTTCCATTTCTCGGTGTTTTTTCAAAACTTAAATTTTTAAATTTTTGGGACGTTAACAGTAAAAATACCTGGGCTCGAAATTTCCAAAAAGTATACTTCTAGCAAAAAATTTCATATAACGACTAAGTAATTAAATGTAATCACATAATTTTCTGTATCTGTTTCAAATATAGAGCATGAAAATATTTCCACAACATTTCAATGAAATGTTTTTCAAATTTGCATTTTTGCAATTTTTTTAATACAATAAGGAAAAAATATTAAATTTTTTCGAAGAGTAAAAAATTACAACGCTAGTAGTTTTTGTTTAATTTAACGAATTTTAATATCATTTTTTATGAAACTCCCGTAAGCGGACATCTCTTATATGCGGACAAAAAGTTCATTTTAACTATTAACGAAAAAACTACCGTGAACTATAAATAATGTTCTATATAAGAACAACACTGTTGTACTGTTTTAAGAGTAGAAACAGAAGGTCTTATTTTGTCGGTGCCAAAAGCACCAAGAAATACATGCCTTCTTGCGAAGAGCTCCGTGCTTATTTCCTATTGGGAAATTTTGTTGATGCTGTTATGCAACTATCTTTATGCTCAGCTCATGTCCGGCTCATCGCAGCAACAGCAGTTAAACCAAAAACTACAACAATAGCAACAAATGCTCCCCATCTACGAGATCATTCACTAGTGGCTTCAGTAGCTTGAAGTTGTACTACGATGTCATTGTTATGAAAGCTTTAAAATTGGATTAGATTTTTAATTCCTACTGTTTTTTCTATTTTTTTATTTTATTATTCTTTGTTTTTCATGAACTTAATTCATGAATTTTGTATGGTAAAAACCACGTTTTCCCCTTTACTCTTTGTGGTTAACCAGTTGGTATTTTATTTTATTTGCTCAAAAGCCGCCAACAAGCTTTAAGCTTACGTAGCCACGTTTGAGTTTCAACATAAATTTTAGCTTTATGATAAAGTTAAAGGTCAAAGGATTTTTTTTTTGCAAATCCAATAAAAGTTTTATATAAATTTCTATTCAGAGCTTTTAATGATGACATTGGTTCACATAATTTGTGTGCATTTGAATTAATTAAATTAAAAGATTTTCTTAATTTTTATATTTTAATACTTAATTTAATATTACTACAAAATGGTTGCATAACCGAGTTTCATCGAAACCATTTGGACGTTATTTTATGCTTAGTTTCGACATGTTTGAAGAAGAATAAATCAGAATTAATTTTATTTTTGTTCAAAGCCTCACTAATGTGTGACTTTAGAAAAGTTTAAGAAACTATCAATGAGTTCTGGCAACTCAATCGGTCTTTTGACCATAAAACCTGAACAAATAGAAAAAATTTGTTTGTATTTTTTGGCAGCGCCAATAAGTAATTTTTAATTTTCCATTAGCAGAAGTGATCTAAATAAATAAGTTGTACTGCAAGTTGACGTACCTACCGCACTCAAAATACCATTTATGGAAATTTTTATGCTAAGAGAATGAACGGTTTAGAAATTTTTCACAGATTTCTTAGTGGTTTATAGCGCATATATTCCTTTTTTTAAGTCTTGAGATATAACTGTTAATGTACTATATAAACAAGCATGATATGGAATAATTTGTGTAACTAATTTACTTACTAATTTATTTCAATATTTTATAATATAAAACTCTCACAGAGAATTTGGTGGTAGGAAAGAAGCAATTGATATGGGCAGTAGTTTGAAAAATGAAACCAGACGAAATTTTTCTTTCGTAAATATCGCACTTCTTGGCTTGAACAAGTACAGGTATTTTTCATAATAACAGTCACCATAAATTTAAGAAAAAAGAAAAATCATATAATGTTATTAAACGTCATTTTTAAGTGAATCTTTTAAGTGAAAATATGGAAAAAAACAAACTCCAACGAAAAGGTGAATATTAAATACAATTTAATTGTTTTTGTTTTGATTTTTATATTCTGTTTTAGAATAAAGTATACTATATCGTATTGAGCAAAAAAAAAAAAAAATTGTAAAATATCTGTTTTGAATATACCTTTGATTACAACCGTTTTTTCCTTGTAACGTGGTAGTCTACTTTTCTTATTTTTTTTTGTTATTTCCATCGAGTTTTTTAAGTCTATTAGCCACATTTTCTCTTAGTGTTCAAAGAGATTTTTAAAACTTTGTGAAAAAAATTAATAAGCTATAGGTTAAGATTTAGCTTGGGGAGTAATTAAACATGTGTAACGTGGCAGTCGTTTTTTTATCTAACACCTAAAAAATCAAGGAGTTGAGAAAATTAAAATCAATTTGCTACACATGGTTACGTTGGTCCAAGGATAAGCTCCATTAAAAATTTTTGAAATCAGCTGAAGGATGCTAGTTGAGGTTTAAATCAGGAGTGTATCGAAAAGAAACTGGACACATTTAAACAGTAATTTCTCGCTGTGTATATATTTGTTTACATGTTTAAAGGTACCGTTAGATTTGCTATAGTGTCAACTATGTATATGGATCAAACAAAATATTTTATTCAGATACCGAGATGCCACGAATTGAAAAAGACGTACGCGAAAAAATTGCGCACAATTTGTGCACCGAACAAAGAGTTTCTTATAGAAATCTTACAAAACGTCGCTGTTGATTCGGTAAAAAATATTATTTTAAAGTTTGGAAATGAGTGCTCTGTAAGGGATTTACCAAAATCTGGCCGAAAAAAGGACGCAAAAGATATATATAACTAAAAAGAATTCTAACCTTGATAGAAAAGAATCCATGTTTATCCATTCGCGATTTGGCCAAAAAAACGAACACTAGCATTGCAATGATTCAACGTGTCAAGAAAAGAAATAATTTAAAGACATATAAAAAACAAAAATGCTCGAAAAAGTCGGAAAAACAAATTGCCACGTGCAAAATCAGGCAGGGCAAGCTGTATGAGCGTCTAGTGCAAGAAAAAATTGACTATATTTTAATGGTCGACGAGACATACATATGTAAAAATGGAACCTAATGTCTTGCCAGGTCTACAATTATTTACGAAGGTTAAAGGTCTAAATGTCAATGACTCAATGAGCAAAATTCAAGTGGAACAATTTGGCCAAAAAGTTCTGGTTTGGCAAGGTACTTGCAGTTGCGGCCTTAAGACATAAACTTTTTTTACAAAAGGTACAATAAGTGCAAAAGTGCTTCAGACAAAAAGGTACAATAAGTGCTTCAGACGATGATACATATTTTTTTGCATCTAATTCGAAGACACGCCAAGAGCATATATTTGTTGATAATATATGTTCCGACTTACAACAAGTAAGTTGTATTTATAATAGTCGTGAAAGACTTCTTGACCTGGTCTTAACTACAGACTGTAACAACGTGATTGTTAAGAGGGCCCTTCATGTTCTAACTTCTGTTGATGACTACCATCCACCATTAAGCATATGGTACAAGTCCGAAAGGGAAAATATAGTGAACTCCAATTCAATAGATAAAGTTTATGAATTCAAGTTCAAAAAAGCTGACTTTCTGAGGTTGAATCATTTACTTCATAGTAAACCGTATGTAATTTTAGAATACTTTAATGGTAATAATCTTGAAGATTCAATTAATTTTTTTTATATAGAAATCTTTACGATGTTTTCTGAGTCCGTGCCGTATAGCCTCAAATTTGCGAAAAATTGTGCTTACCCTTGGTACACAAGGGAATTAAAGACTCTTCGCAACAACAGGAATAGGGCATGGAAGAAATATGTCTGTAGCTTAGACTTAAATGACCTAGAAACCTACAAACGTTTGTTTCTGGATTTTGAAAGTTGCTCAGCTAACTTATATCAAAATTATTTAGACAATATTAAGCTGAGAGTATTGTCTGATCCAAAGAAATTCTGGGGTTTCATAAACACAAAAAAAAAAATCTGATGGATTCCCTTCATCATTTAAGACTTCTGACGTATTTACTGATGATCCCGTTATAATTTGTGGCCTGTTTGTCACTCTCTTTTAAGAGTCATTCTGTTTAGACTCTTTTAATCCTGATGAAGATTATTTTGAATATATGAACTCTATACCCAGGGTTTCGTTGGACCCTATATCTTTTAATTCAGAAGATATTTTAAAGTATATTGGATCGATTGAAGAAGATTTTAATGCTGGACCCGACGGAATTCCTGCCGCAGTGTTAACGCAATGTGGTTCCGTTCTAAGCCAACTACTCTCCATATTATTCAATAAATCAATTAGGGAATGTAATTTTCCACTTTTTTGGAAAAAATCTTTTATAAGTCCTATTTATAAAAAAGGTTGTAGAAATGATGTAAACAATTATAGGCCTATCGCTAAACTCTCATCGATACCAAAACTTTTCGAGTGGCTCATGTATGATCGTGTGAATATTCATTGTGGGAGGGTCATTACAACTTGTCAGCATGGATTTGTTACTGGCAGATCCACTGTGTCTAATCTCCTCGATTTTACAACGTTTTGCTTAAATTCAGTATATTCCGGTAACCAGGTCGATTGTATTTACACTGATTTTAGTAAAGCATTTGATAAACTGCCACACAACTTAATTCTATTTAAACTAAAGTTAATGGTTTTTCCACAATTTTTTGTAAGCTGGATTCAATCGTATCTGACAGAGCGATCTTATCAAATACGATTTCGAGGTGTATTGTCTGCTGAATTTATTGCTGCATCAGGTGTTCCTCAAGGTAGCCACCTTGGTCCACTTCTGTTTATTTTAGCCATTAATGATGTAACCCACATCATCAAACACTCTCATCTACTTATCTATGCAGATGACATGAAAATATACAGAACAATAGATGCTAAAGAAAATTCATATCTCCCCTAGTCTGATTTAAAATCCTTTGAAGTTTGGTGTTCTAAAAATTATATGTTTCTTAATCCAGATAAATGCCAAACTATGACCTTTTCGCGAAAAAGGAATAATTTCATTTTTGATTATAAGATAAAAGATACGGCTTTAAATTGTGTAGATTCTGTCAAAGATCTTGGTATATGCATGTATTCTAAGCTATCGTTTAGCGTTCATATTGATAGCATTTGTAAAAAGAGTCTTCTATGCTCGATTTTATAAAACGCTGGGCCAAAGAATTTAATAGTATGATTACAACTACAACGCTGTATTATTCAATTGTCCGTCCTCACTGGGAGTATGCAAGTCAAGTTTGGTCGCCAAGTTACAATGTACATGTTGAACGAATAGAAAGAATTCGAAAACATTTTGTTCGGTTTGCTCTAAGGGGCTTAAGTGGAACTGACACTTTAAATCTTCCTCCTTATGAGGATCGTTTAAAACTATTAAAAATGCAATCCTTAAATGAGAGAAGGAAGTCTGCTGATATCGTCTACTTACACCAACTCATAACTGGTGGGTTCGATTCACCGGAACTCCTAACTCTTATAAATTTTAACACTAACCGTAGAAGCAGTAGAAACGCTAACAATTTAATTTACTTACCTTTTAGTAGCACAAATTATATGGCTACTGCTCCTTTAAATCGCATGAATACCTTTGTTAACAACTTTAGCTTTTTTGATGTTAACTTATCGAAAGGTCAACTCAAAAGTAGATTGAAAACTAAAGTATGATTAGATCTATGTCAACGCATGGTTAGTTGTTATGTCTTGTGTTGTCCCTGAGCCCAACCCATATTATGGTGGGTAAATTTTTCTCACTTTAGATTGTTTTGTACCACTTTTATCTATGTATATCGTTGAGATCTTTCAATATAAAAAAAAATAAAAATTCATTTTACCAACTGTATAGAAAATGCAACAAGATGCAATTTTAAGATCAATCGTTTGTGATTTACAACGTAAAAGTCTTTGCTTAAATCCATTCAAGTAACATCAGTCTACATATGTTTTCCAAAAGTTTCTATAGTTTTTGGTTTAAATGCGAGTAGGTTGATCACAGTGGATTTTACAGAAAAAATTCCATGTTGGATAGGAGACATCAAAAATGTAATACTATGCGATAGTCGTGATGTAACAATTACCTCTAAAAGTTTAGGCGCTTAATTTTACGATGCCACGGTAGTTATGAATTAAAGACCTATTTCCAGATTTATGCAACAGAATAATAAATGAATGTTTGCAGGCTGCAGGAAAGTAGCAGGATTTTAATGAAGAAGTAAAGAGATTGGAGTCACTAATTCTTCACAGCAGTATTTTAATATATATGAGAGTATGTTACCAGGACCACTTTAATATGATGTTTTAATATTTTTTAAATATGATAAGACTGCGTTTGTATCAATGATTGGGAAACATATATACCCAGATCGACTATTGAAGGGATAACTTAAATAATCATAGAACGATGATGAATAAGTCGTCTTGAAAAAGTCAGCGAAAAGATTGCAAATACTATTATCATTATAGGACTATTGTGTTAATAAAGTTCCAGTAGGACTTAGCATCAGATGTAATGTTTAATTTCACTTCTGCTAAGTAGATACTATAGCATTGTTTGCATAATTGTTGGTAACTCTATTTATTTGAGGTGTAGCATCCAAAATCATAAATGTTATGTGTTTTAAGGAATATGCTTATCGGTCCTTTTTTCGCATATGGGTGAAATTTCACCCCAAGGTCGCTTAAATTACTATTTAAATATTTACCGTTATGTTTTATCAGCTATAATATTGACATCACATTCTAAAAAATGTGATAAATACTTAAATACTTAAATACTTTAAAAAACTCCACATGAACTTTTGTAGAACTAATTATTTGCAAAATGAACCACTCAGAAGCGCTTGCGGTGATTTTCATTTTATACCTGATGTTATATCCTTAAAATTAAAGATTGCCTGCAGTACCGTCATTGATTATAATCACGTTCTCTCGAACACATATCTGATGCATCTGGTGATGTTTGTAAGCACATTAATAGAATAATCTTCATGGATAAATGGACCTAAGCTTGAAATGGATAAATTCTAGTGTATGTACATCTAAATAATCTGAATGGACCTAAACCTGTGGATCTTCAATTGCCGTATATCTTTATGATGAATGTGACTACATTTGTAGGTGGTACCGTGGGGTTTTGGTTTTTGTCTCTTGAAACACTACGTTAGATCAATTTGTAATTTATTAATATGAGTGGCCGATAAGACCTAGTTTGTCTTGATGCCTGCGTTTAGTGAAGTTGACCTAGTTTGTTGAGTAACCAAGTTGTCAAGCTAGGATCCCACCAGCTTTAGGAAGATAGAACGATGTATATTATATATGTACTTATTGGAGTTGTGTTTTATTGGGTATGAGACCTTGTTTGTCACATGACTTCGCCGATGTCAGGATACGAAAATTGTTGCTAACTTGACCTTGTTTGTCTTCATAACGCGATATTTCTAATTTCGCTTACTTGGCCACTTTTTGTCTTGAAAACGAAACTCTGCTGTAGAAACTCTGATTGTAGAAATGAATTTTCCATTATTGCATATTTTTGCCTAAATATAAGGAAAAATATACTTACGATTGTAACGTCCTCGTCTAAATTTCTGCCTACATAAAGATCAGTACTAGTTTGTGGTCGAAATTGGATTTCAAGCCAAAATATGGCTAACGTTTTTTCAAAAGCAATATTAAATTTGTTTTAAGCATAACAAAAGAACGAGAATAAGAGTGCTCAGAAAATATAAATTCATGAATGTAGCCATTCGTTACAAGTTGATATTTGATACAATTTAGTTAATTACAAAGACTTGTTATCAGTTCTTAATGATGAAGCTGAAAGCGGTTAGCTAGGCTACCAATCTTAGTTTTTAAATAACCTCATCTCTAGTCTGTTATGATTGGTAAGAGTGACTGAAAAGGAGGTATTTTCAGAAGGCATTGCGATGGCCACATTTATGGACATCGAGGGTGCTTTCGACAAAATATGCTTTGGAAGGCTGCGGCAAGCCCTGACAGAACGCAATGTAGGCCAATGTAAGCCCAATGATAGCAAATAGGGTGGACAATATGCTCAAACACAGGGCTGTCAACATGCAGAATGGTAGAGTAAAGACTAGAGGTAGAGTAAGTAGAGGATGTCCCTAGGGCGGGGTGTTATCGCCAACCCTGTGGAATATAACTGTGGACTCACTACTGGTTAGACTGGATGAATCGGGCATACACACGATAGGGTATGCAGATGACATTGCTTTGGTGGTCCGCGGCAAGTTCATTGACACCATCTCTGACATCATGAAGGGAGCACTCTGAATGGTGGAGGAGTGGTGTCGAGAACAAGGCCTTACCGTAAACGCAGGCAAGTCAGACAATATTCTCTTTACTAGAAAGAGGGTAGGCCTGAGGACAGAACCACTTAGAATTTTTGGAGCTGAAATCAACATGTCCACGAAAGTTAAATATCTAGGGGTAACCCTTGATAGCAAACTGAACTGGAACGAGCATGTAGAAGATAGGATTCAAAGAGCCAAGAGGGTTCTGTTCCATTGCAGACGCGTTTGTGGTCTCAAATGGGGGCTAAGCCCAGAGGCTATGAAATGGGTTTACACTATGATGGTTAGACCTGTCATCACGTATGCTTCGGTGATTTGGTGGACAAAAGTCAGCCAGAAAACCATTAAGAAGAGACTGGACAGAACCCAACGGCTGGCGTGTGTTGGAATAACAGGTGCAATACGCACCACTCCAACAAGCGCAATGGAGGTTCTGTTAGGTATGCTGCCGTTGGATTTAGAAATAAAGAAAACAGCGGCACTTTCAGCCCTCAGGATGTTGCGAAATGGTACGTGGCATGGGGCAACGGCCCTGCATGGTCATATTCGCATCCTTGATATTGTACAGAGAGAGTCAGGGAGGCGTTTATGCCTATGGATGGAAGGCAGAGAGTAAAAATAACAGAAAAATGTTATAAAACTCTTATAATGGATGGAGCCGTTTGTGAAGAAATCGCTGGTAGCGATATCAGTATATTCACAGACGGCTCTCTGATGAATGGCCGGGCAGGGGCAGGCGTGTACTCAAAAGAGTTAAGCCTATCCTGTGTACTGAGGTTGGGGAGGTTTGTGTCTGTATACCAGGCAGAATTGCTTGGCGTAGTGCATGCGCTGGACCACCTGATAGATGGCCGGATCAGTGGCAAGAAAATTGTCATCGCTCTCGACAATCAGTCTGTGATAAGGTGTATGCAATGAACAGACATCACTTCCAGGTTGGCCATAGAATGTCTTACAAAACTCAATAGGTGCGCCCAGACGAATGAGCTCACACTTATGTGGGTGAGAGGACACTCTGGCATAGAACAGAATGAAGAAGCTGATTCTTTAGCAAGAGGAGGATCAGCAGAAAAATTTTGTGGACCAGAACCACGTATCGCCATAGGCGACAATATGGTGGCAGGCCTTATTAAACAATGGACGGACTCGGAACACAGTAAAAGGTGGGAAGAAGCTGTTAATTGCAGGCAATCAAAGGCGGCCGTGAAGTGGTGTCGTAGTGAGGCAGCAAAAGTTATCCGATACAATCGAAGGACTTTAAGCTGGCTTACTGCACTGGTCACAGGATACGGTCCCTTCATGTACCATCTCGGGAAGATGACTCTGACCGAGGACGATGCGTGTAGGTTATGCTTAGAGGAGCCGGAAACAGCAGCACACATTCTGTGCCAGTGTCCGGCGCTGGCAAGCATAAGATTGACCACTCTGGGACGCTCATTTATTGGCGAAGCCGAGATTGGTCAACTAACCTATAAGGATATGCTTGAGGTGACAAAGGATGCTTACACAAGGAGCATGCTCACATACGAGTACTCCGAGCAGTAGTACCCTTTGTCCAATGGGGGACGAAAAGGGACCCACTGTGGTCTGCTTCGGCAAATCCCCAACTTATTATATATATTATTTATAGTCTGTTATGATCATATAAATTATAGCATAAAAATGTATCTAATGTTTTTCGAAATATCCAAAGGGTATCAAGCTTTGTGCTTAAAGAAACAACACGAAAGCTTCCACACCAGTGTAATCTTTTCATATAAACCAAGATTATGGCCAACTTTCTTATCAATAAAAATAATCTATGGGGATGATTCACGAAAAAAAGCGTCTTTATCGCATGTAAATTACCCTATGCAAATGACTGAAGGAAACCTTACATTAATGACTTTATAAAGTACCCACTTATATGTATTGATACTTAAAATAAAGCACAAACTTTACTCGAAATATTTTATTGCTGATTATCTTTAATCCATCAATCGTGAGTTAAACAAATCGCAATAAAACCACACGAGTTCGGTAGCCTAATAAAAACGTTTCGGAAATAAATTCACCCGATATGAGGACGGCGCAATTGATGGGCTTGACAAGGCGGTAAACAGAGGAGAGCGCAAATACTTTATGAGAATACGACGACAGAGGCTGCTGGTAATAAAACATCAGTCGTCGTATAAGAATCAATTTTCCAACAAGCACAGCAATAACGTGGAATAGAGCTTAGAAATAGTGAAAACAATCGTTGCCATCCTTTCATTTATCACCACTTGTACCGAGCGGCACTAAACTCAGCTACAACAACAACTATTATCACGACTAAAATTCCACTATATCTGCTACTATTTGGCCCTCCCTCAAATCCTGTGAAATCAATAAATGTTTCCGTATTGTTCATAAATGAAAAATAAATTTTGTTTATTTCACAAGGAGTTGGATTGGATTTCCAAAAGTGAGCAGAGTGCTTCAGCGCTCATAAAACATGAAGCTGACACCTTTGTATGTGTGTTTGTATATGTTTGCCTGTGGCTTTTTTTTCAAACACTTGTGTGGGTCTGTGTAACACCATAATCTGCAGAGATTTTATGGACTTGGCAAAAAGGAATCGAATTCGTATATTATAACTTTTTGTTGTTATTGTTCCAAGTCTTTTTTTTTGTGCTCCGCACACTCCTGGTGCCACTCATCTTGTACCTAGTTGTTTGTAGCTTGTTTTGTTACCGTATTCCCTTCGGTTGTAAATCTTTCTAATAGCACAGAGTTATGGATAATCTTTGATGCTGCAGCAATTTTATTTCAATAACTTATCAAATGCAAACGTTGCGTCGTTTGTTCGTTGTTCGATTATTATTGCAAAATGTGAGAATTTATGTTTTTTATAGTTTTTGATTTCTAGCAAGGTTGGTTGAGTTGGTCACCAAATTGGTCAATGGATTTCGTTAAAGTTATTGAAGTGCACCTTCGGCAGCAGGCTTTTTATTGAGTGGAAAGTTATTCGCAGCTGTAGAAAAAGGTTCAAAAACAATAATAGCAATCATACGCCATGGTGTACAAGAATCACATTTGAAATAATTTCTTTGTTAATATTTGTGACTGTTAAGCTTTAAAAGGGCTTAAGGCTATTATGTTTTATGACAAATAATGTATTTATGAACATTAATGCTGTGAACTTTGACACAAGTATTGTTTCAATAAACAATAGAATTGAAAGACGTGATCGATTACATGTGCTTTTAAGAATCAAACTTTACGTATTTCATTCATTGACGTTGCTTGGGAGTATCAATAGGATATAAAAAAATTTTAATGTGGACTCATTTCACGCCAGAATTATCATTTAATTTTGTGATGTCACCGTCATGGACAAAATGTATATATTTTAAAAGGTATTCGGAAGAAAATTCAAATCTCATATTTTTAGAGTAGAGTATGCTCGTATAGAGTAGGGCTGTGCATAATTCTTGCCCATGCGTCTACAAAGAGCAGGTAGTGAACTTTGTAGTCTGCTTGATGAATTCAGGGTAGCGGAAAGAGGAATGGAAAATTTTGATAGGTTGAAGAGCGTATATGTACAGAAACCGTGAGAGTGAGAGCATGTTGTCATGAAAAAACAGTGTTGCACTTTCTACATATTTAGACGATTGCTCTTTAAAAGGGATTTTATTTTTGACATAGCTACAAAAATTAATTAAGAAATTAATAAATACTATAATTACGTCTGTGTTGTGATTCACTCACAACTGTCCTACACCAAGGCATACTTATAGGCATACACTGATAGCTATACTTTAACAATGATTCTAAACTCAAGTTCAATGTAAAAGTGAATGTTAAAACTGCAGAACATGCAGTAATTATTAAATAAACAAAACTGTTTAAATAATGACGCGTGCAATAATTTAAACGGTGCCCAGTTACCAATTGAGCAGCTTTAAAGCAAAGGTAAAAATGTATCGTTGCATTTTGCGAAACAGGTGTGCCGCCTTGTTATTGTAATTTTCATGCGAAACGAAATACCTTAATAGTATTTTTAATAAACACTGCAATTAGTCATTGCAAAATGCTTAGCGCAAGGTAATTCCATCTTTGAAATTCGTCACAGTAAATATGTTTGGAAAAAGAATTTTGTAAGCAATCAACGTGTCTGAACGTATGTATATAAACGACACTTTTTTCCATACACCTATTTCTTAAAAATGATGTTGTTTTTTTACTTGCGGCTGTTACAACAAGAGAATATAAAATTAAAAATATTTCTTTGTAAGCAAGTGAGAATCAAACTCGCACCATTTCGATCGAAAGTTCTACACTCTTACCACTCATCTAAAACCCTCTGGTACTTTATGTGATTCATTCAATATTAAGTATTAACTGGAGCTTTGTTGCAGTAGATGACAAGAATTTATTAAAAGGATTGTGCATAAGCTATTCTACTTGTGAACGCGTGAAGCTATGTTGCAGCATATCATAATAATTAAAATTTTTGTGTATTGACTATCCAAACAACAAAAGTAGCAAGGTTCCATTGAACTGGTTGAAAATTATCACAAGATGCCAATTGTTTTAGGTGTAGATTTTAATTGCGAATTCAGACATGAATGTTCACAGGCACTTAAGGCAAATCCGGTGGTCTAGCGCTCGAAAATTTAAGGTATTTTTAGGATTTTTTTTAAAAAGTTAATACATTATACTAGCAAAAACTTGCTGCTTTGCCTTCAATACAAACATTAAATACCATTTAAAAATTTGAAATTTTTAAATTAAAGTAATTTTGAAGTGAAAACTTCTTTGGGCGCGTTGAACGATTTTGGTAGAGGGTAAATCTGTGGTTTGCGTTATCATCTTTTTTCGAGTAACTCTAGTCATCAATACAGACAGAAAAGATAACAAGATAGGAAACTTAAAAAGCATAACCTCAAAAAATGTTTGCATGTATTTGTGCATAAAAAAATCAACAATGATCGTCACTCTTATTCTTAATCGGCCGCAAGCTCACAAAGAAATCTTTTAGCAACTCCTGAAATTAATGCATATAATCTGTTTGTTAGTATATAAATACTTAAGTTAGGTTGCAATAAGATGTTTGCAACCAAAACTTATTATTAGTTCGGTTTATATTGGCAATTTAAATATGCCTTTAAAGTTTGGCAATTTCTTCAGTTGTTGTATTTATCAACATTTTTGAAAAATTTGTTATTACTCAAACCCCCGCTATTCATGGTGAGATTGAAAAATGGAACGATCTTCTTCTTTTTCTACTTTTTTCTGCTGGAACTTCGTTTGCAAACAAGAAAAATAATGTATGGATTGAGTGTTTTAACATTTTAATCTTTAAGTTGTGATAAAGGAATATGTTGAACATTCAAATAATTACATGCATGCTCTTATTTTATTACATATTGTCAAACAAAGTTTGACAATTTTCATACTTGTTGTATTTGTCAGTGGCTTTTTATTTTCACCACTACGGCATTTTATTTTCAGAGTTGTCAACTATCATTGTTTTATTAATAAATTTTTTCATAAAGGGTGTGTGTCAAAAGGAAACTTTTTAGTCGTGGTAGGATAGAAAATATCAGGTTGAATAAAATTTGTGTGTGTTAAAATAAGATTTTTTGCTGTGTCAAATGGAAGATGAAGTTTTTACTATTGCAAATTTTGACGTTTCACAATATCAGTCGTGTTTTAACGCTAATATTTTATTTAATTTGCATTTTATTTAATTTGCGACATATTTAATTCGAGTGCTTGTACTTGCAACTTATATCGTAAGCTTGTAATATTGTAAACTTAAAAAACTTAAGAAATAACAAAATAATAAAAAAAAAGATAAAGAAAGTGCTTGAGTTTGTCTGTGCGTGTGTGTGGGCCGACAAGTAAGACACGAGAAGCAACGCTTTTTCTATACGAAATTCTATTGCTTCTCGTGTCTTGCTTGCCGTTGGTTTGCGTTTTTAATTTAAAACACTAAGCAGTTAAACTGTCTACGTACATAACTAAAGTGCTTGAGTTTGTCTGTGCGTGTGTGTGGGCCAACGATCTCCCGGTGCATCAGCAAGTGCAGCAAAGTTAAACTGGCTTTATTTGCTGGCGAACGTCCTCCAAGTGCCACCACCAGCAAGTGCAGTGCAAAATTTGTTGCTAGCCAACATTCTCCAAGTACCATCACCAGCAGCACAAGCAAGTGCAGCGCAAATTTCCTGAATCTTTTGCTTGCCAGCATTCTCCGAGAGTCGCCACGAGCAGCACCAGCATGTGCAGCACAATTCAATTGACTGGTCAACTCTCCAATATTTCAGAGCACCATTTCAGCATGTCTCAAGCGCGGAGGCAAATTTCAGCCATTAAACTTCGGCGTGAATTAAATAAATTGAAAGCGGAGATTTTGTGCTTCATTTGCTTGTGCTGCTGGTGATGGCACTTGGAGGACGTTCACGAGCAAAGAAAGCCAATTTAACTTTGCTGCACTTGCTGATGCACCGGGAGATCGTTGGCCCACACACACGCACAGACAAACTCAAGCACTTTAGTTATGTACGTAGACAGTTTAACTGCCTAGTGTTTTAAATTAAAAACGCAAACCAACGGCAAGCAAGACACGAGAAGCAATAGAATTTCGTATAGAAAAAGCGTTGCTTCTCGTGTCTTACTTGTCGTTTGTTTGCGTTTTCGATTTACAACATTAGGCGGTAAGAATTAAAATGCTTGTGATAAGCAGACTGTAGTTATTAAATTATAACTGTAAATATAAATTGATTTTGCAGGTTTTTTGTGTAAGTGTTTTAATGTACATATATATATATAAAGTTTTATAAAAATACTTCGATTTTCATTTCATTTAGTTCGATGTCATATGCCGACTGTAGCTACAAAAAACATCTACAAAAAATTTCAAGCTAACTGCACAACAACAGTTACCAAGCAAATCTACAACAAAAATGCAGAGAGAATGACATGATCACAGCGGTTGCACAGCGTTAGAGGGGATAATCCGAACTGGTGGCAAAAATATATAGCACTTTGCTTGCTATTTTTTCTGTTTGCCTACTAGCAAGATCTAAAGTGGAGGCATTAAAAGAGACTTCACAACAAAATACAAATATGTATGAAAAATTTAAATTTCATTTTATTTCAGCAGTTAGCTCTGAAGTCTCTTTTAATGCCTCCCTCCACTTGAGATCTTGCTAGCAGGCAAACAGAAAAAACAGTAAGCAAAGTTCTGTATATTTTCCGCCGCCAATTCGGTTCATCCCCTCTAACGCTGCGCAACCGCTGGGATCTTGTCATTCTCTTTGCGTTGTTGTTGCAGATTTGCTTGGTAACTGTTGTTGTGCAGTTAGATTGAATTTTTTGTCAGCAGAAACTCCGTGCTGTTTACTGGGTGAGAAGTGACACCGATAGACACATGGAGGGGATAACTTACCAAGTTATAATAATAGATGTTATCGAGCGGGATAAAAAATGATAAAATTATGAAAATGACTATTAAAAAGCAGGGGTTGGTGATAAAAAAATTTTGGGTTGTATGTATTTTTTAATGCCACAAAATAAAAAAATTTAAAAAAAAAAAATTATCAAAGAAATGAAAAAAAAAATTTTGGGGTAGACACCCCTTATCACTTAGAGGTTTGAAAAATAGATAGTAGACGATTCTCAGACTTACTGAATATGCATAAAAAATTTAATAAGAATCGGTCAAGCCGTTTCGGAGGAGTATGGGAACGAACATTGTGACACGAGAATTTTATATATTAGATAGTTCATATATATGAACAATTAAGCTCATTGAGGAAATTTAAAGAGTATTTATGTATATTTATATAAAAACAATTACGTAATAAACCTGCAAAATAAATTAATATTTTCAGTAGTAATTCGATTACTAAAGTCTGCTTATCCTAAGCATTTTTTTAAACTATTTAGCATCAATTTCTTATGTGAATTAAATATAATTTATATGCTATAGATTCTTCTTAATTTTGGAATATTCTATTTATAATACACAACGCAATTTAGATATGGTGTACATTAGACCACCCATATGTGCAAAAGTGTTATTTTCTTCGCTCCTCGTAGAGAACTAGACTAAAAAATAAGATCTGCAAATAAACCCGGGTGCTTCTAGTGGTAAAATGCCAGTCGCATTTGACTTAAAGCCTCAAAAACTTACTTTAAAAAAGTTTAATATTTTTTGATCTGTAAACCTTTTAAAAGTGTTTAAAGTAGTTGGTGATTGGGACTTTACATTTAAGAATAACCTAGCCAATAACAACAGTGTATAAAAATTTTTGACCAACTTGTATTATTTGTGGTAAAATCAACGTTTGCAGACAAGATTTTTGAAATTTTTTGAGCATTTTTTTTGCAATAACGGTTGCCATTATGGTTTTCGTACGGATAAAATTATGTGCTTTATTTCATAATAGAGATTATTAAGTAAAGTTTAAAGAAACATTTTTTTTTATAAAAAATATTTATTTTTAGTGCCGATAACTCGGTTCAAAGTAAGAATATATAAAACAATAATTAAAAACATTAATACAAAAAAAAATATATAATTCAATTAGAGTTAATAATATAAATCATGGAGAAATATAATTTATTATGTTTAAGTTAAGTCATTGGTAACACATTTAAGAACAAAGAACATTAAACAAATATCTTAAAGTTAATTTTTCATTTTAACAATTGGAATTATGTTCTGGGTAATTTTTATCTAAATATTGTAATAATTTTGTCTTAGAAAAAAATTTTAGACGGCAAATTCTTGTAATATTTCTTCATTGCATGCAGGATAAATTGTTTTTACTCTTCTTGGTGAGTTAATAGCATTAATTTAGCATTGCCACGTTCTGCAATATCATTAACGACTAATAATTTTTTAACAATTAATTTTGCAGCAAGATAATCTTAATTTTCCTCCCAAGTGGCTGTTTTACATTTTCACAATTTATTTGATATAGTTGCGAACGCCAAACACTATCACTATATGATACAAAGAACTACAGATAATGTATTCCCGTCGCAACGAAAAAAATTTGCTTCACACCTCGTCTTGGTGTTCGTCAAATGTGACACTTGATGAATACATTCAAAAGAAAATGTCAAAAAGAGAAAAAGATAGCAAAATTAAAATGAACAAATGTGTCAATGAACAAAGTTCTGTCAAGCACGTCAAGCAATGTAGCCACTTTTTGTGTAAATCGGTAAAAAGGGAAAAACACCCCTACAAAATATGCAAATTTTTGTTCACAAACAGTTCTAAAAAATATATTTACTTTATTTTGGACATGAGCTTGATTTAACAATATTTATTTCATTTCAGTAAAACAAGTTCTCATAAGAAAATTTCGACATTTTAAAATCTTTACACCCTATGAATAAATTGTGGCTACGTTGCAGCCAATGAGCACCTTCTACGTCACAGCAAAGATGGCGGACACGCGCAATTCTTTATCTGTAGTTCTTTGTATCATGCTATCACTATATAAATTGTTAAAATGTCAACAGAAATGCAAAGTGGTTTTTACGCTAACATCGAAGCATATTTAAGTTCAAAATGTTTTAGAAAAACTGTACGATTAGAAATACTGAAGGTCTTTGGATAAGCTGAGCATGCAGTTATTCTTTACTTAGCTTGAGAATGAATTTATTTACATGTTCACATAATTTCAAAACTTTGTCGCAAATTTTTTTAATTCATGTTTTATATATTCTTACTTTGAACCGCGTTATCGGCGCTAAAAATAAATATTTTTTATAAAAAAATTTTCATTTAAACTTTACTTAATTATCTTATCTTAATATCTTATCTTAATTATCCGTACAAAAACCATAATGGCAACCGTTTTTGCAAAAACAGTGCTCAAAAAATTTCAAAAATCTTGTCTTCAAACGTTGATTTTACCACAAATAATACAAGTTGGTCAAAAGTTTATACACTGTTGTTATTGGCTACGTTATTCTTTAATTTAAAGTCCCAATCACCAACAACTTCAAACACTTTTTAAAAGAGTTACAGTTCAAAAAAATTTTGAACTTTTTTAGAGTAAGTTTTTGAGGCTTTAAGTCAAATGCGACTGGCATTTTACCACTAGACGCACCCGGGTTTTTTGCAGATCTTATTTTTTAGTCTACTTCTCTACGAAAATGCGCGGGGAGCGAAGAAAAAAACACTTTTGCACATTCCATATATTTCATGGGTGCTCTAGTGTACATGTATACTGTGTTAGTGTTATGATATAAATAGATATAAATAAGCTTAAATTTTTTATATTAATTTAATAACGAAATCATTTAAATAAATTACTTTAATTATGTGTATTTTTGATATGGTAACACTTTTGCTTAAAAGAAATAGTTTCAGTAATATATAAAAAATTTAATAAATTGCTATAAGCTCTTAACAAAAATAATTCTAATATCATATGCCGACTGTAGCTACACAATTAGAAATCACAACGTCTACAAAAAATTTCCAGCTAATTGCGCCAACAACAATTACCAAGGAAATCTACAAACAAGGACGCACAGAGAAGAACATGATCATAGTGGAACTTTTTGATTTTCATCCTACATTTAAGACGGACATGTAGGATGTGCGAAATATCCTACATGTAGGATAGTCCGAAACCCCTATTGGCATGAAAATTCTTATATAGCAGTAAGGCGGTCTGTGGCAGGACAACGTCTTCCAGGGAATACTAACATTTTATATATAGGTTTTCGCTTCGGTCGGTAGTCCCCTCACTGCTATACTTTTTTTTTTACTTTTAAAAAGACTTGTTCACAGCAAATATAGAATGATTAAAACTTGAACCAACACATTTTTATTCGGGTTTATATACCTCCTAATAAAGATAAATAAAAATTATATAGATGCAATAGCTTCAATGTATAAAATTGATAGACTATAAAGAATACATAGAAAATTTAAATCGATACAATAGATGCAAGCAGGATATTAACTATAAAGCGAATTTTGAAACATTGTATTGCATTGTAAATATTAAATGTCTATTCTTAAATAATAGCATGTCATTATGTCCTTTTAATGCGCAGAGTTGCGCACTTAATGAATTCTGACTCATTTTAATTTAATCAAACGTGTGCAACATCATTGAACGTTGTGGCTGATTTGAGTTTGCATACAATTTATTGCACTTTATGCAACCCTGCACTTTGAACATAAATAAACAGCCCGCCTTACCACAAGCGAAAATTTGGCGCAAAGTGAGAGTTTAGCAAACTGCATCGAATTGATATTTTTTCTATAGTAGATTTTTGTTTCTCAATTCGGAGTTTCCTTGCATTTTGTTGAAAAACTTAGATATTGCAAAAAAAAAATATTTGTAAAAAAATTAATTTCTTAAATAACAAAAACATACTGTTTGTAACCATAAACAAGTTCAAAAATGAACCAAAAATCTATTATTTTTTTTTTGGATAATAGACTAGTATGAGTAAAGCATGGACTTAATCATGTTTAAGCTTGAAATTGTGTTTCAAAGCTATCCTCTTTCGTTTTTTAATACATATTGCTTAGTTAGTAATAATAATTATAATTAAGCGTTAATATTGAAATTAATTAAATTAGTATTGCCAACTTCTAGTAACAATCGATTTGTCACAGGGAGGACGCAAGTTTAATCCCCTGCAGCGGCATAATTTTTTTTATTCTTTCTCGCAGCGATATAGGTTTATTTAAGTACATATTTTTACATCAGCGTTAGAAAGTTTAAAAAAAATCAAATTTTAAGAAGCAATGTTTCTTCAACTGATTTTTTTATAATTAATTGTGATCATTCTTTGATTTTAAATGGTTTTTATTATAAGCTTTTAGATAAAGTAAGTTTTTGAAGAAAGCAACAACAACAGCAAAAGCTTTGCATAGAGTCAATCACACAGAAGA
Source organism: Dichetophora obliterata (assembly GCA_963920525.1). NCBI lineage: Eukaryota > Metazoa > Arthropoda > Insecta > Diptera > Sciomyzidae > Dichetophora > Dichetophora obliterata. Next base: position 109,112,936 of record OY986438.1, read on the forward strand.
AGGTGCTACCGTTTCCATCTCTAGTAATCTTGAGAAATTAAGCTGTGACTAACTCACTGTTTAAATTTTTATATGATGTAGCACTTCTTTAAATAAATTCCTTTGAAACCACATGAATTTATTTTTTTTTCGTTCTTTTTCATATGAAGTTAAAGCAGTTCAGTTAATTTAGATCAGAGTCTAAAAATCTAACATGGATCGTGTTTGTTCTAGTTGCTATTCTTTTTTAGAGATTTACGAATCAGCCAAAATTAACCAGTTGCGGATAAAACTTTTTTGCTAGAAAGCTAAGGTTCTTTGATTAATTTGAAATTTATTAAATTTTTCTTATTCGGTCTTGCTCTATTATAAAAAGTAAATTTTACCAATTAACAGCATTCTATAGTTTAATATTTCATGATTTTATTGTGAGCTTTTTAAATCAAGTAAGTTTTTAAAAATGTAAATTTAAAATTTTTTTTTTTACTTTTAGCAAGTTATTTTCGTACATGAAAAAAGGCTAGTGCAGAACATTTTAGTCTGACGAATGATACAAAAAGGCTTGACTGTTGAGTTCAGAAATGGTTCATTAATCAGTTAAAAAAATATAGTTTTGGTTCACTGGGAGAAGACAAAGCAATGAACAGACAACGGAGGAATAGGAAGAGGGAGAGCCATATAATAGCAAACACGAGTTTAGCTTTTCGACAACAATAAAGCATCACAATCTACTGCATCCATACTTACATATAACAATATATCAAAAGCAAATATTGTTACGTATGGCTTCACAAGCACATACACACATTCAGGTATTAACAAAAACACTTATACATGAAACCCAGCTCATCACTGATAATTTCATTTACAATTAGACGCGCTTCAGCGAACATTTGCGATACGCCATAAATTCTTCCATCCCACATACACACACACACACAAATATGCAACACACTCAAACAAACGCGCACACATATTGACCCAATTTCTAGCTGGCTTTGTGGGCGCAAGCTGGCCACGCCCAGAACTTAAAATATTATGCACATCATAAATTTGAAAACTGAAGCTACCAAAATGAAATTGCTTTACATTTTGTTTGCATTGAAGCGGATGGACTGGTATGGTGAGAGGTGTATGTGTGTTTTCTGAAGACAATCAAATAATATTACATACGCACATGCTAGAGTTAAAGAACTTTTGTGCTTATTATGGCTACCAGCTACAATAATAAAAAAATTTTTGAAAAGCGAAATTTTGAAAAATCGATAAATTACTTCAGAAGCATCTTGAAAATATGCTGTTAAAATTTTAAAGCAAAATTCGAAGACGTTTGAAAAATGAGAGCTTCAAAATTTTGAAAGCTGCGTCTGAAAGCGGCTTTCATCAAGCTCAAAATTTTGAACATGTTTTTCTCAAAACTTCATTTTTATAAATTTCGTGCATCATACCGCAAACAAATGTAAACCAATCAATATGAAATTTTGCACACATATTCTTTACAATATTTGGAAAAATATGCCAGAATGTGATTTTTGAAAAAAAAATTATTAAAAAAATTATTAGTTGTCCTTAAATGCCATTTTTGAAAAAAAAAAAATAGTTTTCGAAAATCGGGTTCTGACATATTCAAGAGAATGTAACATAGCTATTAAAAAATAAATTTCGGTAGGATGCACGCCAATTCTGACACTTTTTTGAATATAAGAATTTTTTTTTAGTATTGTTAAAACATTCTTCAATATACCCTCAGACTTTCAAATAAAGCTGGGGACATTATTAAACATTAGATGCAGAAAATAAAAAATAAGTTTATTAGCCACTTCTAGTTTTTTCGGGAGGTGGTAGAGGTCGTCTTTTGAAAGTCATTTTTAAACACTGAACTATTTCACTATATGAGTTTTGGGCTTTTGTTTTTATGTTTTTATGTTTTTATGTTCATCATTTAATTTATAATAATTATCAGGAAAAAGCTTAATAAGTAAAAAAAAAATTCTCAGAAAATTGACAACTTTCCTTAAGAACAGGGGTTTCCTTAAAAAAGGTTATTTTAGAACTAGATACAAAATTTCAATTGGAATAAATGTATTTTTGGTACTTTAATTTTTTAACAAAATGCTTGAAGCTATTTTTATAATTTTTATTAAGTTGAAATATATTGCTACAACTTCCATTAAAAGATCACCAGGATAGATGTGTTTTTAGACCAGATCAAAATGCTACAAAGGAAAACATTATGAACTCTTTTTCAAGACTAAAAGCTGTTTTTGAGTCAGAGATTTTTTGATGCAATAAGATTGGCTACTGTAAGGATAATTATTAACACATTTGTATTAAATAACATAAACCAACTTTTTGTGAGCATTAGAATAATCTATAAAAATATGTTTCATACAATTTACTGAAGGCCTATGCCAAATGAATATATTTTGAAGTTTCCTTTATCTTTATCTTTGTAAAGTGGTAATGGAGTGGTGAATAAAAACTCACTTTAAATATAACTTAAACCTTTCTCATTGCTACACGTGTCATTTTTATGTCTCTTTTTTTCTGAATTCGTTTTTAGGTTAAATTCTGCAAAATTTTTTAGTGTTAACTGCCGAGAGACGAGATTCCACCTTGGGAATTTGGAATAGGGCATCCAATTTCAGGACGCTTCAGCAATACCGGGATTTTGGGATTTAAAAACATAATCCCGGGATCTTGGGACTAGTCCCAGGATTGACAAATCCTAGAAAACGAATGTTTTGGAAGACGTAATATGAAAATTTAAAGTAGTTATGCCTTGTTTTACAGCACAAAACTTTGCAGAAGATTTTAAAATACTAAAATACACAATTTCGATTAAATGTTTGGATAGAATTTATCGTTTATTTCTGAAAAACAAGGATCAATTCCCAAAAAAAATTAATTAAATGAGATCATTCAGAAGCTTCATAAAATTATTGAAAATAATAAAATAGTTTATTAATTTTAGTATTTCTAAGTAGGAATTTTGTGATATTTTGTAGAACTTGTTTATGGAACTTTTTTTTTAATTTTTTGAGGTCACATTTTAGTTTTTCTGAGTAAGTATTTTTCAATATTTTGTAAAGATATTGTAGTTTAAGAAAACTTAGTATTTTTATATTATTCACATCATATCTTGTACAGCTAGTTAAAAAATTTTTATTTTAGTATTATTTAAATTATATTTCAGTATTTCGATGTGTTTCAAACATCGTGTTATTTTGTACAGTTGGTTTAAGAAAGGTTTTTATTTAGAAATTTTTTTAAATCACATTCAGGTCTTTCTTTGGTAGCATCATTCAATTTACATGCTCTTAACATTGAAAAAAAAAAATTAAATGTATAATAATTGAAGTATATCTTCATAAGAATATAAGAATTTTGTAGTATTTTGAACCGCTTGTTTAAGGATTTTTTTTTTTAATTTGCTGGTTAGAAATCTGGTAAGAAATATCATGTGTGTAACCCATTGGGCTTAACCAATGGTCGATTTAATGCCAACCTTCAATTGAGTGTAAGCTCTTCTGACATTATTTCTATAGAATTTGTTGTCAAAAAGCTTACACTAAACTTACAGCCCTATTCTGGCAAACTAAAAATTGTTATCCAGTATTTTTAATATTTATATGTGTTGGTTTTAATTTTTGTTTTCAAAACAAAATTTTTTAATAAAACTCTCACTATCTGGAAAGCAGATGACAAACATCTGCTATATCATGATATATCATGATACAAACATTTATCAGGCAGCAGCGCACACAACCTTTTTTCTCATGAGCTGCGGATGACAAACGTCAAACAAAGAAAACAAAAAACGTTATTTTTTGAAAATCTTTTCAAAATTGTGTTCATAATGCAAAATAAGCGTTTAACAAAATTTTTCTTTTTCATGTTTGTGTTGTTCAAAGTTTATTTATTTATTTTCTTTGCGTGACAAAAAACATTTTTGATATCTCCATTTTGCATCAGCTGCCATAGCAACCACAGCACGCTGTCGTTTTGATTTTCTTTTGGTGACTTTCGTCATCCGCAGCTAAAGTTGTGCGGCTACTTGGTTAGTTCTATTATGCCGATGACATTTTTATCACAATTTATTATGTTGAAGCTTCAAATTTTCTTTGAAATAAAAAAATTTCAACAAACACATAGAAATATTAAAAAATAGTGGGTAACAATTGTTACTTTGCCAGAATAGGGTTGTTAGAGTCGATATTAAAATTACTATTAGTAAGGCCTATTGTGTTATTTTTTACAGACAGTTTTAGAAAGGTTTTTATTTTAAAATTTTTTAAAAACACATAAATATTTTCTTAGATAGTATCATTGAATTTTTTGCAGGAATATTTTAGAATTTTTTTTTAAAGAGGCAATCCCAGGATCCCCAAAATCCCGAAATTTTAGGCCTTATAATCCCGGGACTGTTGGGATTAAGAAAAGTCCGGGATCCCGGGATTCGATGCCCTCATTTGACACAATTTATTATCACAAATGAATTATTGCTACCGCAGACAGTTTTAAAGAGGAAATAAAAACAATCAAAGCTTTAGCGAGGATTAAAATTCTAATTTTGTACTGAGAAAAAGTTTTTGCAACGTGAAGTTCTGTCGGTTAAAAAAAAAGTTATTTCTTCTTGTTATCTCAATTTTCTTTTAATATTTTACCAAATATAATATTGTTCAGACTGAATATTGCAAATATTCTGCAGTAGGAGTTTCATTCAATTATTGTTATCTGGAATTCAAATACAAGTTCAAAATAATAATAAATTTATAATAATGCTAACTAAGTAAGGCAGTATTTCGCAAAAAGAATGAAAATGTTATTTAAAATTTTGTATACTTTAGTAGATAAATGCACCTTAATTAGCTATTTTAAAAATTTATTTTTGTTATAAACATATTTGAATGCAAAATAACAAAAATTGAGTGTCAATTCTATGGCAGAAAATTTGCAATATTCAGTGTGAATAATATTATATTTGTATAAATTTAAAAGCCACTTCTTCAAACCGAGTGTCTTTTATCAATCTACAACAGCTTTATAGTAACAAAAAAATAAATAGCCTCTGCTATATGGAGTGAATTAAACCCGCGTTGCTGGCCTAAGACTGCTCCTTGCAGTTACAGGCACTTGTGTGGCTGTAATCACGGCTGAGCTATTAATTACAGCTTCTAGCTATCTGATATGGACCAGAGAAAAGAACTGAAATAAAGTTAATATCGCTCATACGCCCTGGAGTACAGCGGAACACGCTATAGATCACAAGTAACTGGATTTGCTAGATTGTGCGTAGCTAGGAACAAGGATTAAAGTGTTTATGTGAATTATATGTGCCATAGCTATAATTCAGAGATAAAACATAATTAATGTTTCGTTAAATTTTATTTGCCAGCTTAAATAAGCGTAAATATATCCAGATTACGCCTAAATATTTAGTTATTTTTTTCTAAATATTTTCTAAATATGAAAAAAAATAATTAATAAATGAAGTATCACATCAGCCAATGCAATTAAATTCGCTAAAATGTCACGAAATGTCACAGTCAAAATCAACAATCTTAGAGCCTTTAACTTGCATATACTATATATGTTTCCAACAATTTGTAACAACACTATTACACACACACACACACACACACACACACACACTCATATGTCAGTGTCAAACATTAAAAAATAAAAATAAAATAATAGAAAACAACGCGCTTTTTCCGCTGCTGTTGCCGACAGCAACGTATAAAATTAAATGCAACAACACTACAGCAAAAAGCGTTTTTGTTGGAAAAAAATATGTTTTAAATCGCGTAACAGCGCATATAATAAAAATAAACATATACTTGTAAAGAAAAGCTGGCTTTTTGTTGCAAGCGAATATTTTCCAGACTGCTGCAACAAACAATTCATAAAAATCATTGTAAGCTTTTCTGTATATTTGAATTTGTAATCTCTTGTATTTGTGTATGTGTGTGTAAGTTTAAGTCTGGTAGACTGACTATCAGGTTATAAACACGCACACACATATAAACACACACATAATTGGGGGCTTGTTAAAGCTAAAAATTTAAGTATCTTTGAAGTGATGAAATGTACATTCTGAGAATAGTTGATTGTTCGATTTTTCCCAAAAAAGTTTTAGACGCAGTTAAACTTATTTTAATATTGTAAACTTATCATTTTTCATAAAAAAAAAATTAACAAGAAATTTAAACTCTTTGTCTTTTACAGAGCTTGCAAAACACTGTTCCATATTTGTGCGTGAAATGTAAAACAACTTACTACAATGTACGACACTTTATTATAAATATATTCCAAAACTGCATACTTCTATTTATGTATAGCTGTTACACGGTTAAAACATCTTGGAGTAAAATTGAAACTTTTCTTTTCTTTATATATGACTACACCAGCTTTGGTTTCAAATCTAATATTTGCAAAATACTAAAAAATCGTTTTAATACAGCTTTGGTTTAAAATTTTGTATAAGCTGGGATTGAAATATAAAAAAAAACAAACACAGTGAGATTCGAACCAGGGAAATACTGTTTGTAAGCTCACTACGTTAAGCACTGGGCTATTGCGCTATACGAAACAAAAGCAATAAACTAGCATATGAACCTAATAGCCTAATATTGAGTTTCAGCATTGCAATATTTCTTTGGTTTAAATTTTAGTACGGGCTATTGCGCTATACGAAACAAAAGCAATAAACTAGCATATGAACCTAATAGCCTTATATTGAGTTTCAGCATTGCAATATTTCTTTGGTTTAAATTTTAGTACAGAAAAGTTTTAATGATGGGCTAGTTTTTGTAAAAGTTTAAATTTTAAACCTGAAGGTTACAAAATATGCTGTAGTATTTTGGCTGGACTAAAATTTATTTCAAGATTTTTAGCAGTGTAGAAGAGACAATTAAACGTTTATCAGCGTTTTAAAAGTTTATGTCTGAGTAATATTATATTTGGGTTTTAATAAGACACTTACTTTAGAACATTATTAACAAAAAAGAGTGAGAAGACTTTAATAAACTGCTTTGACATAGTTGTAGTCCTTATAAAATAGTACAAAAAAAAAATATTCGCAGAATGTTTAAACTTTTTTGATTTTTTTTTAACTTTTTCATAATATTTTAAAAAGTTTGTTCCACTCGTCATATTATAATTCCACTATAAGTTATTTTGAACAAGATATGCCTTTAGCTTTTCTGAAAAAAGTTTTAATATTTTAAATAATTAATGTAGATAGTTCATAATCTCAAAAAATTCAAAGCATACTTTTAAGCACTTTTAACTTTAAGTGCATTATTCTATATCACAAAGCAGCACACCAAAGACAAACAAGACATGAGAAGCAATAGAATTTCGTATAGAAAAAAGTATTGCTTCTCGTGTCTTACTTTTCGTTGGTGTGAATTTTCGCTAAACAGAATAATGAAGAAAGTTTCTAACACTCAAGATATAACATATCTACGCATGGGTTTTTAATTTTTATAGAAAATATATCTAAAAACCTAAATTATACTATATTTTAAATAATAATTGTCTGTCTAATCAAATGTAAAAAGAACTGATCTTTCATATTAAGACTTATTTTATTCGATACTAGCTGATATACCCGGTGTTACTCAGGGGAAAAAACGTAAAATTTTTATCTTTAGGTTTTATTCGTTCAGAAGTTAATGATTTTTAGCCAGAAAAAAATAAGTTTTTGACGTAAAGCATATGAAAATATGCAAAAGGTTTTTTCTCATTCTAAGGAAACGGCGTTATTGGAAAAAAACGTTGTACTAAAAATTTGTGCAATCTTGAAGATATGTGATTTTTTTTGGTGTCAAAATAACAAAATTCCGTTGCTGTGTGACCTATAATTCCAAAGATATTCGATAAAGAAGATTTGATTTGTATGGGAGGTGCCACGCTCCCTGAGTTTTTCCGATATATTTATAGTTATTCTGCTTTTCGGGAAGAATGCAAATCCAACAAATAAAAGACCATTAAAATCGGTCCAGCTGTTCTTGAGTTATAAATGGTGTAACAAACCCGACTTTGTTTTATATATATATAGATTTATTATAAAAGTGTGGAAAAAAAATTAAATTAAAAATCGGTCATTTTAAATGAGTTCTGATAGTCTTGAATGCTTTATTTATGACAAATTAAAATGTAATTTTAAAATCTTTACGCCTTGATTGTACAAATTGGGTAATATTTTAAATTTTTGACCACCATATTGTATTTTATTTTTGACACAAAACTCGACAACAGCGACCCCAACGAACCCTTTGCACTAAGTTTCATACACAAACGTTAATATATTGAGTTGTGACCAGTTTTTCGAGTAAGCTGGCCCATTATGAATATTTTTGAATGTGTAAGAAATAATTTTGCTGAGAATGCAATAAATGTGTGTTTTATAAATCGGGGTTTATTAAGACTTGGTCCTTATTTGCCGAGGAGACCTTTAATGAAAATATTTAAAAAATCCTATATTTTTACAATTACTTTATTAAAACAAATTTTCAAATATTGGCTGAATCCAAAATGTAAAAACTAAATTGTAAAAATATCTTTGAGACTTGATTTCCCAAATTCTTTAAAAAACCACAAAATCTATTTTAATTTTTGTATATACTTTTTATGATTTGATAAACACACGTTATGAATACTTATCTTTCTACTGAAACCTACATTTTTCAACTTGTTTTTCTCATATACCTTAAGGTATGAAACTTCGTACTTAAACTTTAGCTGAACGTTCCATAACTGTGCATTGTGATCGATAAATTTTCAAAAAAATATATGAAAACCGTTTTAACGTAGAACTAGTCTTACGAATGCAGATAATTAAGAAGATTTTTTAAAATAGCTCGTGGTTGCACAATTAAAATCATAAAATGCCTTTATTAAGGTATATTTACAATTTTATTTGAAGATGAAAATAGTTGTGGTTTAAAATTATTCTATCCAATTAAATTTAGCATATTAGGATACAATTAAGATTCTTACATTAAATAAATAAAGTAAGAGCACTATGTTTTCTTTTCAAAAAAATTCTCAGCTATTGGATGATATATATTATATCAAAAACAACTTAACCCTCTGTTACTTACGCTATTCGGAGTAACGTCATTACTAACCTGGGTGTAATTCACCTATAAATTTTAATTCATGAATTTGTAAAAAAAGAACGCTAAAACAGTAAAACGGTTCTGCTTTTATTAATTTTGTATATTTTCATTATTCTATTAAACATAATATTCGTCCAGTTTAGTTAATATTTCATTTTAATAAAAAGATACCAATATAACGTTAATTAGAGGACTAAAAAAAATATATATATATATATATATATAATGATGGTTTGAAAAATTTCACATTCCGAGATCAAATTATTTGCCACGTTCTTCGAAAAGGCCAATTTGAAAAGCTAAAATATGTATAAAAATAATATCTAAAAAATTTTTTTTGCCATGAAAATTTTTTAAAATAATGATTTCTGTTTTTATCTGAGCATTTTCATGCATTGCCATGTTGTGCATAATCAGATACACGTATATCCCTCTAAACAGATTTCTATGTTACACTTGCTGAGCCATGTCTAATGTAACCATTACAAAAGTAATTGAATGATGCAATAATTGCATATTATGACAAAAACCCTGGTCCCATGTTCAAATTTTTTGTCAAATGGCTAGTCAAATACAATAAAACAATATTGAATGTTCCGTTAAAATTATAAGAAATTCGACCATTTGCACTAGGCTAAATCTAAATTCACAGTGTTGGAAAAGATGAGATGAGATCTTGAAAGCACAAACACGTCCGCATACTTAAAATTTTTCTATTGATTTACTTAACGATATGAAATCGTCGAAACTGTTGAAGTTGAGCAAAGGTTTAAATCTTTAATTTGAATTTCCTGTGTTGCTCAGGAGAGGCTTTTTATTTAAAACCTTTTTTATTTTACTTGAGAAACAAATCACACGTTTATAGTAAATAATAAAACATGATTGCTCTTTTTTTTAACTTTATGAAAAATGTAATTGTTATGAATAAGTATGAATAATAAATAATAATAATTATAATAAATCCATTAATAAAATTTATTGACTATGTTATAATGTCATAATCGTTGAATCTGAATATAATATTGTTGTTAGTTTACTACCTTTGTATTTCAAAAGAACATGTTCTTATAATACTAATATTGAATATCAAATAAATAAATTACTAACGTGGGTGTTAAAAACCCGAGATTGTTGTTCCTCCATTACTAACATGGGTGCAAAACACCCAGACACATTTTGAAATGATTAATTTTTATAATTTAGTTTAAAAAACAGTACTAAATTTTGTTTTAAAATATAGCAAAATATACGAAAAGAGATTGCATTTGATATAATGTTCGCACCATTAAACAATCAATAAATTTTTTCCATATTTCATAACTTATGGGTGTAATCCACCCTGCGTTAGTAACGGAGGGATAAATTGAATTTGAATACGAATATTTTTTTTTAAGTCCTTCTCTTTTAATATTTTTATTTATTTTATTTATTTATTTAATTTTAGTGGCGGCCGTAGCCTAGTGGGTAGAGTGCGTGGCCCCTAAGCTAAAGAACCTCGGCAGCCCGGACTCAATTCCAGCTCAGACAGAAAATTTTTTCAATTGAATTAATTTTTCTGTTCGGTCGTCACCTCTCTACAGACACTGGAAAGTCTCAGAGAGTAAAAATTGCCATGTAAAGCTTCTTGAGAACATAACAACGAAAGAAAAGAAAGAAAACAAGAACAACGAAAGAAAAGAAAAATATAAGCACTAACACAGCAACTGCGCCAAGAATATATGGACTTCCAAAAATACATAAAGACAACATGCCTCTACGACCAATTTGCTCATCCATTGGATCTCCATCATACGGACTATGCAGATATATAATAAATATCTTAAAAAACCTGACAAAAAACTCCCAATACAATATAAGCAACGCAACGGACTTCAAAAACCGGATCTCAAACACATTTATATATGACGATGAAACAATAATATCCTTTGACGTAATTTCACTATTTCCAAGTATACCAGTAGATTTTGCACTCAAAATTATAGAAACAAAATGGAACAATATAAAAGAACACACTAAAATAAACAAAGACAAATTTATGGAAATTTTAAGATTTTGTATAAAAGACAACAGATACTTTAAACTAAATGACAAAATTTACTCACAACTCAGAGGTATGCCGATGGGATCCCCAGCATCACCGGTTATAGCGGACATTTTAATGGAAGAACTATTGGACAGAGCATTGGAGACATTGGAGGCAAAACCAAGACTAGTTACGAAATACGTAGATGACTTATTCGCTATAATAAAAATCAACAACATCAATGAGACATTAAATGCACTAAATAAATTTCATAAAAATATAAAATTTACAAAGGAAGAAGCAAACGGTGGAAGATTACCATATCTGGACACACTAGTTATAAGAAACGGAAATAAATTAAAAATTGACTGGTATCAAAAACCTATGGCCACAGGACGACTTATAAACTTTTATTCAAAACACCCAAAACGGACAATAATCAACACAGCAAACAATTTTATTAAAAAAATACTAGACACAAGCGACGAGGAATTCCATCAAAACAATATAAAAAGAATAAAAACACTTCTATATGACAATGAATTTCCAGTAAAAACAACGAATAATTTAATCAGAAAGTATAAAAAGGAAGGAACACATCAACGAGATGAAAAACTTAAAAAAACATACAAAGCTCTCACATATATCCCTGGTCTTTCAGAGAGATTCACAAAATCGGACATTTACGATAAGGACAAGTATCAAATTGCGATGAAGACTGACAACACTTTAAAACAACTTTACAGCAACACGAAATCAAAAGTGGATAAATTTGACAAGGCAAATGTTATTTATAAAATAACATGCAATGGAGACGGGTCAAACGTATGTGACCAAGCATATGTGGGGACAACAAGAAACAAACTACGGACAAGAATAGCTTCGCACAAATCAGACCAGAGATTACTCAACGGACCAATAGAGCAAAAAACAGCATTAGCGGCTCACTGCATTAAACATAAGCACACACCGGACTTGGAAAATACGACAATTCTTCAACAGGAAAATAATTACGCGAGACGCTACACTCTAGAGATGCTCCACATCATAAATTTACCCCCACAAAAACGACTCAATTTTAAAATGGATACGGACAAATGCGCTCACATTTACAGACGATATGTAGAAAAACACAACACAGTCAGAAACTAAGCGCCGGATAGAAAAGAAGTGTTTACTGTAGTAATTGTTTTTCAATGTTTAATGTTTATATGTGCTTAAGTCAGAAATAATATATATTCGCGTTTAAAAATTGTTTAATGTAACGTTTCAAGAAATATTTATGTAAGATAAACTTTAATGTGAAAAAAATTGTATGTTTTCTAACGTATACGTTTACTCCAACAGTTTTCCCTGAAGATGACTTCCGATGGAAGTCGAAATATTGGAAAAACAATAAATTAATAAAAACAACATTAAAAGTTTTTAATTATTTATATATAAATAAGACCTTGAGCCCGACAACTTGAACAAATAAATATTATACTGAGGTCGCCAAACTAACTCAAATTTATTTATTTATTTATTTATTTATTCATTTATTTATTTATTTATTTATTTATTTATTTATTTATTTATTTATTTATTTATTTATTTATTTATTTATTTATTTATTTATTTATTTATTTATTTATTTATTTATTTATTTATTTATTTATTTATTTATTTATTTATTTATTTATTTATTTATTTATTTATTTATTTATTTATTTATTTATTTATTTATTTATTTATTTATTTATTTATTTATTTATTTATTTATTTATTTATTTATTTATTTATTTATTTATTTATTTATTTATTTATTTATTTATTTATTTATTTATTTATTTATTTATTTATTTATTTATTTATTTATTTATTTATTTATTTATTTATTTATTTATTTATTTATTTATTTATTTATTTATTTATTTATTTATTTATTTATTTATTTATTTATTTATTTATTTATTTATGTATTTATTTATTTATTTATTTATTTAATTATTTATTCATTTATTTATTTATTTATTTATTTATTCATTTATTTATTTATTATTTTTTTATGTATTTATTTATTTATTTATTAACTATCAACACTTTTGTTAAATAGTCATTATTTACATAGGATTGTTATTTAAATAAGTATCTTACAAAAGTAATATTGATTTTTAATCCAGATTTAATAGAGATTGCTTAAACGCCATTCTGTTCTGAGTAAAATATATTTGAGCACATACAGAATTAAATGATGAGCAAATATTATAAATGGGGTCACTTCGGCCATGGTTCGTTCTGTGATGTGGAACATGAAAGAAATTCCTTTTCCTAAAATGTCCTTCAGGCGCATATATGTATATCAAAGAGTGTTAAAAGTGGCGCACTGTTGAAATGACACATTAAAACGTCACGAGCAAAAACAATTAGAAAATACTTCCGTTTAGAGTCTAAAATACTCAGACCAAGAAGAGCACATCTTGATTTATAATATGGCATAAAGTCCCAGTGTAGTTTGCTTATAACAAACCGTGTAAAACATTTTTGAATTTTTTTAAGTCTTTCGCAGTATATTTCATAAAATGGGTCCCAAACAACACATCCGTACATTAAAGTGGATCTTATAAGAGATATAAACAGAGTTTTAAGAGTATTTCGATCATTAAATTCTTTTGAGTTGCGCCTCAGAAATACTATCATAGCATTAGCCTTGTTGAAAATAGAATCATAATGGCTAGTTAAAATAATCTTTTTATCAAATAACACTCCTAAGTCTAATTTATGGCCTTATTTTGTATGCTTAACGAAACATTCAACAATCGAATGCTATGCAAACGATGCTGTAAGCAAATGGAAATTTGTGTCCATAACGAAGCTACTCGGTAACTCTTACGACATGCTTACGTTTCTTATGTAATTCAAACTGTTATACAGAAGCAGTTGTCAAATGCGGTAATGCCAGATAAAACATTTCAGAAGTTTTCTGTTTTTGTCTACTTAATTTAAAGATTTTTTAAGAATTTTGCTTCGTTTATTGTTTGCTGGCAACGCCGTTGTTTGGTTTATTTATGTGAACAGCTGTTTTGTTTTTATTCAGTGAATTTATTTTGAACAATAAAATAATTTGCTTATTTGTTTTCATTGTGATTGTGTTTTAAATAAACTATAACTATTGAGCAAGTGTTCAATAATAAAGTGACATTGAAGTGTTAAGTGTTTAAAAAAATGTATGCAGCTTTAGCATTTTTTGATTTTGAGCATGCTGGTGAACGCGAATTGAGGGTACACAGGCGCAAGATGCGAGATTTTTTGCAACTTTTTCTTGCACAACTATCCATTTTTTGAACAATCTAATTCAACGAACACAACACAACGATAGCATTTGAGTATTCGTGTGATTTTGACGTTTGAATTCGCCATTTCATTGATCGTTAGGGATGCAAACTGCACAAATGTTACTCTGTTACGGCGTCGTTCGCCAGTTCAACAGCTGTTATCTGTTCGAATTGCAAATTTCAAAACCACTAACGAACAGTGTTTTGCACGAAACGAGTGTTCGGATAGGCATACAAAATAAGGGCATTAGATTCAACCCTTACGAGATCGTTGTTTGTTATTGAGTAGTTAATAAAAATTTATGTCAATTTCATATAGAATGACAAAATGTTGCATTTATTGACATTTAAATGTAGTTTATTGATTGAACTCCATTTGTGAACGTTACCTAAATCAGATTGAAAAAGTAGATGATCTATTTTAGAGTGGACAACCTTAAAAAGCTTTACATCATCAGCATACATGAGGCATTGCGAATGATTTAAGAAGTTGGGAAGATCGTTAATAAATAAAACAAGCAGGAGCAGTCCAAGGTGACTTACTTGGGATACGCCGGAAAAATTTGATACGGATTTTTAAACTTATTCCTTATTCGGACAGATTAGGATCGATCTAAGAGATAGTCTTTCAGCCATGATAGCAAAGATGAGTAAAATCCCATAACGCCAAGTTTTTACACTAGGATTGAGTGCTGAACCCTATCAAAGGCCTTAGCGAAATCAGTAAATATCACATCGATTTGGTTCAGGGTGCGTAAAGCAATCAAAATGCGCTCTCACTCTTCTGAGTTATCTTTGCTATGAGTTTATCATTTCATAATACTTAGAACGTATGCGGATAAAATATTCACTCTTCTTTGAACTCCTCAACTGCTTTCCTTATTCGTGAGTTTTTAAGCTGAGAAATTTTAAAAAAACGACATCGTGTTGATGAGAGATGTTGAGTTTTCATCGCTCGTGAATTTCTCATTGAACTCATTGAATCGTTCGCTTTTATTTGATGTTGATGAGAGATGTTGAGTTTTCATCGCTCGTGAATTTCTCATTGAACTCATTGAATCGTTCGCTTTTATTTGATGCTTTTATTTGATGCGACTTTAGTTTAAACTAAAGTTTAGCACTTAGCACAAAAAAATTGAAAGGATTTAAATCAATAATATTAAGTATTTTTCTTAAAAATATATTTCATTAAAAAACTTAAAAAATCATTATATTTTATGAAATTATAAGAAATTGAGACAAAATAAACAAAAAGAAACATTTTAAAAATATATTAAGTACTTTAATATTTCATTAAAAAATGAAAAAAAAAAATATTGTTCATCATAAAACACGTATTTATTTTTAATTAACAAGATCACTCCAAATAAATGAGCGAACGCAAAAATCCTTATGAAATGAGCTTATCTTTGCAAAAACTCGCGAGCGAGAAACAATAAATAAATAACAAAGAGAAGGCGTTGTTCATCTTAATTTTTTGAAGAGCGCAATCTATGAACGAATAATATGAAAGAGCGAAGAAAAAGTTTTGATCACTCTGAATATTTAACATAAGAGCGCTCGAGTTTTTTTCTTCACGAATGAGGAAAGCAAAGTGAATCTTTCGTTAATTAAATAAAATTGATGAGGAGGAGTGCAATTTTTCTCTTCAATTGTGAGTTTTTATGAACCCTGATTTGGATACCATTTTCCATATCATTTTTTATGAAATGAGAAAGCAATGTCAAATTTGTTGATGTGGACTTCCCAGAAACAAAACTGTGCTGAAATTCAGATATAGAGTTTTTAGCAGCGGCATATATATGTCTTTTAACTAGTGCTTTAAATAATTTAGGAGTCAAGGGAAGTTTAGAAATTGAAAGATAATTGGCAACACTTTGTCTTGAACCAGATTTATGCATAGGAAGTTATATCTAGTGTCCGAAAGAATATTCGGTTTCAGTTTCGGTTACGGCCAGTTTCGGCTCTTTTTGGCAGTTTCGGCTAGTTTCGGTTATTCGGCCATATTGAGGCTTTTTAGTAAAACTTTTAGTAAAAATTTCGGAACATTTCAAAAATAGCGACAACTATAATTTTGAATTTTTTTTGCAGATTATATGGATTTTGGCCTCCTTACTCCAAATCGGAAAAAATAACAGGCCGCTCGCAATTGGTTTAGAAGTTATAGGCCTCCAAAGTTGGAAAAATAGCCTACAAATCTTGCTATTTTTCTTAATTTTCCAACAAAATTACACTCTATGGGTATTATAAGAAAGTTTATTTAATTACCTATTCAAAAAGGTACCTCTTCAAATATGAAATGAATCCATGCATAACTTTTAAAGATATACACATTTTTAGTGTCGTGCTTTCGTAAAAGGGAAAACACTAGTTTTTCAGACAAATTGTAAATATAATAGGTATATCTTAAAAAGTTATGAATGGATTTTCATGTTTGATACATACCTCTTTGAATAGATACTCGCATTACCTTTCTTTTGATACCCATAACGCGGAACACTAAAAAAAACAGAAAGATTTGTAGCCCATTTTGCAACTTTGGAGGCCTATAACTTCTAAACCAATTGCCAGCGGCCTGAAATTTGGATTTGGATTTAGGAGGTTAAAATCCGTATAATTCAACAAAAAAATATTAAAAAAGAGAGTTGTCGCTATTCTTGACTTATACCAAAATTTCTTGCATCAGTCATTTAATTCAAATATATAAGTTTGGTTTAATAAAAATATTTACAACGTATTGTACAAAACAAAAATTATGAATCCGTCTATAATTTGGTTTATAATATTAACACAAAACATTTTGGTTAATTTTATGCGTTCAATACTATAATTTTCGATATTATCATCTCTATTGCAATTACCATTAAAGTTTTATAGATACATAAGCCAAAAATTTATAATTAAACCTCCGAACGAATTCTATGTGTGTGGAATAAAGGAAAAGAAAACGAAATACATATTTCTATTTTTATAATACTAAACCTTTAAGAAAAACAGAAATAGTTCTAAAAAAATGTACATTGTATGTGCATACTATTTTGAGTTTGTACGGAAGTGTGTAATAAAAAAAAAATAAAAAATAATCTCATTTATTATTATAGTAAACTTCAATTAATTATTATAAACTTCAATATTCAAAAAATACTTGTTTTTTACTAGTAGTACTTTTGTTTTCTTTTAATAAAAACAATCATTTGTAAAAACTTAAATTTTCTTAGAAACAATCAGTTTCGGTTTCGACCGAATATTATAAAATGGCCGAATATGCGGTTTCGGTTTCGATATATCGTTAATATTGTCTGACAGTTTAATTGGAATGAAGATTGATGATACAGTTACAAACTGTATGAACAATAATTGATGAAACAATTATTTATGATCAATTTATGAACAAAAAAATTTATTGACAACATATTTTCCTTACTATGACTAACAGAAAAACTCTCACATATGATGTTCTTTCGGCTTAAAAGTAGCTCTGCAGAAAATTGGACCAATTTTAAATAGTTCTGAACTAGTTCCAAAAAGGACTAGTATTGGTTCCTCATCAATACCATTTAACATTGATCGAACTGACGCTTTTTACGTATTGATGTCATGAGAAAAGACAATTGTACCCATAAAAATGAATTTTTCCCTATATTTGAACAAGTTTCAATATGAACATTCCCAAACTGGTACTTTTTGCTAAAGTCTTAAAGTAGAACTTAGAGTGGTTTTAAAGTATTCAAACATTAGAGGTATTTATTTTTTATTTCTTGCATGTATTTTTTCTATTTTATGTAGATCATTTTTTTAATATATTGCAAAAACTAACCTTTGCGGAATTCTTTAAATTAATTTCCCTCAGACAGTTTGAAAATGAGAAAAACTGCCATAACACGTGTTCTGATTTAATTTATTTTTTTCAATAACATTTTGGCAAGAAAACAAAATAAGATCAAAGTGAATTGCTGAAAGTTTTTTGTACTTTTTCATAGCACGTACAAATTGCGCTAGAAATGATCTAGTTGGTTTTCCGATTGACTCCAAAATAGCTGCGGGAAAAATAAAAGAATTGCATTTTTGATCTTAAAATAATGTCATAAAATTTTTGTTTATTTTATGAAATTTTGTTCCATAAAAAAATTCTCAGTATAAAAGAAAAATCTTCTATAAGTAAGAATATCAACTCGAAAATGTGTTCCAAGCTCATTTACTTTTCGTCATACCTTAGATTAGTGGAAATTTGCTGGATTGTCTTTAATATTCAAAGCTCCGGGCCAAATACACAATTGCATTAATTACACTTTAGTTTTGAATGTCAAACTTGCTCTAACTGTTTGGCAGTCTCTTCTTATCTATCCTACTGTGGCCTTTAATTTGTATGAATTTTAGCAAGAAACTTGTGATTTATTCGGAGGAACTTTTGCAATCAGATGTTACAATTAAAGGCTGCGTATTCGCCCTTTAAGGACTTCATTGTTTTTATCAGTTTAAATTTTCTTTTTTAGTAGCTCTCGAATGCATTTATTGCTTCAATATTATTTGCTTATATTCTTCTAATGCCATTAAATGTGAATAAACATAATTTGCTTTAATAAATCGATTTGAAAAAAAGACTCATAAAGTTTATTCCCTCAAAAACAACGACCATAACAGATTTAAATTGCTTTTTGTGTTAATTCGCAAAGAATTTATGTATGCTCCATTTCTGAAATGTTTACAATGCGCCTAAATGTATGCAACACATTTGACAATTTAAGAGTTTTCTTCTCGTGTTTTATAGCCAAATTTAGATCGGGCTGAAAGTATGCAGCAAATTGTGTGTTTTATGAGTCAAAATGCTGTGTCAAAGTGTGCAACTGGATGATTGCAAAGTCCATGCCATGGCAATTTATAACCCACAAAAGCACTAGCAGCATCAGAAACAGGAGCATATGGCAGCATTGGGTGGCTGCCTATGTGTTTGTGTAAATGTGTATATATGTTACGCTCCCTATGTGGCGGCCTATAACTTGAACGCGTTAATCAAAACTCGAATTTTACACAATTTGCTGCAGCATCCAAAATAAAAAGCTTTCAGCTTTGGTGGCAACCCCAGCCGCAGCTGTACCAAAGATTTCCAGTCGATGATGAGTGGGACGAGTGGGTGGTGATGTTGGTGATTTTTGAAGGCGTCACGCTAAGCAGTAGACATACAAAAGCGCACAACAGCTTTCCAAGGATGCCATCAACTGTGTCATTTGTAGGCAGCGAATGGCTGCAGTGTCAGGTTGAGTGGCTGTGGAGAGTGGAAAAGGGAAATGGATGGATTTATGTGAGCAAAATAATGCGCTAATATCATGGGGGCGACGCGTCGGTGGGTTAAGCTACTACTGGGGGCTACTGGTGTTTGTGTGGGTGTGTGTCTGTGTGTGTGTTTGTTAACAACTTCAGTTTCATTTAAAAATGTTGTCAGCACTTTGCAGGATGTTGTCGTTTATTTCTATTTCTTTCTTATGCCCCTATCATCGTTGATTTTTTTCTTTCGTTTTTTTTTTTCGTTTACTTTATGTATGTTTTTTGCTGCATCTTGCTCGTATCTTAGCTGCCAGCGTTCGTTTGGTTGTTGGCACATTTTGATCTGATCTGTCCTGCTTTTCGGATGTATGCCACTTTGCTTGTCTCCTTGTTGTAGATGTTATTGTTGTACAGCTGTTTAAATCTGTTGTTGTTGCTGTTGTTGTTGTTGTTGTTGTTGTTGCTGCTGTTGTGAATGTTGTGAGTCTGAAAAACAAATGAACACCAGTGTTGCCATTGTCATGCATTACTCCTATTTTATGTAGACCTCGTTTGATGCTGTTGTTGTAGTTGTTATGTTATCGTGCGATGTTGTTAAGTATTTGGTTGTCATGTGATTTGCGTGTATTTCGACGATTAATTTTAATCACCGTCAATTTTTTTCAACTGTTTTTCCTACATTTCTTTTATAATGTATTTATTCTTTTTCTTTGTTGTTGTTGTTGTTGTTGTCTATTTTATTAAGAGATTGTTTCTTGTTTCTTTTGACATTCCAGATTAAAGATGCTCGTAAATCACTCATCGCAATAGATTTTCTGTTGCGTGGAAAAGTCAGAAGAGTGCTGAGAAGGTGAAGAGGAAGGAGAAAGAAAATATAAGGAGGAGTAGAATATAGCCTAAAGTACCCACTTCAAGCACACTTGGTGAGTACCGGAAGTTTAATAAATTCTAGAAAGCATCCTTGGCGGAAGTATACTATTAATGGTCCTAATTATAGCCACTGTGCTGCTGTCTTAAGTGATCACATGCTTTTTTCCTTTTATACAGTCATATTTATTCAATTTGCATTAGAGACAAACTTAATGACATTTTAAAACTCATGAAAGTAAAGTTATTATGGTAATTTGCAATGTCGATGAGAGTGTATCAGTCAGGTGTCTCCTTGGCTTAAGAGTTTTCAATTACGGAGAAATAAATCCTTCGAAGAAATCGAGGTCTTTTAGTTTATGAACTAAAAAAAAAAAATCGAAATGTTAGCCTTACATATAGAAAAGTTATTTTATGTACGAAATAATTATTTCATTTTTTGAACTTGCTTGGTTTTTTCAGGCGACAAAGAAAGAAATAAAATATGCTTGTTTGCAACAGGCACAAATATTTATTTATTTATTTATGTTAGTATTCTTATTTAATTCAAACTTACAGACTATACATTAATTTTACCTAAAAGCTAATTAAAAACAGTAAGATACATTTAAATTTAAAATATGTGAAAGACTGTTGCATAAATGTATGCATCTTGCTATAGGCGCCTTTAAATCGTGTGAGTACCTTCAACAACTGTAACTTTTTTGATATTAGCTTATCGAAAGGTCAACTCAAAAGTAGATTGAAAACTAATGAATAATAAGATCTATGTAAATACATGGTTAGTTGTTATGTCTTGTGCTGTCCCTGGGCTCAACCCATATTATTATTTTTATTATTGACAAAGTTCTTACAATTTATACAAGCCACAGAGAATAATTAAACTTACAATGAACAGGATTGCATGCCTGTAGCTATGAGGGCTAGTGTCGACAAGCTATCCAATAGTAAGAACAACTGAATAGAAATTAATATGAAAACTTAAAACTTTAGCAACAACTCGGGATCAGCGGGATCGTCACACCCGACACTCTATAGAGGAATGCCCTGCAGATGAAATAAAAGTATTTAAAATAAGACACAAGCATAGATGAGTGAAACATGAGTAAAATTTTATAAGCTAACTAGCTGATATACCCGGTGTTACTCGAGAGTCATTTATATAAAAATTTTACCATACACTTCTCGATTAAACGTTTTTTAAATTCTGGAATAATGAAAAACATGTTGAATTTTATTTGTAAGCTACCGTTAGAAAGATAATTGAACGAGCTTTAATCCAAAAAAGTTTTGGAAAATTTTTGTTGTTGGTGGTTCCATCTCTTGCGGTTAGCTAATTGAATTCAAAGAAGGGGTACGAAAAATATATTTAAAAAACTAAAACTAATTTGTATATGTAGTTAATCTTAAAGCTAGCAAAATTACCTTTTCAACAATATAAAAGTTATGGTCGAACTTAATGCGTCCTTGAGATATGCATATTTTAACATCTTAATAAAGATTTATATTAAAAAATATATGGAACTTTTTAACAAAAAAAATTGTAATGAAATATATTAAAAACAGCGGAGATATTGGCATTAAAAGTAAAAATTTTGATTTATCACATAATTTTTTTCTCATAAGCTATCAATGTTTTATGAAAAATTCGTTGTACTAAAAATGATTGTACTAAAATTTACATTAGCTGCGTTTTTTTTATGGGAGATCAGGATCATATCATCGCATTTGCAAGCAAAGAAGAACCAACAAATAATCCAGCAAGTGATATGGACGTTTAAATTGATCCAATTCTATGTTTTTAAGTGCTGATGACGCTGCAACTGAAAAAACTGGCTGTACTGCATTATTTGACAGTAAAAGTTTGGTAGCAATAGCATTTTCGCAAAATATTTCGCAAAACTTATCTGCTAGCTACATAAGAACATCAGTTATTCTTCTGTAAGCAGAAAATAGTCCCACTGTCTGTAATCCCAAACGTGTGGGGTTAAATTTGAAGAAACTTTTGGTAGACATCATTCTGCTATTTACCCCAAGGTGTATAGTTTGTACCCACATTACTTACAAATGCGGCTCCATCTATCTGTGCATTTAACGTACAGATCAAAACTAATGAAATAATTGTGCTGACCAGATGCGCTTATGTGCTTTTGACTCGGATCACTATCTTGTTGCAGCCAAGATCCGTACACGTCTGTGCGCAGCTAAGAATACACGCAACGTTACACAGAGAAAGCTAGACGTCGACAAGCTGCAATCGAAACAGACAGCCGATGCTTTCGCCACTCGACTCTCACTCCTGCTTCAAAGCACTCCTCCAATCGATGATATATGCGCGCAGTGGACACACATTTCCAACTCCATGCGTGCGGCTGCTGAAGAGGTGATTGGCTACCAACGCCCTCTCCGAAACCAGTGGTACGACCAGGAGTGTCGCAACGCCACTGCAGAGAAAGACGCCGCCTACAAAGCCACCCTGCAGTCGGTTGTAACGCGCGCTGCTAAGGAGTGATACATAGAAAAGAGGAGGGAAGAGAGACGTATTTTCAGGCGCAAAAAAAGAGAGACAGAAAAGCGCGAGCAGGAGAAAATTGAGATGTATGGTGACAGGAATGAGGCCCTAAAATTTTTCGAAAAAATAAGACGCCTTGCCGATGGTTTTAAAACCGGGGCCTCTTCCTGAAAGGATGAATACGGGAATCTAGTGACAGATGTCCAGAGTACACTGACATTATGGAGGGAACACTTCTCTAAGCTTCTAAATGGCAACGCTGACAACAATCCCGCCTATAGAGATGATATTCCGGAAACCCCAATTTTGGATGACAGCGTTGAGGTTCCGCTGCCTCAACGCTGGAAAGACAGAAATGGAGATTATGGATCTCTCACTTGAGATTTCAATCGTTCGGAATGCATTCTTCCGACCATATTCTGCATAGAAGCTCGTGAATGCATTTAAGTAGAGCTTCGCCTCCGTTCTTAAACAGCTCAGCAGGTAAGCCATCAGCTCCCGCGGCTTTGTTATTTTTAAGCCGAGCTATAGCTGTCAGAACTTCATCATAGTCGGGGGTGTGCTCTGTCCAATCCACAAGAAAGGCGATCCCACTATCTATGCCAATTACCGTGGGATAAGCCTTCTTAATATCGCATATATGGTCCTGTCGAGCGTTTTATGTGAAAGATTGAAGCCCATTGTAAACGAACTGATCGGACCTTATCAGTGTGGCTTCAGACCTGGTAAGTCCACCATCGACCAGATTTTCACGCTACGACAAATCTTGGAGAAGACTCAAGAAAAACAAGTCGACACCCACCATCTTTTTGTCGACTACAAAGCCGCCTTCGACAGCCCAATAAGGAAGCACCTGTACTCCACCATGTCTGAATTTGGTATTCCTGCAAAACTAATACGACTTTGCAGGATGACACTGAGCAACACCAGCAGCGCAGTTAAAATCGGGAAGGACCTCTCCCCACCATTTATTACCAAACGAGGTTTCAGACAAGGTGATTCCTTATCGTGCGACTTTTTCAACCTAATGATGGAAAAGATCATCCGAGCTGCTGATCTGAGACGTAGTGGCACAATATTCTACAAGAGTGTTATGCTGCTTGCGTATGCTGATGACATCGATATCATTGGCCATAATACGCGCGAAGTCTGTGCAGCATTTTCCAGATTAGAAAGAGAGTCAAGTCGAATGGGTCTGTCAGTGAATGCAGATAAGACGAAATACTTAGTGTCAACAAACAAACAGTCCCAGCGTCTTGGAACCCATGTTACCGTTGACAATACCTCCTTCGAGGTTGTGAAGAACTTCGTCTATCTGGGATCCAGCATTAATTCAATCAACGACATCAGCATTGAGATCAAACGAAGAATAACTCTTGCCAACAGGTGTTACTTTGGGCTCAGTAGGCAATTGAGAAGCAGAGCCCTCTCTCGACGACCGAAAATCACGCTCTATAAATCGCTCATCATGCCCGTCCTACTTTACGCATCACAAACCTGGACGCTGAGCAGTTTAGATGAAAAGACTTTAGGAGCATTCGAGAGAAAGATTCTTCGTAAGATCTACGGACCAATCTGCGTCAATGGCGAGTACCGAATACGGTGGAATGATGAACTGTATGAGCTGTACGCTGACATCGACATAGTCAAGCGCATTAAAATCGAGCGGCTTTGCTGGCTTGGTCATGTTCAGCGCATGAAAGACGATGCTCCAGTGAAGAAAACATTCGATTCGGTACCCAGCGGCGGTCAACGCAGAAGAGGACGACCGCATCTTCGTTGGAAAGACCAAGTAGAGGACAACCTGACGAAGCTTGGAATTTCCAACTGGCGCCAGCAAGCGAAAGACAGAAATGGCTAGCGCAAATTCTTAGATGAGGCCAAGACCGACATACGGTTGTAGCGCCAACTAAGTAAGTAAGTAAGATGCGCTTATGTTTTATTATATCGCCATATAGCTGAAACTGATTACATGAAAATATTAACTTTTACAGCATTCTTATTCACAGTCATCTTTTTGATAAAATTGTGATATATATATATACAACATTTAAAGTACTATTGATAAAGAACTGAGAAACAACGGTGACGGGAGCCATCACAACAAAACAAATTTAACAGGAGGGGGGAGACAAAGATTTTATATAATCCAAAATGATCGTAATTACTCTAGACACACAACTGCATTCTAAGAGATAAATGGGGACGTTTAAACTATATAGAGAATTTTAGAACAAAATTTAGTTTTATTAATAGTCTGGTATGAAAAAATAGATTTTTAGCCATAACTTTTGATTGGAAAGAGATATTGGGGAAATTTTTTCACAGAAACTATTTCTGAGACTTGACTTTTTTGTAAAAAATGAAAAAAACAACATTTTAGTTGTTGTTCTGATGACAAAAACAGTAAAATAATTTTTGCGCTTAGCTGGAAGAATTTTTGCAAATAAATGCTATGTCAGATAAAAAGTAGCCAGATGTGCAATTTTTAATTGATTTAATTTTTACAACAAAAATAATTTTTGAGTCAGTTTTTGAGCAAAAAGTCAATATTTTGGTCCTTTTTTAATATTAAAACTAAAATATATAAAAAATATATAATATTGAAACTAAACGGTACAGTTCAATCTATTTTTGTGAAGTGATTTTATTGAACTTTTGAATAAAAAAAAATTTAAATAAAATATATTAATAGACAGCGGAGATATTTGCATCGAAAGAGAAAACTTTGATTTTCATGTCGTTTTTTTCTCTTTATTGAAAAATGGCAGGTTATTGAAAATCCGCGGCGCAACAGAGTCATAAAAGTGACAAAGAAGCATAACTGAGTGTCTAGGAATGTCTACTAATTTATCGCTATTTATCCGAAGTCTGTAATGAGGGCAATTTCTAGTCACCAAATGCTTGTCCTGTTAAACAGAAAACTTCATAACTTTATAGAAATATAAATGCTTAATTGGCATAGTATTAATTTCCAAAAACAAGAGGTAAACTACTATGAGTACGATTTTTTCCACAAATTCTTATAATTATTTGTTTTTGAAGAATTGGCCTTATTTTGTTGTTATGGGTGCCACCCTAACAAGTTAACCCATTCTCCAATTTTGATTGGCAAATGCCAAAATAGATTGCTTTTAGTAGTTTACGAGCGCAAAATTATTTTAGACAAAACATACTACGATTAACAAACAGATAATAGATATTTCTTGATAGCACAAGTATGTTCCAGCCAATTCAGCCTGCTATCAATTATGATTCCTAGATATTTACAGGAGTTAACACTTTCAATTACAAAACAGTTGCTATTAAATTCAAGATCATGACAAAAAGTAATTGCAATTTCATTTCTTTCACAATTTTTAAAAATAACACAGATATATTTTACATTTGCCACAATGGTACTGCATTTGATTAAAATGTAAATCCTTACCACTAGGACTAAAACACATCAGTTTTGTTTTAATGCTGATATTCAGTTTGTGATGCAAGCACCATATTCTAAGGCACTCTAGCTTTGAATATATCTCAGCGCTGATCACTAATAAAAGTAAAAGACGTATCATCAGCAAACGCCACAAGGGACATTTTGTCAAGCATTTTCAACAAAGAGTTGATATAGATTAAGAAAAGAATTGGGCCCAATACAGATCCTTGTGGAACACCTAAGTTTTTTTTTTTTTAGTTGAGCTTAAAAAGAACACATCTTGACCTTTTGTGTTCGAGAATTCAAATAAGACTTGAACCAATCAAATACAAAGCCCCTGAAATCACATTCAAATAGTTTCGATAGTAATATGTTATTGTCGACCGTATCAAACGCCTTATGCAAGATCGACGAAAAGGGCTGCAGTGAACTTTTTCTGGTTTAAATCATTATAAATATTTGAACAAAAATTTAACAACGCCTCCTCAGTATACAGGCCTTTCCAAAAACCACACTGGCAATCGCTAAAAAATTAAAATTTCCCAAGGAAGCTAAGCATGCGAGATTTTACACTTTTTTCAAAAATTTTGCTAAAAACTTGTAGAAGCGAAATCGGTCTGTAATTATTAAGCAATGTTCTGTCACCCTTTTTAAACAACATAATAACTTCAGCAGCTTTTAAATTAACTGGGAAATTACCATCAAAAATACTTTTATTAAATAAAAAAGCCAAAATATCAGCAATGCTAAAAGCAATATTTTTTATAAGGTTGCTTGAAAAATTATTTTCATTCGCAGAAAAGGAACCTTTCAAAGACCTGAAATTTTAAACTTCTCAAAAGACGAGAATGGCGTAAAAACAAAGCATTGCTCAATAGGGCGTATCGAAAAATTTAGATCGTATTCTAAGAGGTCTCAAAAGTTGCATAGGGTGGTCAAAATCCACCAAATAAAATTTTAGGGAAAAGTAAGGATGTCTTAAACTCCCGCAAGAACATAGTTGTTTTTTGAGAAAAACAGTAAGAAATCACAATCTCAATATGCTTTGATTTTTTTCAGAAAAACTACATATGTCTTAAAGTAAAAATAAATAAATACTTTAACTAACAATATCCCGCCAAACACGATGCCTTTCTCGATTTTTACCCAAAAGGTCCTGAGTGAATCATATTCGAATCTAAAGGTACATTCGAGGTAGCATAGAATTTTTGGTTCCTATCTGATTGTATAAATTTTGGAGATTTTGATTATTGTGTTGGCATTTTCCATAAATTTGGCTTATTAATTATTTGCATATTTTTTGCATATGCATTTTCTTGTTTTTGAGAAATGTAAGGTTGAATGCAATTTTTCAACTTTTTCAAAAAACTAATTATAAGGTTTTATATCTCGGGCACTAGAAATGGTATCGAAGATAATTCCCTAAATTTAGATTCTTCATATATTTCTGAACAACACCCTGTACAAAAGAATTAATTTATAGCATCAAGTTAGGACCACGATTTTTATTCCTATTTCGATTTTTTAAAAGAAATTTCCGTCCTAGCATGAATTTTATTATTTCCTTAAAACACCTCAATTCAGCATTCACAAAAATTGTATACTAAAATTTTGAGTTTCTGAGCTTGCCCTTCGATCGGTTTCAATTGACTTAACAATTGTTGTTTAGAAGTGTTTTAATGAAATTATAATCATAAAGGAGATATGAACAAAATTGTTACATTTCATGCTTGAATTATCTTTTTTTTATGCATCAAAATAGGAAAAAAAATCGTACCCTTTTCCTGCTGTTTTAAAAAGATATTTTTAGACAGGGTTTCTTTCAAAAGTATTTGCAGAATCCGAATTGAGAAAAATATTTTCTGTACCATTTCTGGTGCCCGAGATATAAAACCACTTATTAATTTTTTTTTGAAAAAGTTAAAAAATTGCATTCAAGTATACATTTCTTCAAAACAAGAAAATGCATATGTGAAAAATATGCAAATTATTAGTTCGCCATATTTAAGGAAAGCCTTAACACTGTAATCAATATCATCAAAATTTAGAAAATCAGAAAACAATTAAAACTTCTGTGCTATCTTGAGTGTACCATTAGATTAGAATATCCTTCACACAGGACCTTTTGGGTAAAAACCAAGAGTAGCATGGTGTTTGCCAAAATATTGTTAGTTAAAGTTTTTATTTACTTTTGCTTTAACACATATTTAGTATTTCTTACAAAAATTAAAGCATTTTGAGATCGTGATTTTCTACTGTTTTTCTCAAAAAACAACTTTGTCCTTGCGGGAGAGGAAGATATCCTTAATTTTTTCTAAAAAATTTTTTGGAAGATCCTGATCCCAATGCAACTTTTGAGACCTCTTAGAATATGATATTCGAAAAAAATTGTAATTCGATACGCCCTATTGGTCAATGACGTATCTCTACAGGAGCAGTTGCAAACTTATTGGTCGGAAATATTTTGGAAATATATTATGATGAATAAATTTTTCTCACTTGAAATGGTCTTGGACCACTCTTATCGATACCGTTGAGTTATTTCAATTATATTTGGATTCGAGCTGTAGTAGCTGAACTCTATTGTAATTGCATTTAAAAAAGGCTCATTATAAGCATAATTGCTCCTGTAAATATTTTCTTCAAACTTAGGAATTCTCCTCAAATGCCTTGGTGCGTCATAAATTTGGAAGAGGTTTGGAAGGCAGTTACATAAAATTTATTTTACCGGAAAAATTATTATAAACAAATAGAAGATAACTAACCGATCTTCTATCTCTTGAGGATTGCAGGCCAAGTAACTTAGGATGAACTACATATGTTGAATGACCATCAGGCCAATGTTACTTTTTAAGCACATATTTACTCAAATGTTCTCGAACTCTCTCAATTCGGTTTAAATTTTAAATATGTTATGGAGCCCATACAATAGAATAATATTCAATTATGTTACGAAACAAAGAAAAATTTAGTGATTTAATTGTTAAAGATCCTTAAAAAATTGTTTTTCTTTTAATAAATCCCAGCATGGAATATGACTTTGAAATAATATAGTCATAATGACATTAAAAATTTAACCTTCGCCTTACCAGAGATTTTTTTACACGCCGTTTACCAATATCCACCCTGGTGACTCAGGTGATTTTATTATATGCGTATGTCAAAAATGCGTCCTAATTATCACCTTGATATATTAATGCTTGAGCAATATTAAAATTTGGCGTTTAAATGGTTACGTAACTCAGGGGTTCAGTAGGGGGAAGATTTGGGGGAATATCAGGAAAAAAGAATCCATATGCAATTAATGGTAATGGGAGAAGTATTGAAAAAATTACCATGAGCTTGGTAGAGAGTAAAGGTTAAAATTGGGAAACAGTTATCACGTAACAGTTTTAACGTGTCTCACCCACCTTTAAAGCTTGTTTAAGCCACTGTAATTACCAGCGAACAAAAATAGATGCTAACGTTGCGTTTGCGTTGATTTGAGAGAGCAGAACATTAACGTTGTATAGCGGTAGTGATGGCTCCAATTATTTGAGTAAATTCTATAACAAAAAATTTGTCCAGAGTTGACGAAAGACATGATTTGCAGAAATTGTACGAAAAGCGTTTGCTGACAACGAACTTTCAGCCATAGGTTTTCTACGATTCATACGATTTGTTTGGCAATTTACCAGAGCTGTTCGTCAAGAAGAAGATAAGGCTGCATCCATAAAGGATGTTTTCGAAATGATTAGCTCAAATTTGAGTGCATACCATCGGCCTCACGAATCCATTACAGTGAATGAGCAGTTATATGGCTACAGAGGACTTACTAGAATCACACAGTACATGCCATCCAAACTTTCCAAGTACGTTATTAAAATCTAGTGGGCCTGCCATTCTGCAACATAATGTCCACTACGGTGGTAAATATGTAAAGGAAAAGTAAACAACGTCAGGGACGTAAGCCAAGATGAGGGGTTTAAAAAGATTTGGCAATAAACAATACACAAAGATAGTTCCGTATCTACACCAAAGGGTGGTTTAGACACTATGGACAAAATGCTTTCCCATTACACCACCAAAATATCGACAATATCGCAATGTTCTATAACATCTTAGACGCGACAGGCCTAGCCAATTTTATAATATGAAAGGATAACACCTCGAATGGGTCTATGAAGCGATCAAAAAGAAGCTATTTTCTCGAAAGCCTTGTCTCTGCACCTTTTTATTTCTAAGATGTCGAAAAACATTAATTTTATTGGAAGGTGTCCAATTAGAACGGAAATCAAGTATATTTAAGGTATTTATTTTTATAAGATTCTGTTGGGTAAATACCTAACTGCACGCTTCTCTGCAGAAAAGCCAGTTACCGGCGTTTGCAAGAACGACCAGTTTGGGCGAATGCAATTTCAGATCGAGATGCAAGCGACAGCTAAACTAAGTGCGAAAATTGCCATCTTGGTCAATCCACATCAGCTCATTACTTACGAAATTTTAAGGTGGGTCCAATTTTTTGTCGACCAAGCGTATAGCAGAAAAGTAACCTATGATGATTTCTGAGAAAATTTTCCCAAGAAACCATAGATCTAAAATCAATCCCAATATCGCGCATATTGAGTGTAAATTTTGTATATGGATTTTAAAAAACGATAGTTTTATATAAAAATACGCTGGAATAGTCCAAAAAGGCAGCGTATGTCATTGATTTTGGGCTTGTTGAAAAGGAATTTTGGCCAGCCCTCCTGATTCTGATTTAATTTTAAAAATATTTTGGCTTTTAAACCAAATTTTGCCAACCTAATATTTAAATATTGTCAAAAATAAAACGATTTATATTTAAAAAAAAAATCTTTTATTCAATCAGTGTTAAAAGTACAATTTTAGACTTTTAGTCTTGTTTGCTCTCAATGCGGGGTATTTTATTTCAAGTTTTTGAAGCTACTTCCATAACATCGTCTCAATTTTTTTCAATTACGCGTAGCGAAACACTTGAAAGTAACTGAAAAAATCGCTCAGTTGTCTGAATATGCGATGGAATTTGTGGGTCTGGCAGCGGCGGATCTTCAAACTCTAGATAACTTAGCATGTGCTCGTATGGAATGTTTGCGGTGAATGGAGGTTCGGATAAAATGCTGTCATCATCTTGGTTTATCAAATCAACATAGTCTAAGCATTCAAAATTAATGCTATGATTTTTATATGTCCTTAATACTGTCATATCATCATATTGGATCATATAGTTTATCTCGATAATACAAAACCTTCTTGATTGCTCTTTCGAGAACCGGTTTTCTATCATCAAAGAACATTGTCAATTAAACATTCTCTGGATGACCGAAATAAGCATTATTTTGAATTACAGCGTTAACAATATTCCTCAGATTTGGTGGCAAATATTGTGTTGAGCGTATAAATTTTGCTAATAGTGCACTGCCGTAGGCAACAACACTATAATACTTTACATTAAAGTACATTGGTACCTAAACTTTCATAATCTATTTTGCTAGAGTTTTCACTTAAAAAATAAATAGTGCCTTAAAATATCTCGATTACTTGGCAAATTAAGCTCACTTAATTCGCTTGGAGAATCAAAATCAATGAAACGGCAAATAACTTGACTCTGAGATTTTTAATGGAACGTCCATTTCCGAAATAGAAGAATCAATGGACTTTGCAGAAGATTACACATTTGTTCGTTTCAAAAACTTAATCACGCGGAGAATTCTGACAACACGTTGTTTTAAGAATACGATCGCTCAACTATAGACTTAAAAAAACAATCGCTTAATATTTACTAGAAATTTTTATTCATGAGTATTTTAGTAAAAATGAGGTCAGTTTTGCAAAACACTGGTTTCAACTTCAAAGTTTGTTTACTTTTTAAAAACTAAAATGTGAAGAATGTAGTAAAATAGTAATAATGAAAAATTTAAATGTAAAATTAAAAATGATCAAACCGTTTTACGCTGATTTTTGCATTTTCTGGCAAATTTTTAAATCAGTTGGCAAAATTTGGTTTAAAAACGAAAAAATTTTTAAAATTCAATCAGATTCGGAGAGCTGGCCTAAATTACTTTTCAATAAGCCCAAAATCATTGATATACGCTTTTTTGACTATTCAATAGTATTTTTATATAAAACTATCGTTTTTTTAAATCCATATACAAATTTTGACCTCGCTATGCGCGATATTGAGATTGATTTTAGATCTATGGTTTGTTTGGGAAATGATCTCAGAATCCATTATAGATTACGTTTCTGCTATACGCATTCTTTGTTTTTTCTCATCCGAACAATTTGACCCGCCCTAATGTACATACAGAAAAAAAATATGGAATAAAATTATTTTTTACATGTGTATATAAATTGTACTCTTGTATCCGTTAAGGATAAGTACTTAAGGCAATAAAAAAACTAAAAAATCTCAATGGAGTCACCCAGGTGGGCATTGGTAAACTACGTAGGTAAAAAGACAAATTTTAAAAAAAGACATATAGCAAAATGAAAAAATATTTTTTTTTATATTATTATAAATAAATCGGGATTTGGTTCAGTGAGTCCAAAGCGTATTTAGATTGGGTTAAAACCGGGGTAGATATTTTGAAAAGAAATGAAAAAGGTCACCCGGGTGGGTACTGGTAAGGTGAAGGTTAATTGTTTATCGAAAATAACCCCAAGTGTTAAATTTAATTTTTACGATTTAAAATATTCTTAGTTAATGTGTAATTGTACAAAACACTATTTGTACATATTGTATATTAAACTGTGCAACATTTACTAATATTAAAAAAAACTAGTAAGGAATTATCTTAGACTGGGCCGAGGTTAAAATACCCCCAAGGACGACGATTTTTCCAAATTTCATACCTAAATTTTGTATTAATTGTTAAAGGTTTTGTGTCACTGTGCAAAATTTGAAGTCATTAGATTAATTTTTGTGGAATTCAAAGAGATTTTACCATTTTGGTGAACGCACTTTGTATGGGACGTAGACGTGATTTTTATTCAATTTTAAACTAAAAATGCATATTAAAGGTTAAAGCTTATGTGCAAAATTGTAAGTCATTAGATTAGTTTTTGTGGATTTTAAAGAGATTTTACCGTTTTGGTTAAGTCACTTTGTATGGGAGGAAGGCGTGGTGTTCATCCGATTTGGCTCATTTTCAAAGTTGACCTCCATTTTTGAACAAAAAGCTTACATATTGAATTTCGTTACGGCTGTTATCGTGACCACAGACGGACAGACGCAAATGGCTACATCGACTCAGGAGGTGATGCTGATCAAAAATATATATACTTTTCTATACCAGCCACGCCTTCTTATCGGCGTTACAAAAGGAGTGGCAAAGTTAATTTACCCCCACTACGTTTTTTAAACGTGGGAGTATAAAAATTGTTAGAAAGACACAAGTAGCTCGTTCGTATAACTCGTAACGATGGCAGTTACCAATTCATTTTACCGACTTGACTTCACTCTGACGTAATTCTCACCTACACTCTTTGTGTAATAATCTGAATCGATTTCTGTTTGGCTCGATCGTTCGAAATTGATAAGCTGTCACATGTTCCGATTTCACTTTATTGGAATCTTTAAAAAAGTGTTCGTGTAAGAAAAGTGAATCGATAAAAGTTCATGCTTTTCTCACTCACTCTGTGGCAGTGAGAATTCTATATATTTGTATAAATGACAGTAATGTTGTGTATATATGAAATATCAAATACTTGCAATTTTTATTCCAGAACAGGTATTTTCGCTTAAGCTAAATTTTTTACTGATTATAATATTTTTGTTTGTCTTAAAACGTTTTAGTTTTCAAGTTAATGCAATTTAAAACGAATGCCCATTTACATAAAAGAAGGAAATTTAAGAAAAAAAAATATGTAAGAGCAATGCAAAAGTACCCGGTTACAAATATTTGTTAAGTTTTTGTTACACATCACTTTGTGTCAAAATATTAACATTCATAATTGTTGAATATTTCCACAAACCTTATTACATATTTAATTTTCTTTAAATTCTTACAATCACTTTTGAATAACAAGACCAGAGAAATGGATCTGTTTGTTATAAAATTTTAGCACACATAAAAAAATTATAAATGCAAGTAAACAGCTGCTTGTCATTTGACTCAATTTCGCAACGTTTCTTCTCAATTTCTTCGCAAATTCTCATGAAATAGGTAACTAAGCATCGATACAGCGTGACGTAACACAAATCCGTAACTTGCCGACTATTTTGCAAAAACAAGCTACAGTTGTACTCAACTGAAAGGTCACTTTGAAGATTTGTGCACTCAGACGTGTTCGAGATTCTATCAAAGAGTTTGACATCATCTGCTTACATTAAACATCTAGGAAATCTCAAGTGTTTAGGTAAATAATTAATGAAAATTAAAAAAAGGTCCGCAATAGCTACTTTGTGAGAAAGATAGATAAATAAATAAAACTGCGATGTGAAAAACTAAATCTCTTTTTATTTATTGTTTATGATTTTTGACGGCTTGAAAGTTAGAAAAATTTAAATAAAAAGAATATTAAAATTTGTAGCCAAATTCAAGCATTTATACTATTATTTGTATAGTTACTTTAAGATGTTTTATATTTTTATGTATTGGCTCAGTATATTCGCTTAGTATATAAACGATGTATGGCTTTAATAACCACAAAAGACTTAAAACCTTGAATAATATTTATGCCTAATATATATGAAGTGCTTATTAAAAAAACATGATAAGCCACATAATATACAAAATTGGTAGTTTTTGTTATTTCTAGTACATTTTACTATAGTAACACCTGCTGAAAAGATTTGGGCTCATTTACAATAAATTGTGAACTTATATGTATGTATAAGTATCCTTTTATAATTAAATATTTTACTAAATTTTTTAAAGTTTTTCTATATGACCTTGTTATTATTATGTTGATTTTATATTATTTTAATACAAATTCTAAATGTTTGATAGTTTCAATCATACTTGATTGTAAATACAAATTCTAGTTGTTTGATAGTTTAAAATCGTTTAATGAGCTTTAGGTTAAGGTTAGAACAATTAATTGTTCTTTGGAATTTTTCCAAAGAAATGTAATGATGGTGGTGCTTCGGTATTAAAAATATTTTTATTTTATTTATTTCAGTGAAGTGGTCAGCACGTAAATAGGTTAGGCTAGGACTCGCCGGATGGGGGGGGGGGGATCTTTATACACTTACTCTAAAAATCAACATTCACAAAAGCAATACGTGCTTATAGATTAAGTATAAAGATAGATTTTAAGAAGATAGAGGAAAAGAGAGAATCGGAATCTAAAATAAAGTCACTAAAAGCATCACAACCAATTTTTATATACTACACGAGATTTAGATGTTTAATCTCAATATACCCTTTACCCAACCATGTCCCCAAATATCATACTCTAACATTTTGATTTGGGAACCCCTGACGGTTCTTATCAGCCGCTTTGGCTAAGCCAACAAATAAAAAAGTTTCAAGTTCAAGGTCTAATTATAAGAGAAAATGTAAATGAGATTAACATTACCATTACAATATTTGCAGCGCTCTCAAATTTAACATAATTCTTCGGAACGAAAAGAGAAATGGAACAATGTAGTGGAGCATGCTAAGAACTAACTAAATAGGGGCCCTCAAACGATACTACATGTCCATCCGACCTGTCAAGTCATCACACATGTAGTATCGTTCGTGTGCAAGAAATCAAGGCGGATGGACATGTCCGATGGAAGTCGAAAGTTTTTGACTTTTTGCTAAGTACGTCCGACATGTAGTTCCGTTTGCGTGCGCGGCCATCCAACTTAGTATATTTTGCCATTTGGTGAAAATTTTCAGAGAGAGCACATCTCGCGGCAAAACTGCCAAACGTAAGAAATGCTATATTTTGATGCGAATTTTTTTATCTTTACCTAAAATTGTGATGGCTTAGAATATTTAAAGCAAAAAACATAAAAATAAATGTTCATAACAATTAATATTAATATTTTTAATTGATGTTAACTCATCGGCAGCTAAAAAATAATGAAGTCTATCCAAAGTCTATCCGTCATGTGCGATGTGTGTGAGGGCAACGAAAAAAGTCCCGTTACTTTATCGAACTACATGTACGTCCGTCATGTAGTATTGTTTGAGGGCCCCTAATAAGAGCACGATCGACAATATAAAGCGCTGATTATAATAGACGGAACGGAGTCAAGTGTCATTGTGGCGGGAGGAAATGGTTTCAAACGGAGTGGCGATTATAATAGCAACGAAAGAGAAAATAATTTTTTTCTAAAATATATTTTAATACAAAGCAAATTCCATCAATTCTTCTTTTCTTATTATTATAAAACTTTTTATCAAAAATACGGAAAACAAAACAAATACAGAATAAAATTAATAGTAGCATCTGTCAACATAAAGTTTTTGCTCAAAACGTAACGGAACGCAGCGGAAAATCAAAAATCTATAGTTCTCAACGTCACGTGCCGCTCCGTTACGTCATATTATAATCGAACTCATAAGAAACTCATGCAATAGATTGTAAAGTGACATTTCACAACATTCTATAACGTTCCGTTCCGTCTATTATAATCAGCGCTTAAATGAGCGTTACTTAGAAAAGTTTGACAAAATTATTAAGAGCTAGTTATAGAAAATATTAGTATTTATACATATATTATAAATACATTTTGTTTTTTATTAACGACTGTCTATATGTTTACGTATATGTTGAGTTTAGTTTATTGTCTGTATTTAAGTAGCTGTTTACTGTAACAAATTTATATTTATTTAAGAATCTTTTAGATAAAAACATATACAATTTTTCTAGTTTTAGTTAGATGAATAAGTCTTTAATATGCAATATTTTAGTAGTTACGTTATTGAAAATTCTATTTGAGTATTTTAATGTAGTTTTATCTCATTTTAAGGTATAATAATAGTTTAATAAGATAAGTATTGCTGTAATAAAAAAACAGAGACTTACCTAGTCATAAGCTGCATCCAGGCCTGTTGCTGTGTATGACGTGGAGTATGCATGTTTATGTGTATGTGTTCTATATGCTATGAAACTTTAAATTTAAGATTATTTATTATTTTACCTTTAAATTTATAACTTCATTTCTAACACTTTTTATGTTTTTTTTTTGTTTTCTTTGGTCTTTGTATATACTAACTATATATACATAAAGACAGCTATATACATATTTGCTTTATATACATAATGATATACTTTATGGTATACACTTTACACTTATTTTAATCAAATAATTACTTTTTACTTATAAAAGTATCTTCTTTCATTTATATTGTAACTTTAACAACTCTTTTAAAATATTTAATATTTTTCATTTGTTTTAAGTTAAACACAATTTTATGTAGACCAAAACTTCGTGGTTATGCTTGTGAGCGGCGCGATAAACTAAATCAGCTTGTTTAAGTCGTCGTGGACTTTGGCCAAACGGTGAATCTCTGGCGAAACGTCTCACGTTTGAGAGTTAATCCAATTGATGAGTGGATTAAATTATAGTTTAAAGTTGAATTAAACTATAGTAATCCCAAGCAGGAAATTATATAGAAGTATTCTTTCTGGTAGGAATACTTGAATGAAAACTGCTTGTTTTATTTGGAAGATATTTAATTAATACTTTAATTAAAATCTATTTCATTTTTGTTTTTATTACTATTATAACTAGATAGTTTACTTTTGTTCAAACTATTTTTAAATTTAAATTAAACTTTAGCTGTACTTAGCAATAGAATTGTCGGCACCAGATCCAGATAAGAAGAGATGGAATATTCTTTTTTCTTCCGGAAGTATGTAATTTTTTCCTTTTTTTTTATATTTCTTATAGAGCTTGAAGCTTGGGTTTTGTAAAAGAATGTAGGAATATGCTTAGTTTAGTTTGTTTAGTTATGACAACAGAGATGTTATCGCTTTCGTGTTTATGTTTTGACATAACATGGTAGATTTTTTTACCAAGAAGATTATTGGCAGACAACCATCCCAGAAACAGCAACAACAACAACAACAACAACGTTTTTCAATATGAAACTGATTTTATAGCAATTTCGGCCCTGCGACAGGTTTCATCAGAAATCTTTGTGATACGCCGTGCAAGCGCATTAGCGCAATGCACCACAGAGGTGATGAGATTTTAAGTGTCAATTTCTCAGTTTTTCTCCCATTTCATATGTTCATGTTAGTTGCTGTATTTTTGCTTTACTTTAGTTATTATGCTTATGTTATTTTATGGAGTCCAACAGTTTGTTAGAAGCCTTCCACTAACAAAGCATGGTTACTGAAGTTGTTTTTAGAAAAACAACCAGTAAGCTACTTAGCCATCACTAAGCGGAAAAATAGGTCTTTAACCTTGCTCCACCCCTTTCAAAATCGCTCGACTTTATATCTAACATGAGTCCTTTAAATGCACTTTATATCTAACATTGTTGCATCTTGCACCTATTTCAAAAAGAAGTGAAACAGATGCAACTTAAGATTATGAGAACACAATAATTAAGATTTCATATCGTAAATTAGCTGTTTGGAAATAAACAGTTTAAGCAGTACCTCTTATAAATATAAAAAAAAATTTTAGTCAATAGAAATAAAAAAATTTATTTTAAAATCTCGGTAATTTTTCCACCTCTTGGCAACGGCCCCGTTTCCCCCCTTTAACGCTACTGTGCAAGCAATACTATAAAAACTGATAATATCTAATAATTCAGAAGAAGCGAGGATAAATATGCAAAAAAAAATATTAATGCATTTTATAAGCATTGGAAACCAATTCTGCACAAAAAGTTGCGCGAAATCATAAGCGACCAATATGAAAACTACCAGAAAACCAATCCAGCAACGATTGAATATAAAAAAGTCGTACTACTACCACCACAAACACCAGCACAGTACAAAAAATGCTGCAACTAGTGCTGTGCTTTAAGCAGCAATTTACAGAAATATACGAGGCGACAGATATGCGAGCTTATTAAGAATTATGTGCAGACTAAGGAAAAAACTTTACCACCCATTGGTAAAAAATGGCATAAAGGGCATAGCTGAAAAAGTCTTTTGAAACTGATAAATAGCAAAAAAAAAAAAAAAAAAAATTCAAAAATGTGCTGCTCTGGCAAGTTTTTTTAACTTTTTGCACTTTTAGCCTTCTTTATTTTGGCTTTCCAGACAGTATCTCTTTTTTTAGTCCTGATTGCAACAACTTCTTAGTTCAACGCAACGTTTGTGTAGGTGTTGGGGTTAGTGTTGGTGGACGTGGCGTCACGTCGTCTTTAGTCTACTTTGGTGTGTGTTTGAGTGCACTTTGCAGACAATCTGACTGTCTCATCGCATATCCTACGTAATGTCATTTTTATAGTTTTTACCTAGTTGCAAAAAGTTTCTTAGCATTTTTTTACCGCTGGCTTCCTTTATTTTTGCTCACTCACACAAATACTACGCTAGTTCCCTTTACTCGTTATCCTCTCGCTCCCTTAACTCCCCCATAGCCATTGTATCAATATTATACCATTATATTGCCATCTCTTTTGTGCAACGTGCTATAAGTAGGACTTTAAGCTGCACTTTGGCAGCTAATGTGTTTTATGAAAACATCCTTTGCAGCAAATGGCGCGGATAAAAACTAATACTAGCTGCAATCTGAGTCGCTGCCAACTTCGGCGCTGCAGTTCGAAAACTAATTATGTTTATGGAATTATGGCGATCCACATAAATTACTTCAGGACGACTTTTTCCCACGTAATTTTTGTATGTTTTGCTCGCACATGCATTTTGTGTGAGCTGCAGGCAAGTTTATTGTTGCATATTTTTTGGAGCGTACAAAATCGTCACACATTTCCGAAATTAATTTGATTTTGAAAACTAACGTTTTGTTGTTTTTGGCTTTCAAACTAATGGATTAAATGCATAAACTTTGTAAGTTATAGCGCATAAAAAAATGTTAGAGTATAAAAACATCGGAATTAGTTTAATGCGTTCATTGGACAATTACGCTAATGAGCCGCTAAGTATGCAAGGGTTGTTTTAGCTATTTCAAAGTGCTGCTATATTTTCCATGCAAAGCGAGAGTTCCATGCAGCGTGCGTAAGGCAATCAAAATGCGCTCCCGCTCTTTTGCGTTATCTTTGCTATGGCCCTTGTTATGCTGGTCGTCATGTGATCCTTGGTCACGTCACTTTTTACACTCAACTTTTGTTTGATGAGCTCTGTGACGAAAGTTTGTTATGCTGGTGATCATATGATGCCTGAACACCAGTACACTTTTTCATACTTTTAGCACTTTTTCAACTGATGAGTGTTGCTGCTAAGTAGGTCTTTTTTACTGTTTGTTTCAATTGCAGCTTGTCGACGTCTAGCTTTCTCTGTGTTTGGTTACGTGCATTCTTAGCTGCGCACAGACGTGTACGGATCTTGGTTGCGCACCACGAATCGTGCGTACATCCAATACATTGGAAAAGTGCCTTCCGTCGACCAAAACGTGATCAATTTGATTTCTGGTTTTTTGATCAGGGAACATCCAAGTGCTACTTATGACCCTGTTTCGTGCTGCGGTGAAGTCAATCAGCCTCATTCCACTATCGGAGGTGTTGTAGTGGAGGCTGAACTTTCCGACTGTTGGACAACATATATTTTCCTTGCCCACCTTAGCGTTGAAGTCACAAAGCACGATTTTTACGTCGTGACGGGGGCAGAGCTCGTAAGCATTTTCAAGGCGCTCGTAGAAAATTTCCTTGGTCTCATCGTCTTTGTCTTCTGTCGGAGCGTACATATTAGGCTTATATTAAAAAATTTAACCTTGATGCGGATTATTTTTGAAAATATTAAAATTAGATACAATTTTTAAATAATAATAATTAATAAAGTATGTTTACGTTAAGCGTTAGATTAAAATTTTGAACTATTAAGTATTTTTTTAAATCCTAAATGACTATAAATCCTCAAAATGACCAAGAACAAACTTCGGCGGATTCTAAGAAAAAGTAAGTATATGTTAAAGTTTTACTTTTATTGTAGTAAGTTCTATGCTTTCCATCTGTGTAGTTAATTTCTGTTTATGCCATAAATGCAGAAACAAAAGGCAGCAACTTTAAAAACTTTTTATAGTTGCTGCCTTTTAAGCTTTTATTTTTTTTAATATATACAAAAGAGAAATACAGAAGGATTCTATGTAATAACTGCTGAACTATTAACATTAAATCATTTTTAAGGTATCGTCAGGATAAATAGTGTTTTTGAAAATACCAAGACTCAGATTTTATATTTGTAAAGTTATAAATTATAAAGGGCTAACAAAAAACCATAAAAGTTGGTTTACTCGAAATCGTAGTCAATTAGTTGCTGCCTTTTATTGTTGTACGGGAGAGCTTTTGTTTATAAATATTGCTGAAAACTTGACAACGTACGCTTGTACATCTTGTAGATGGCAGCCGCACCATCGCATCCTGCCCGAAAACAAAATCACAATCTTTGCCGAAGAATATATTATTTATGATCTAAAAGCATAGGTCGCAATTTAGTTCAAAATTAAAGTGGTTTGCAACTTTTTAAGCTGTTGAAATGAAATAAAATGCAAAAAAATGAAAATTTATTGTTTAGATGTGGATAGCATAGAATTAAGTGTCATCAAATAGCTGGCGCACGCTGTATTATAAAGCAATAGGATCATCTTTGGTCAGCGGAGAGAACTCGCCGAGAATTCAAATAGAATGTAAGTTGTTCTATAAGTAATGCAACAATGTTGTAGGTCATGCTGCTATTTTTCAACTTTAGGTCAAATCTTTAACTAATTATAATGTTCATCTTGGAGCTATTGGGCGCTACTTTTGTAAGTCAAATCAAAGGACTTAAAATTTCGTCAATCCTTTTAAGGAATTTTCATACGTAAGTGTTTTTGAAAATAATCAACTGTTTGACTGCATACTTCTCTGTTACACTTGAGCTCATAATTGCTCCTTAATATGTATATTCCCAAGAGTCAACTTTCGGCTAAACGTAGTAGAGCGATGTTATTACTTCACTTAAATTTATGCCAATCACTCACACCTACTTTGATTGCGTGGATGCTACTGTAGTAGTTGGCAGTTGGCAGCCATAATGGGCCAGCCACACTTACGAGATGATAACGAAGCTATTGCCGAAGCCCATTATTACTCAATTACTTGGCAAACTGTTCTCAAGTTACTCGGTGCACAAATTGCATCAGAGCAACATGACAGCTGTCATTAAATATGCCAAGTGGTACAGAGAGTTATAAAGGAAAAGAGTGCACGAGAAAAAGAAGGACAGAGAGAGCAAGAAAGAGAGAGAGAGAGTATATGGCGCATTGTCTTGTGGGCCACTTACTTACCGCAGGATGCTGCTCTACAAAAAGCTTTAACATTGTTTTTCTTTTTAATATTTCTACATTTAACCGAGAATATGTTACAGGGTGTCGCTAAAGTTGCCCCACTCTGTTCGTCCTTAACCATGCAATACCATTCCGTTGAAAATGGGGTCTACCATGCTGTTCTATTCATGGCAGCACTCAAAAGTTTCTGGCTGAT
This sequence comes from Dichetophora obliterata, assembly GCA_963920525.1. Classification (NCBI taxonomy): domain Eukaryota; kingdom Metazoa; phylum Arthropoda; class Insecta; order Diptera; family Sciomyzidae; genus Dichetophora; species Dichetophora obliterata. The sequence goes on from OY986438.1 coordinate 109,155,986, forward strand.
GTCGCATTGATGTTCTCGATGCTTTGTCCTTTACCAATTATGTAAATTTCCTCTGCTATTAGTTGGATCCACTAACACATTCCATGGACTCACTCACTTGCTCCCCCACAGAAAAGGTTGCATTAGCACTCCAATATGTGTGTTGACTGTTCAACGGAGGATAGCGCTGGCTGCATTCTGTGTAAAGGAAGAACTTTTAAATGACATCGAATCGGTGCTGTTGAATCTTTGGTAAGCAAAGCAGACAGCCACTAGTTGTTTACGTCGTTGTGACAGTCTAACAAACAAAATGAGAGAGAAAAAAAGCAATCAAATCGTTGCTGGCTGAAACACACAGCCAGATATCCTCATCAATTCTAAAATAAGCGATAACACGACATGAACATTCTTCGAAATCGTTGTTATTATGGATGGAATTCGTTGCTTCAAATCATTGCAACTGACTTCTATCTAATGAATATGAATTGGCGTTGAATTTGTTATACGACAAAGAAAACATAGATGTGTTTATAGATATATGTGTGCAATTTAGTGACAATGTCATTGATATTGTTGGTCGAAAGAATGGCAATTTGCAGTTAGCAATAACCTTTAACTTTTCAGAAATTAATGGATTATAAGTTGGAGATTCGTGGGATATTATTTGGCTTTAAATTGATTAAAATATTTTTTTTTTCAAAATAACTTGAATCTAATGTTTTAACACAAATTTTCCTGTAAAAAATAGATCACAATTTTTTTTTAAATAATCATATTTTGTGAAATAAAACGCAAACAGTAGAACAGACATTCGAATAGCAATTACATTTTTAGTTTGAATTGCAACAAAAGTCATCTTCTCTCTCTTAAAGATGGTTGCTTGTCTTTAATTTAACAGCAACTGATAATGTTTCATTTTACAAAATCAAAACATTTGTTGAAATGCAGTAATTTGAGTTGAGTAATTACTAATAGTATTTAAGTTGGACAAAAAAATGTTACAAGCAATATTTTATTGAACTTTCATTACTGCAATAATGTTCTGTTTACAATTGGAAAATTATTGATATGACTTTTAAAGAAATTTAACACAATAGACCAAGCATTTAAGTGTAAATTGAGCATTTTACTAGAACAAAGAAATGTCGTTTCCAAAATCTGCACACTGGAGTTTTTGCAAGTATTTGCAATTGGGACAATGTCATAAATAATGTCGTAATAATGTTCAATGGTCATGTTCGCATGAATTGTTTTAAATGCCTATTAGCAAGCTCGATTTGGAAGAATCTCACATAATTAATTGAAGAAATTTTTATTTTTTCTTCTCTGGAACAATTTCCTAAAAAGCAAATATAAGAGGCAAATATTCACGGAGAGAATACGGAGCAGATATTGTTCCCTATGCTCATAGGTTGTGAGCTAATAGCGCACATTTATCGACTATAAGCAACTTATAATAAAGAAAGCATTTGTGCTCATAAATGTGGAGAAAGACAAAATCATTATATATGAGCAAATCTTGTAAGATGTATTATCAAAGTGTTCATAACGTATGAGCAACTACCCAGTGGGCAATTGCAGGAGTCCGAAGGCCTTCCAGCAGGCCAACTTTAGGTTTTTATAGGCCTCCACACTCCTTGCAAACACCGTTTTATTGCTTGTATGAAATGGGAAAATTTGTTAGTACTTCCGCACTTGCTTTGAAAATGCATTCTTAAAGTACTTTCTTCATAAGGTTGCCAGTAATGTGGAAAAAATCCCATTCGTGGTAATTTTTAATTGGTCTTGGGAATTTTTTTTTTGGAGTTCCCATGGTATTTTTTAAGCCAGCGTGGTATTTTTTAATTGGCGCGGGAATTCAGCGTGGTATTTTTTAATTGCATGGTAATTAAAAAAATTTTTTCTTAAAAATTATTTTTCACTTTTATTAACCATACATTTAATAATAGTATTCGATGAGCTACGTAAGCGTAAAGCTATAAGTTTACACATTTCCTCGAACTTACACTTAATACAAACGATTAAATTATTTATTTGTTTTAAGAACAAGTTTCCATCAAAAAATTGAAATGAAAACTTAGTAAATATTTTTTGACATGTAGCAATACTATCCTGAATTTTTTATTTTTTTGCAAGCGTAAAGTTTACAAAAATTATATTAAAATTCCAAAAATAAGTGAAAAATATAATTAATAAAAAAACAATAATAAAAAAAATTTGAAAGTTTGCTTATTGAATCCATTGGTTTTAAATTATCTTTTAAAATGAAAATGAAGTCACAGTTGACATTATACGCATTATACGCTCTACTTACACTGCATTGTCGTAAGCTGCGTATGTAAAATCAATAACATTTTTGATGTTGCAAAATACGCTTCAGTTAATAAATCGCTCCAACGCTATTCACATCATAAGTACGCCGTTCATTGAATACCACTATTATTTCTTTGTGGTATTTTTATTTTTTTTTTTAATTTTTTATTTATATGGGATTTATTGAGGTATATTTTAATGCAAATGGGAGTTTTAGTGGGATTTTTTAATGCATATGGGATTTTTGGTAGTATTTTTAAAAACAGTGGTATTTTCGTGGTAATTTTTAATGGTCTTGATATTTTTGTTTTTAGTATTTTTTAATTGCGGTGGTAATTTTTTTGTTTACCTTTACAATGGAAATTTTGGGGGTATTTAATTTAATTTACTGTGGGAAAAAGATAATTTTTATGGGAATTGTTCCGAATTTTGACTGGCAACCTTGGCTCTGAGTACTGCACTTCGTTTACTATTCCTGAAATAGCAGACCTTCGGCCTTTGTTAAAATTTAACAGACCTTTCACATTCCTTCAAACACCGTTATATTGTTTGTATGTAATGGGAAAATTTGTCACGCACTTTGCCAAGAAGCCCTGCTAACAGCGCTTTTTTAAAAATTCAAACTTATAGTACTTTCTCATAAGTCCTGATTATACTACTTTGTTTATTTACTTTGTTTACTACTTTGTTACCTAGTTCGCTTTCACATCATTAAATAAAAAATCATTAGTCATTAAATAATATATATTTGTACCTCTTTAACAACGCTTTATTAATTCTTTTTTTCTGGAATAGCTGTTCAACTCCATTATTTAATAAAAGCAGAGTTCCTTTAAAGCATGTGTTTAATAAACCTTTTAAGCATATTGAAAATAAAAAATGTTCCTAGATTTTAGTTTGTTTGTTCTATAAAAACATTTAAACTGTAAGATAAATAAAAAAAAAATCACAGGACTTTCAACTCACATACACATCACAGAGAAAGAACGAAAACTTCTGGCCTTCCTTTTAACAGGTAGGCATTATAGAAGCCCTCATCGATGCAGTGATGTTGTGAGGTGTGTTGACGCCAATAGAAGCAGTTAATACATGCCTTTTTTTCAAGAAGCCTGACTGAATTGCCCACTGGGTAGCGTTAGATGTGTTGCTTAAGTGTTCATGGATCATGCGCAATTAATATTGAATTGAATAAACCTTTTTAGGAAAAATAAAAGATTTTAAATTTCATAATTGTGATCTATTCTTTGAATTTTTAATTGTGAGCTTTGTAGATCAAGTAAGTTTTAGGAAAGCAACAACAACAATGGTCTCCGTATTGTCTAAAAAGACCTAAATTCCGATTATACATGGAACTTAATATTTTCTAGTATCGAGAAATTATTTTGCTTTATTCTAGTATTGGTCTCAACCATTTGCATTGAGCATTTTTAACTATTAATTAAAATGTTGACTTTATATGATTTAAATACAAATTCTAAATGTTCGATAGTTTAAATCATACTTGATTTTAAATACAAATTCTAGTTGTTTGATAGTTTTAAATCGTTTATTGAGCTTAAGGTCAAAGTTAGAACAATTAATTGATCTAACGAATCTTTCCAAAGAAACAAAAACAACGACAACAACAACAACAACAACAAAGTTTTTTCAATATGAAAAGGAAAAAATCACTAGCTGATCTTATTGCAATTTCGGCCTGGCTAAGGGCTTCATCTGAAATCTTTGTGATACCCGTGCAAGCGCGCACTAACGCACTGCACCACCGGGGCGATGAGATTTGAAGAGTCAATTTCTCAGTTTTTCTCAATTTCATAATTTCACATTTGTTGTTGTATTTTACAAAATCAGCAAAAATGTTAAATTTAAGCTTATAAATTAATTTAATTTCTTGATACAAATGCATTTGTTTGTTGATTATAACATAAATTTAAAATTTAAAGTTAAATTTAGTCATTGCTTACAATTTTTTTTTTTAATTTAAAATAAGTGATTTAAAATTTTTTGTTTTTATTTATTTGTTGCTTATAACTTGTTGTTAATCTTTAATTTCTTAAATAAATAAATATAAATAAACTCGCCATTTCAGCCCTTGGAAGGACTTTGACCTAGCTTCTACTGATCAATTGTGCTGTGCGTGTTATTAAATTTTGTATCATAAATGACCGAGAACTGGACCTACCGTGTTTTATGCCGACTCCGAACGGCTTATGTTCTCAAGAAGCTTTACATAGCAATTTTTACTCTCTGAGGTTTGCCATTGTCTGCAGAGAGGTGAAGACCTAACAGAAAAATTAATTCAATTGAAAAAACTTTCTGTCTGAGCTGAAATTTTTCCCGGGCTACCGCAGTTCATTAGCTTTGGGGCTACGCACTCTACCCACTAGGCTACGGCCGCCACAATTCTTTGGTTTCTTACTGCATTTAAAAGACTTTGTATTATATGTGAACATGATAATTAAATTAAATAAATTAAACCATTCCATACAAGGCAAATATATTTTTTTATGACTGAATTTATTTTGGGAAACTGGCCATAATCCCAAATCCAATTTTTTTATTTCCCCTTTTCTTGAGAACATAGTCCCAAATTTGAAATTTTGGATTATTTCCCTTGGCATTATGTCCCGTCACCTCCTGCAGTATATAAAGATAGATAGATAGTTAAGTGAGGAGGGAACTAGTCACCTAGTGCCTCTCTGTTAAGCCACATATTAATGTTTTAAGGAGCATAGTGCCCCATGGTAGCTCACAGAATGGTTCTGGGCAGGAACTTAAAGCTCCTTTTCTGGCTAGTTCGTTAGAAATCTAGTTTCCTAAATATCCGCTATGGTACCCAAATGAGGTGAACTCTCTTATGGGTTGACACCTTAATAAGTAGCTGTAGGCAATCCCATACGAGTTTGGATGTGATTTTATATGCGCTAAGTGAAAGTAGAGCAGCTTTGCTGTCAGAGTGAATGTAAATGTTTTGGTTCCTAGTGGAACTGTTTACACACTCTCTTATGCAGATTTCAATTGCATGAAATTCAGCTTGGAAGACTGAGCTACCTGTGTCCATTCTGGCATATATAAATTGTCCCTGCCTTGAGCCAAAAACCCCAGCTTCCATACCCTCATTTGTCTTTGAGCCATCAGTATACAGGCTTGATAGTCACCAGTAAACCATGGTCTTTCTATTTGCCATGTAGTTCTGTTTGGGAAGGAGACTTGGAACTTTTTGCAGAAGTTGTATTTTGGGAGGCAGAGATCGCAGGGTAATAACCTTAGATTCTCGTCCTTAGTTGCTCCGTCTATTAGCGCTAATTGAGTGTTACTTGGTAAACACAAATTGTTGTCAATGATGAGCCTGACTGTGAAGATCAAAGCTTCTTTCTTGACAAAACGCTGTAATGGTGATTTACCAAGCAAAATCTCCAAAGCAGCAGTTAGAGAAGTACGCATCGCTCGTGTGATTCAGACACAAGCCAGTTGTTGCAACTTTTTGGCTTGGCTTGAGCTGTTTTTTGGATGGTCTTACTTCACTATGTTGGTGCAGCATATAAGATGATAGATCTCGTGATAAAATTATACATCCACATGGCTAGTTTAGGCTTAGGCCGCAGTTTTTACCTATAAAACTGCCGCTGACCCATAATGAGACTCTTGATTTGCTTATGTTATTATTTAGGTGTGGGTTCCATGTGAGTTTATCATCAAGCATCATACCTAAGTATTTGACTTCTTTTGAGAAGTTTATGGCTTAACCGAAAAGAGTAGGTTCAGTAAGATTTTCTCGGACTCTTTTCCTGGTGAAGACGATGATGCTGGTTTTCTTTGAGTTGACATTGAGCCCTGTTTCCCTGCACTATTTAGCTACTTTGTTGAACTACTTTCAGAGATACGATAAAGTTTCCTCGTATTTTTTTCTGATAAGGATCACGATGTCGTCAGCGTAACTCTACACATCGAAGCCATTTGAGCTAAGAAGTTCTAAGAGCTCATCAACTACAATGGACCACAATATTTCAATGATATTAAGGTTAGATCTTTAGATGATCTAATGCGGAGAAAGTGGAAAAAGCTGTAGTAGCTGAACTCTATTGTTAAAAAAAAGATAACTCCTCCTTGTGAACAACCTTTTGCGGCAAGTACTCTGAGTTCTGCCGTGCCCAAAATTTATTTTATATTTCTTACTTTCAGCACATTATGCACCCAATTGCTTTTTGTTCCATCAACACCTTTACGCTGAATGCATTCGCCTTTATGAGCGTATTCGGTGTTATCAAAAGCATCTTCAATGTCTAGGAAGCACCCGATTTCATATTCTTTGTTCCCCTAATTATTTCTCAATCTTGTTCGTAAGGATCTGAAGAGCATGAGTCATTGATTTCCCTGGTTGATATGCATATTGTTAGGAGCGCAGCGGGTGGTCTATAAGACAACCCTCTCTGATATGCCGGTCAACAATTTTCTCCAGAGTTTTTAGGAGAAAGGAGGTGAGGCTATTGGTCTATACGATTTCGGTAGATCAGAAGGTCTACTGCCAGTTTTGGGAATAATTCTAGCAATAATCTCTCTCCAGGCAGTGCGTATAGTACCCCATGCGAAGCACGTTTATGAGGAGCTTATAAGGAGTAAACAAAATCATTTTTGTAATTTAACGTGTATTAAGAGTACTTGGACCAAAAATTTAGAAATTTTAACAAGCCGTTACTTAGCAAAATTAATTTTACTAAAAAAGTGGCCTAAAACTAAATTCTTTGTAACTCAATAATATCCATAATATATATAAAAATTACGCCGTCCTGTTTTTGGTGGCAAGTTTCACGAGTTTTCACTCAAAGCAACTGGTTGCAACAACAAGAATTTTTTTGGCAGAAAAAACCACCAATCAGACTAGACAGAATGTTTCGTTAATTCTTCAGTAGTCTTCTGTGGTTACTGCAGTAAGTTGATTTAAAATTTTTTTTAAATCAAGCAGAATATTTGCTTAATATAAGAATATTATTTCTCTCCGTGTACATAACTCTATTATTGCTCGTCGTTCTTTAATTTCGCTATATTTCCAAATACCACCTTTCTTTCATCTTCCTCAATACCCTTTGCCAAATTCTCTTAGCTTTATATTTTTTCAACAAGCCAAGCATCTTTTTCTACCTGTTCTCATTTTTTCGCTTTTTAGTTCTTACAGATAGCTCAAAGGAATAGTAAGTATCACGTTAAAAATAATAAGGCTCTAGCCGCAATCTCTTTTTCACTCATGTGGTTGTGCTCAAAAATCATTGTTGTCATCGAAATACATGGAAATATTTGAATAAATTGATTTTTAAATTATTCGCTTACATTGAGTAGGAATTATAACTTATTACCTTTTAAGGTAAAAAAAAAAAACAAACAATTTAGTTTGCAAAAATAATGTGCAGGAAAAAATAAGCAGCGATATAAGTTTATGTACTTTGTTAAAAAGCGTGCACTTAATTACATAACACGTAACCTAGCACGCGTATTTTAACAGCTGCGGACTAAAGCTCGAATTATAAAAGATGTAACGTAATGTTGTAAACTGTCATCAAGACGGGACGCAATGTAAGAAAACGTTATAACAGCAGTAGCCAGGCAGTTGTTTGTCGTAAATAATTGGTCGTTCCCGAACAAGTTCAATTAAAACTTCGTCATCCAAAGCTGTGGATATATAGAGCTATCACATTAATAACGAAAACTCAACAAAAGACGTTGTTTTCACAATACAAATAGCACACTAATCAAATTTAACCTCAATGTTCACTTGCTTTTACGGCAAGACGTAATGTAAAGTAACGTAGAAATCCAATTTCCAAAAATTCTATACGTCACGTTACGTTACTTTTATTATAATCACTTGTATAAGAAAGTATTGTTTCAAACAATAAGTGAAAAACATCAATTGACATCAGACCACATTACGTTACTTCTATTATAATTAGACCTTAAGCACTTTTACACATTATTGATAAACAAAGATTAAAAACGATATAAATATACATACATATTTTTTTAAACGATGTATTTTAGGTCGTGTTGTATCCAAATTGAATTTTTCATTAAAAGTTGACTTAGCACTTTTACACATTAAATTAACGATATGTTGGAGTTTGTAGAATTCGATTTTGTCTTTAAAACTTAGCCGGTTTTTTTTAAATGGTATTATTATACATGAAAAATTAATGACGTCATATTTTAATACTATGCATATTGTTTCTTATAATTCTAAAAAAAAATATAATACTTTCATGTAAACACTGGTGCGAGACAGACCTAAGAAAACAAGTCTGTTATTAAGTCTACTCATACAACAACAAATTTGTTCAAACAAACTTTCATCACGCCTTCTATGGTTTAAGCCAGCAAACTGTTGGAGCCTAGATTGATTCGTTATAAAGAACTCAACAAAGAGCACAAATCTTGCAGAATCAATGCAGTCACTTTTTTAAGCATTTGCTTTTGGAGAATAAAAAAAAACGTTGCCTTTGAAAGGAAAAAAATGCACAAATAATTTTGTTTTTTATTGCGCTAAGTTGCGCTTGCAAGAAGCCAGCACGGCCCGGGATCGATTCCCGCCGCCATAACAAATATTTCTGATGAAGCCTTTAGCAGGGCCGAAATTGCAGTAAAATCAGATAGTGATGTTTTCCTTTTCATATTGAAAATGTTGTTGTTGTTGTTGTTTCTTTGGAAAAAATTCGTTAGAGCAATTAATTGTTCTAACCTGACCTAAAGCTCAATAAACGATTTTAAACTATCAAACAACTAGAATATGTATTGATTTAAATTATTAAACATTTATAATTTGTATTGAAATTATAGAGAATCAACATAATAAATAACAAGGTCATATACTTTACTTACATAGTTGGCACTACAACCGTATGTCGGTCTTGGCATTATCTATGAATTTGCGCCAGCCTGCTTCGGCAGGTTGTCCTCTACTTGGTCTTTCCAACGAAGATGCGGTCGTCCTCTTCTGCGTTGGCCGCCGCTGAGTACCGAATCGAATGTTTCTTCACTGGAGATCGTCTTTCATGCGCTGAACATGACTTAGCCAGTGAAGACGCTCGATTTTAATGCGCTTGACTATGTCGATGTCAGCGTACAGCTCATACAGTTCATCATTCCACCGTATTTGGTACTCGCCTTTGACGCAGATTGGTCCGTAGATCTTACGAAGAATCTTTCGAATGCTGCTAAAGTCTTTTCAACTGAACTGCTCAGCGTCCAGGTTTGTGACGGGCATGATGAGCGATTTATAGAGCGTGATTTTTGTTCGTCGAGAGAGTGCTCTGCTTCTCAATTGCGTAATGCTGATGTCGTTGGTTGAGTTTATGCTGGATCCCAGATAAACGAAGTCCTTCACAACCTCGAAGGAGGTATTGTCAACTTAACGTGGGTTCCAAGACGCTGGGACTGTTTGTTTGTTGACACCAAGTATTTCGTCTTATCTGCATTCACTGCCAGACCCATTCGTGGATGAACTGCAAAAACCACAGAAGACTAAGAGTTGATGTAATGATCAACGAAACGGCCTGTCTAGTCTGCTTGGTGAATTGTTCTGCATATAGCTTATTGTTGTTGCAATTTGTTGCTCATGACCTTATTTGGCATTAAGCTCAAAGTAATATCGTAATCTATTATATTTTCTAGTCACTACAAAATTATATGAGCATTTTATTTATGTGTTAGAACCGATAGCCTTGTTCTTAATTCAAACAATAAAGCTGGATTTTTTTTCTACGTGTATGATCTTTAACGCGGCGACGTCATGTAGAAAAGCACCTTCAATCTGTATCATATCTCATGTCAAAATTTTTTATGCACTGTTGTTAATACGATTTTTTATAAATAAATGAAATTTTTTTTTTTAATTTTAAGGGGAAGGAATGTCTGAATTTTTCCAAGTGTGCTTTACATAATTGCGGTATATATTGTTCACACATGAAATCATATATGTATAATATATATGTTTTTTATAACAGCTTTTCAAAGAGCATTCTTAAGAATTTTGCAATTTATTTTCAAAATTGTAACACAAATCAACTGTGTATGAAAATGTATGTAACTTTATTTTTGTTACAAATGGAAGTTTGTTTGCATTTTACATGCATGTGTTTCGCCCCAATTAACTTTTTTAAATTGCAGCAAGAGCTTAATAAGCACTCTTATAACTAGCATGAAACAATTATCACTTTGAAATCTAAATAGGTTTATAATACGTTTTTATGTGTTATAGCAGTCATTTTTACTCCACCCTGACTGACTACTTATTTTAATTTTCCTTAAAGGCATTATTTATGTAAAATTGATGAAATAATTTTTATTTATACGTTACCACACAGCACATAAATGTTGAAATGAAACACAAATAAAAGCTCTCTCATAATATTAACTTTATAAAATATTACATCAATTAACGAAAGGAATATTTTTCGGTTGCAACATATGATGAAGTTTATTAATTTAGCTGTCAAATCCAGAAATGGCAAAAAATATTTTAAAATTTTTCTGCTATACACATTGTGGTGGGAGAAAAAAGAAAGTAAAAACAAACCATTGATTGATTTAGTATACTACAGAAAAAAGTTTTTACAAATTTCTCTCGAGTGTTGAGCAATTGATTGTAGTAGGTGTTCGTTTGTATGTTGGTCGGATTGTTTGTCTTAAATAAACTTGTCTGCCCTTAAACCTATTTGTATGTGGTTTCAAAAACTTTGTTGAAAATATTTACCATGTTTAATATGGAATATTTATTGTTTTCAATATGTGAAACTTTTTTAATTGATGAGTTTTGAGTTGAAGTTTTAAACAAACAGAACAATTAAAAATAACTTAGATTAATCAGGCTGGAGTTACATCAGGTTAGTCGTTCATCTTCTAAGCATAATGTTAAAGGCATAGGTTTGCATAAAGTTTTTCTAAACTAATTAAATTACTTAATTTATTGAGAATTCAAAAAAAAATTAAAGAATTATATTGAATAAATAACACTTTGTTTTGTGGCTGACAATTAATCACGAAACAGTTAAGGGTCGTTTTATCATTTTTTTAACTTGAGAAGTTGGAATAACTTCGGGATTTATTCGATTTCAAAAGTTATTCCATTTTATTCACTTGAATTTCTCAAAAATATTTTGACATGTTGAAGATTTGATATAATTTTCGTTTGATAACTTTTGTCAACTTGCGATTTCTCTAACTTCCAAATATATGACCAGTTATAAATTCTAACTTGGGATATTTGGTGTAACTTATGATTTTCGCTTCAAACACAAGTTTTCACACGTTTTTGCTGTGACAACAAAATTGTTACTATAAAAACATTTGAAGCACGTATTATTTTATCTGACTATAACCGATACAGTTCACCACAATTTTTTTTATGGACAATATTAAATATTTAGGTTCCACTAACCGTTAAAAATGTTATGGCGTCCGTGACATACTGATTACAGTGCGTGGTCGATATGCTAAGAACCGTGTTGGCAGGGGTTAAATTCACTTCTGAGACAGAATGTTTATTCTATTCATTAATATTTATAATTAAATAAACCTCAGAGAGTAATGACCGCCAAGTAAAGCTTCTCGAGAACATGAGCCATTTGGAGTTCGAGCCGTTCTTGATCATTTGTGTTCAAACATTTAATAACACTCACAACGCATTCAAAAGAGGATCGATCAAAGTCCTTGCAATGGTTTGAATTTTACTTTATATCCGTAATGACCGGAACGATGTCAGCTCCAAAGATTACAATCATTAGTTGGCCAAAAGAAGCTTCGATGAGCAGTAATATGAAAGTGCTGTTATTATGTGCACAATTATCAGTAGTCGGTACCTACATTTTTGCATTAGTTCACAAAGTGGAATTTCTACGTGCAGCTGGAGCCATTTGTCAAAGAGAATAAGAAGCTTGCCAATTTCAGTTTGGTGGTCACTCGATTTTCAAGGAGTAGTAGTGCAAATAGTGTAAATTAAGGTATCCCAAAAGAAGGCACCATTTCTGGTGAATCTTTTCAATTTCCGTTACTAAATTTTTGTATATGCCTTTTTATGTTTAACAGCTCTAGTGACTGAATTTGCTTCATTGAAAGGATTTCAACAGAGCAGGTGCAAATACTACAGCTCCATTTACTCTGTATGTTGGAATTTGACACCAAATAATAATATCGTGTAGTCTGCAAACAATTTTCCGACCTTTAGGTTAGCCGGTACGAAGTGTTGCTTTAAGGAAACGCTGGCTAATAGTACCTTAGTAAACTATTTATATGTGCACAAATATATTTTACTTTTTCTCCCTAGTTTATAGCAACATAATTTTTTTGAGTTTGCCAAAAATTTTTCTAAAGGATGTAGTTTATTTGTTGAATAGAGAATTCTTCTCTTCCTCGTATTCGTAGTATCGTTAGTCGAAAAAAGTGTTAAATCTCGCTTGTGCAATAGAAAATATTTATATGTGCACAATTGCTGTTTTTGTGTTTTAACAGCTAAAACGTAGAAATTATGACATTTTTTTGATAATCTTAGTAAGAAAGCCCATAAACATAGCGGTAATACATTTTTGGAACAAAATATGACCATATTTTAGAGTTCTTTTATTTTTCAAAGAAAAATGCCAACTGGAACCACTTTATCTGAAGAAAATCGTTGAAATATAAAAGGCTTAAATAAAGCCGGTATAAAAGTAGGTGCTGTAGCTGCTAGGACAAATCGTCATCGAAACACCATAACAAGTGTTTTTTAAAATACCCTGGCGGCTATGCTTTAATCAAGATTAGTTAAAGAAAATACGTGATTGACCAATGGCATAAAAGACGAATCCGACGTCTTGCTGTGCAGAAAGGGATGAGTTGTGATAAAATTGCTACGCATTTGGACCTAAGGGTTACTAGAAGCAGAATCCAACAAATTTTGAATGAAAATTCCAACGTCAGTTATGAATCACCCTTCTCTTAACCCAGACTTCTACCATGACACATTTCGGCCAGTCTAGCATATGCCGAAAAATACAAATTTTATGAGAAAGAATTTGGGAATATCATATTAAGTGATGAGAAAAAGTTCACCCTTGACGGGCTCGACGGTTGCCAGAAATACCGGCACAATTTGCGATAGCCACGACAAATTAGGTATGCGCGTAACCATGGGCGGGGATCATTGTTGATTTCAGCCGGTTTCAGATACTTTGAAAGTCTCCCCTGTTAATGATTTCGTGCAAATCAAATGCAGAAATGTAAATTGAGTTATTAGATGATGTGTTTATTGAGTTCAAATGCTATAAATATCAGGATAACTTGACTTTTCAGCGTGAAAACGCACCAACAAATCCTTCCCGAGCCACAAATGACTTTCAATAAATCTGAAATATACCCGTACTGTAGTGACCTGCTGTTAGTCATGACTTGAATTCTATCGAAAACCTGTGGGGCATTATTTCGGCCCAAGTTTATAAAAATGGGTGCCAGTTCGAGTCGATGAAGCATCTGAAAACAGTTATTAAGGATGAATGGCAGAAAATTGATGGCTCCATTCTCAGATCGTTGATGTACTTCATGTCTTTCACGCTTAACCAAGTCATATATAAGAAAGGAAGACATATTCTTATATATGTAAAATGTATATACATTTATATTTTATTCCATAAAATCAATAAAAATAGGTTTTGCACATATAAATATTTTCTATTAACTTTTTTAATATATTATAATTTTTTTTATAACAACAAGTTTTTTAAATAAGATATATCTTGTTTTACATAAACTTCCTTAATACTATTTCAATAAAAAAATAATATAAAAACAAATGAAGTTATGTTTGCTTAGAATTGCATTTGAAGTGTTGCACATATAATTATTTTACTGAGGTATATACAAAAAATTGTGATTTTTATTAATTTTTGAGATTTACTGTGAATAACTTTGAAGCCTTTTTTTAGGCTTCAAAATAGAAGCTAGAAATAAAGTTGTTTTGCTTTGCCAGAAATAAAGTTGTTTTGTGTATTCTTGTAAATAATCTCCTTTGGCAAAATTGAAGCATGCGAATTTCATGTGGGTGGATACATCCTTTTATTGTGTTTTAATAAAAATTAAAATATTAGTTAACTTTTTAAAGAAGGCATATGTTTTACTTGGAATCATAAATAACAAAACTAGGCTGGGGTGTATTTAACACTAAAAAGACCCATGCTACAATCTGCAACACCAAAAATTACATTTGCTTATTGATACTTAGGAGTCGTCCATAAACTACTTTTGAAGTCTTATGGAACACTTTGCATCGCAATTTCTTAGTACCTGGAAGAGATTGAACAACATGCATTTTTTTCATTTAGACGTGGCATATTAGTTGGATCTTGATTGGTCACGTTTCGTTCTTCACCATCATCCTCTTCAGTTAGCAACAGATTTCTCGTGACAGCAGCAATTGTGACATTGGTTCCTGATGATCCTTTTTTGCCATAACATGCAGCACCGGTCTTGATAACGCATGGATTATCAAGACCGGTGCTGATAGCGTTGGTGAAATGGGGCCACCACCATTTCTCACCACGAATCCTTATACGGTAATTGGCAACCGCATTATCGTGTATGTCTACTCCTCCCATATTTTGGTTGTAATTGTGTATCAAATTAGGTTGTTTTTTGGATACAAATTTCTTGTCTTTTCTATTATAGCGATTTGTATTTCTCAGTGGCTGAACTGTGTCGAAATTAGTGGCAACGCTTACTTCAGCATTATCTTGCCATCGTACGATAAGTATTTTGTTGTTTGCATCGGACTGATAGTTGAACTCGCCTTTTGTAGATTTTTTACAGTTTTTAAATTTGCACCACACATTCGGTTAGCTCGAATTGTGCCAGTCGCATAAAAATGACGCTTAGTAAGCAAACACATCAAATAATATGATGTGAAGAAGTTGTCGAAAAAGACGTAATGGGCTTGCGGGTTTTCGACGCACTCCAAAAGTCAAAAGACAAATCCCAAGCCCAATTTGCTTATCGTGCAGTGAACTAGCTCCAGTGTAAGGAATCACCTGGAACAAATATCCATTGCACGAGCACAGACACCCGTTTTTGAAGCCGAATCGAACAGGCTTATTGCAAATATACATCTTGGAAGAATGGCGTCCAAAATAGGGCACCATTTGCTCGTCAATTGACAAATTGGTCGCAAATACACTGCAGGTACTTTTGATGTAAAATGTCGAAAATTGGCCGCAATTTATAAAGTTTATCATTTAAGTCAATTGTATCGTTGTCGTTGAAATGTAAATATGTTTTAAAAGTAGTGAACATATTGCGTGGCAGGGCTTGCTTGATAATTGGAATACCAAAATATGGTTCATTTTACCAGTAAGGATGTGCTTGCGGCAAAGTATGATATCCAGAAAAAAATAAGATTCCAATAAACCGTTTGAGGAGACTCGGCTTGCAGAAAGCATGGAAGTTTTATTGTCTGGAGTAGATATTTGTTCGCTCAACTATATGCGTTATGAGCTCGGCGTCAAAAGAGAGGAAAAAAGTTTCTAACGGCGTTTTTCCGGCTGAAATTAAATTAAAAATTCAATAATTCACAGTGATAAGGAAGGCATTTTTATTGACTTACATTCTGTCTTGTTTTTCCATTGTTCATTGCCGACTCGTCATATGAATCAATATCGTAGTTGATGCGATGTGTTTTTCTCCATTTTGGGCTCCCAAGGTCAGCAAGACTTTTGTAAACGCTCTTACTTATTGAAGGTGCACTCTGGACTACAGGTGCCGCGAAATCAGCACATTCTGCTTCACCATCTAGTTCTACTTCTACAACACTTGCGATTTCACCAAGTGCATTGGGTTCATCTCCAGAAGGAAGAATCATGTCTTCGTCATTTAAATCTTCTTCATCACATAAAACGTATGGGGGCGGAGGAATGTACACTACCGTTGCAGTTTCTTCTTCATCACTTAGCTCTCCCAGAATCTTAGCAACTTCACTCATGCACAATGCACTTTTACGAGCCATTTTTTTATTGTACAGATTTATTCAACACTTTCTTTTATTATTTTTGTAAATATTTACCACAAAGAAGTTCAACGCAAATAAATCGTTAAAACTAACAGTTGATCGACAACTGAGTTGCCAGACTGTTGAAACGTAAAAAGGCAAATCATTGAAATATCACGAGATGAAATGGCCACCCCCACAAAATCTCACACTTGATTTGATGCTTCACGCCCATCTCATGAAATAATTTGTGAAATAAATCTATCATGAAGACGCCGATTAATCAAGAAATCGTAGCAGAACAAAATTATTGGAATACACAAAACTACGAAATATGCCGGATTTTGTACAGGGTTTTAGCCAGCGTTGCTTTAAAATAAACTTGTATAAACAAGCATAAATTTTACTTTTACTAATGATTTCTTCACTTATGGCTTGAATTTGGTAATTTTTCCTTTAACTGAACCACTCATAATGGTGATAAATTTATTTTTCGTATTTTTTTTTTATTTTTACAAAAAGGGTCTAAAAAAGGCTTACCAGTTGTTCAGATCCACGCTCCACCAAATTTTAAAAATAAGTTAATATTTGTAGCTGATTTTAAAGCCAATAAATGTAGAACTCTTTTGCTGCTCTAGATTTTTGAATATCTCTTACAGTTTTTTTATAATGATTTCTTAAAGTTTGTGTTTCTTTAAAGAAATAGTGGTAAAAAATGGGTTAAGTCAAAAATTGAACTTTTTTCGTTTGATTTAGTAAATATTAGTTTGACGAAGAGAAACGTAAAATAAAACATTTAAGATCACTTTTAACAAAAAATCAACTTATTTTTCTAGAAATAAAAAAAACGATTAAAAACAGTTTTCCAAAAAAAGAGCTATGTCAAATTGCACAGAGCTAAACTATATTGCACGTCGCGTGAAAAATAACGTTCCAAGAAAACGCGCTTAAAGATTGCGGTTAAAGATTGCGCTTAAAAAAGGTTTTTAAATTCTCAAGCGGAAAAAAATTAAATTTTTTACGATTTATTTTCAAGCCATTTTATGAGATATCGTAGTCGGTTATTTTTATGCTAGAAGGCACTAAAGTTGATTTCTTTATAGAATATATGGCTTACATGTTAATAAACGAAATAAAACCAAACTAATTAAAAATTGGTCCAGCCGATTAACTCATAGATTCACCGTCGACAATATTTTGAAGGACTTGAATTTATCCTCCTCTGTTATTAAAATATAAAGACAAAATTATAAACATATAAAGCATGCGTCGTTATTTAACGAAGTGAATTATAACATATCTTTACTCGAAATACCGTCAACTGAAAAGACCGATTATTTGGAAATCACTTTGATTTTATTCTGCACACATATATTTTTTGACATTGCGTTGCCTTCAAAATCAACAAATTTCCATTTCATGAGTTATAAAAGTCATATCTTTTCTCATTTCCCATTAAATACCAAAAAATTCCCTGGGATGTTTTATAACTAGAGTATTTATAACTTGACTTAACTTCAACACATGGCACAATTACTGACAAGGTAGTAGCGTAGACTGGCTTTTTTCTCACGAGCGACGATGGGTAGTTGTCAAAATTTACTGTTCATGCAGTTAATCAAAGAAATGTTAAAAAAATAAGCAACGACTTAAACATCGCTAGTCAATCGCAGCAAACTAAAAGCATTTCAATAAACTTCACGAACAAATTTAATGAATCAAAGAAAAGTTAAAAATAAGCACATAGCTAGACAACAGCAGCAAACTACAACTCCTTTAGCTGTTTTTGACAACTACCAATCGCCAAAAAACTGTCACGGCTACCTGGTCAAATAATTATACCATGACTTCAACATATAAAATTACAACTTGAACTGGATGAAATGAAATTTTAACTTGAGAAATTAAAATATTTAACTTCGCAAGTTGTACAAAAAGTCTAGTTAACAATAGTTATTGAAACTGCTCAAGATAATTCAAATTATAAATAGTGAATAAAACGGCCCTTAACCCTCTACTGCACGCATTATGATCCAGATAGAAAATTTAAATTTTTTTGTTGGATTTATGTTTGAAATGGAATAATTAGATATGTAAACAAAATTTTTTTCTAAAAAGTAGTTTCGTTTTCGTTAGAAGTCATTTATGGCTGTTCGAAGGAATGCGCAATTTCATGACTTTTACATGTACAATTGAAAAATCAGTAGGCTATAAACTCTATAAAAAAAAAAATATAAAAGTAAACTTATGCTATATTCACACTGAGAGCTAAATGCACATTTACGAAATCCACATTAACGAACGTCCCTTTACTCGTTGTAGGAGTAATAGGGACAAATGTATAGACTAAATGCTCTAAATGCGCATTTAGCTCTCAGTATGAATTTAGCATTACTTACACGTAACTTAGAAAAAGCAATGTTTTATTTTCCGAATTCTCTGTTTTTCTGAATTATAAATAAAAAAACACACGCACTGATAAACTAAACTGAGTTTTTCTTAGCAGCTATGTAAAAAAAGAGACAATAACATTCACCACACATTAAAAAGCGTCTACTAATGCATTTTAATAACTGTCCTGTTTCGTAACTTCTAATATCTGTTGGAAACTCGAATTTGAAAATTAAAAGCCATATATGGCTTCGTGTGCAGTAGAGGATTAAAACCATTTTATACCGGATAATCACCATATGAAGCCAACTTCAAATGGTTATTGCTACAGGCATTTTAGTTGTACTAATAAATTAAATACAGATCATTTCTGAGGGTATATTATTTTCGAAACCACATCAAAAAAATAAATTATTCGGAAAAGGTCGCTTTTTATATCATATGCCGCAAGTAATCCTTCAAACACCGAAAATCTTTCAAAAATTATATCTCCACCATTAAATGGTTAAAGCAGTCGACAGAAGATAATTAAATTCTCACAAGAATCCACTTAAGTTTTACGGTATCAGATCTTGAACACATTAAAATACGCATAACCGAGAATTTCAAAGTACAAATGAAGATTAAATATACCCTTACTCATGTTTGGTTTGAAAAGTTTTTTAGAAACTTGTCCTTCTTTTAGATTAATTGAATTAAAGTCTTGTTGATGTTAACTTTTAAGTTGGTGATTCGTTAGATCAAGATTAATTTTAGCATTGTTTTTTGTGTTTTCTGCAAAGATCTTAGCGTCTTTTTTGAAGTAGATTACGTTACAATGAGCTATTCTTGCGATAAATTAATTTATAAGCTACATTAGGGCTTTAACGTAAGACATAATGGAAAATCTTACACATTTACACTTAATCTCACACACTTCTAAATATACCATCATATTAAAGCAATTTAGATACAAATTTGGCTTGAAGCGGCAGGAATAAAAAATGAATAACATGGGGACAAAAATGAAAGAAAAAATAACGACGAAAGCAACAACGAATTAGCTCTTCAAAATAATTTCTATGTAGAAAGTTACGGAAAAAACAACAGCAACAACAATACTAAAAATAATAACGATATTAATAAGAAAAACAACAAAAGCAACAACAAAAGCAAGCAAAATTATCAACCATAACGACAATAATATACAATATATGTATAATGAACATACTCATAAATATAGCCATGAAGTTGTTTATCAATGTTGTTCCATCTAAACGTGCGACACGCAGACACAGAAGCAGCAGATGGAATCTGTATCCTTAAAACACACTTTCTGCCAGCTCCCTTTAATGTTGTTTCTGTTTGACTGTTTGTTTTTGTAGCTGCTTCTGTTGCTGCTGTAGTTCAATCTCGTTGAGCCAAAAACGATTTTGGTCGCAAATAAATTTGCTACCGTAAATTAGTTGCTTGTTTATATTATGAATTTTGATGCTCATCGTTGTCATCGTTGATGCCATCATCATCATCATCAACCATGCCATCACCATCGCCATCAATGCCATCATCATCAAAACCAACAACATCAAACCGTTGCTCACCTTTTTTACGCTTGCTCGCTTTTCTAAGCACTTTCACAAGCGGCAGCAGAAACAGCATCAGCATCAGCAGCAGAGCGTTGCCACATTGTGAGAACTGTTGAGTGTCTCTGCGCATTTGACATTCAATTTGATTGCTACTCGAGGTAACTTTATTAAATAGGTGTGGGAGTTGTGGGCGGTATAGTTGGTGGGGGTGACTGTGAGCTCGATTCGGGCTGTTTGTTGGCAGGTGCGTTTTTGTATTCCTTTTTTTTAAAGTGTCTCTTTCACCATCCTGGTTCGTGCTCATGTTTGACTTGGTTTTTGTCGCTTTTGATATTTGCTCACAAATTTCAACGTCATTCGTGTGGAAGCTTGGAGTAGCGTAAAACCAACACCATCAACAACAACTATTTGCATTTATCAACAGCAGCCGTTATTGAGAAATAACATTATTTAGAAGTTTGTGTTTTATCAGTCCGTGTGCATGTTATTTGCCAAGTTTTATAGTCAATATTTACACAATTTCACGTTAGTTAGTGATGGTCAGACAAGCGCACAATATTCTTGTTTTGTTGTGGTTGTGTTTTTTTTGTCCCAAAATGTTGGCAAAGGTTTTTTAAGAAAAAATTAAAACCTTGCTTTCAAAATTAGTATCATCTCCTTCGACTTATAAATTATCTGAGTAAGAGAAAAAAAAATTTATTTAAATTAATTCATATTAAATTACTTCCAATTTTGCATGTTTTTATGGAAAATTTTTGAGTCGAATGATTTTTAATAAAATAAGACTTATGTTTATACTAAATTGCCTTATTTTTAGCTGCATTTACATATAGCTGGACTTACAATTTATAAACACTTATAATTAAAATTAATACGAAAAATTTATAAAAATTATTGCTTTTTCATAAAATGATATTTTTTAAAAAAGTGTATTGCAACATCGATAAACACTAGACCTAAACCACGACTGACTTGGCAACATTGCTTAACACGTGCAAGCATTTTTCTAAAGATCCTTACAAGGCATCTTACATATATGTCTGTGTTCAACATTCTGGAAAGTACATATTTAATAGAGGAATTTAAAAAAAATGTAATTCCTAATGAGATTTTTTATTTCTTTAAGTCTAAAGCACGTGGCTTTTAAATTTTAAGCCGTTCGGACAACATTTGATAGACCCTGTGTAGAATGATTCTAATGGAAAAAATATGTAACTATACATCTCAACTTTATGTATACCTATTTCATTAAATTTACCTTTATAATAAACTATCAAAAATTGAAATTTAACGAAAATAAACCAAAATTTGATTTTCCACTTATCTAAAAATATATATATTATACTGACTGGTCCTTATTTGTATGGAGAAAAAACAAATTTCGTTTGTTTTTCGTGAGCACAATTTTATTTTGTTCCTTAATATAAAAAACGCATAAAGAAAAGTTTCAAAGAAATTGGAAACAAAAAAATAACACGTGCCGCCAGGTAGAAATTCCAAAAATTATAAAAAAAAAGATAAAGCAGCAATTCAATTTTGAGCGTACCGGCCCTACGGAACGACCATATCCGATTTGGGTAAAATTTCGAATAGAGCATCACTGAGGGAATAAAAAATCTTTATTTAAAGGAAAAAATTCTGGAGTTATTATTGGCGGAGTTACAGGGTGGCAAAATCGGCAAAACGTCGAAAATTGATTTTTTTATGGTTTCAAATACCGTTGGAAAAGTAATTAAACGCACTTTAATTCAAATTTGAATTAAAATTAATTGACCAATAACGAGATATTTTTGTTTGAGTTGATCTATTACCTAAAACACGTCTTTTTACCGACTACGTCGACTCAAAAACTTTTTAAAAGTTTCTGTTTCTGTTCAAAAAGGCTTAAATATGCATACTGAAAATTACTTTTGAAGACATTTTAACAAAAGCGACTTATTTCCATACAAGGTTTTCATTTTTGTATAATATTTAATCAAACGGTCTTATCAAATTTTTAAGGTAAGAAACTGATTATTTAATGAATGAAAGTCCTCAATGAATCCTCAATACTACATTGAAAAACCGACGAAGTATGTGAACGTATTGAGCCCGACATAGGGCACTTACATTTTCAGTGAATTAATTATTTGTCTGAAAAGTTCTCATGTTTATTTTATTGTTGTGTTCATTTTATAAAATGCTTAAAAACCTTATCAAAAATGCCTATTTCTTCAGTGACTGCACAAAAGGACATTTTCTTAAATTTGAAATCTCTATAACTTTGAAACCATTAAATTTTTCTATCCATGCTCCACACAACAAGAACTAGACTTTTTTCAGTTTTTTTCGACTTCTTACAATTTCGAAATAAGCTCTTTTGAACAGACACCAAAATCCCAGAATCAACAAAAATACGAAAATGCAAAATAAGAAAGAAATTTAAAAAACTATATTTATCATTTAAAATGATTTCAAATATTTTAAAAAATATTTCGTATTTTCGTTTAAAAAAATTTGGCACTAAATTATATAGTAGTTTTAAATATTTTAAAATAGCAATTCTACAACATTACCAAAGTGATATATAACTGTTAAATATCTCAATTGACGTTACTAAACTAGTTTAAATTAAAATTAAATTATTTTACATTATTAAATTAAATTATTTAATAACAACAAAATATGTGAATGGATAATCTTGATCACATATGCATTCAGTTGGAACTGCGATAGCAATTTCAAAATCAAAAGTTTTTATTGTTTTTATAGCGTCCTGTAGCTCTTCTTCCGCTAAATATGCTTGAGTTCCTTGTAGTGTACCATTCATGACAGCTGACCAGCGTAACCCTTCCCGAACATAAAATCGCTATCTTTCTCGAAGTCCTTATATTATCTATGATCTGAAAGCATAGGTCTCAATTCAGTTGAAAATTGAAGTGATTTGCCGTTGCCGTTGCCGTTGCCGTTGCCGTTGCCATTGCCATTGCCATTGCCATTGCCATTGCCATTGCCATTGCCATTGCCGTTGCCGTTGCCGTTGCCATTGCCATTGCCGTTGCCGTTGCCGTTGCCGTTGCCGTTGCCGTTGCCGTTGCCGTTGCCGTTGCCGTTGCCGTTGCCGTTGCCGTTGCCGTTGCCGTTGCCGTTGCCGTTGCCGTTGCCGTTGCCGTTGCCGTTGCCGTTGCCGTTGCCGTTGCCGTTGCCGTTGCCGTTGCCGTTGCCGTTGCCGTTGCCGTTGCCGTTGCCGTTGCCGTTGCCGTTGCCGTTGCCGTTGCCGTTGCCGTTGCCGTTGCCGTTGCCGTTGCCGTTGCCGTTGCCGTTGCTGTTGTAGTTGCCATAATGCTAATATATTGGATTTTTATAATGTCTAGTAAGCCTCTGCACAAATACACTCGTTTTTTTCTACAACAGTAGAGCCAACAGTGCCGAGTTCAGAACATAACATAACTCTGTTAAGTCAAGCAGAACATAACCAATTCATTAAACGACAAGAACCGAGCAGTGCAGAGCACTCGTCGGCTTCAAAGCAGAACTTGTTCGCCGCTTGCTTTACCAGAACACGATGTTATTCGTTCTATAAAACAAAATTGATTGATAACAGCGAGAAAAGCATCGGTCACACCTAACGCAGCAGAACATTGGGAAAGAGATTAAGGGCTAGGAATTTCATGCAAATGCAAGTTTTACTGGGCATCTTAAAGCGCAAATGGTTATCTTTGCGAATCATGAAAATTCCTTCTAAATGGCATGAAAATTCCCAATAAATGCATGGTTTTGCATATTTTACAAAAAATGCTTATTTTTGCATATTAATTGCGTATATTTTTTGCAATCATTAAAATTTAATACGACATATTTTGGAAAAAGATAACTTAGAATTATTAGGTACTTTTAAATGCACTTTATTTTTTTTATAAATTAATTTTATATGTATTTAAAAATTAATTGTTTTTTTTTTTTGTTAATTAAATGCAATATTTATTTTTTAACCGATAATAAAATATAAGAAAATATTTTTAATTGCATATTTTACCTTTTTTTGGCGAATATTTAAGAGTTTTAAGTTCATATTGTATGTGCATATTTTCGATTTTTATGTTCAAATCGTGATATTTTGCAAATTTTAGTATTATTTTATGTGATTTCGGAGGGTATTTTTTTCATCATTTTAACTCGAATTTTTTAGAAATATTTAAGGTACTAGAAAAATAACGCCAGTATTTTGTGCCAGGGCCGTAGTCCGGATTTACCCATGGGAGGGGATCTTGATGAAATTTTTTTCAAAATTAATATATAGGTACAATTATTTGTTTCATTTAATTTTTACTTTAAGTTTGCAAAAACTATTACACCAGCCAATATATTTACGAAAAACATGAATTTTGGAGGTGTTTGCAAAATGGCTTAGCTCACTGGCGATTATCGTAAAACAAAAGATACAAAACCCCCTTAAACTACCCTTGTTTACGGGCCTGGATTATTTTCATTTTGTGAATTTTTTTAAAGTGTGGAAGTGTCCAAACATAATGCCATTCGAGCCACTCCTTTTGAAACTTCAATTTGTAACCATCATAACCAACTTATATAAAGCATTTTTATTTAGCTGTGGGTGGTAAAAGGGGGTGTGGCTATTTTTTATTAATCGAGATATTAACCTTAATAACATATGTTGTATATTTGGTGGTCCTAGGTGTTACCGTTTCTGAAATTTTAACAGACACAGCATGAACGATTGTGTATATATAGAAGGGCGGTAAAATTAGGCGTGGCAGCATTTGAACATGACCACTACTTGGTCTCATGGCACATTATTTTTTCATTATAAAACATGCAAAACTCGGTAATAGCTAGATTACGCCCACATTTAGCTGAGTTGCCGAGAGTAACCATACGAACTAAATTACAAAATTTTAATCCAATGCATCAAAATAAAGCATTTAAATTAATTTGTGGGCGGTAATAGGGGTTGTGGCAACTTTCGTTTTTTTATTATTAGAGATATAAACCTTGATAACAGATGTTGTAAATGTGGTGGCCTAAGTTGTTACCGTTCCTGAGATCTTAAAAGACACTGTACAAACGATTTTGTGTGTAAAGACGTGGCGAAAGTAGGCTTGGCAACATTTATGTACATAGTGACCACTACTTGGTCTCATAGCACATATACACCAAGTTGGTCTCATAGCCCATATACACATGCACAACTCAGGAATTATCCTTCGTACCTGAAACACACAAAAAGTTTTTAGTACTAATTGCAAGCTTTGAAAAATAGTAAATCGGTCATGTTACAAAGGATTGCATCCTTTTTAAAGATTTGATTAATTGTCCGTCTTATCATGTTTCAATCTTTTTCATTATTGTTTCCCTTCAAGTTTTTATAAATTTCCAAAAAAACTTTAATGAATTTCTTTATTTCGCAAAAACCTTTGATAATAATATTTGCTGTTGAAAAAATATTCAAAACCAAAAATGGCTTTCTTAATGTTCTTTCGTATGGTATGCATAAATGTAGGGTTTATTTAAAGTTTATTAAGCTTATCGTCAGCCTTTGTAGTCTAGTGGAGAGTGCGCTAGACTATCAACCCAGAGGTTCCTGGTTCGAATCTGGGTTCGGGCATTGTTCTTTTCACACTCTTTGTTCTTTCCTGCATTTAAGAATTATGGAAAACTAAAAATCCACAACTAAATAGTGGAAAATGTAGAATAAAAGACAGAAACAACTAAGGGCTGGAAATACTTGCCGAGGTTAAAATTTTAGATTTTTTTTTATGTTTGTTTATTTTGTATTTTCTTCAATTTTGTTTGCATAAGAAGTTATAGTAAGTGAAAGAATCATGACAATTTCTCAATTATTTTCTGAGTTACACTCTCAAATACCCCTTTAAATACTGCCACAGCAACAACAGCGCAACCTACCGGGTCAAACTTTAGACTTCAACCATCTACAGACCCAGCCGCACACACACTCACACCAAATTTCATCCGAAATCGGTCCAGCCGTTAAGGAGGAGTTGGCCATTGACAAGGCCATATACAGAAGAATTTCATATACAAAAATATTCCCCGGCAGACGTTTTCCTGCCACCGCCTTACTGCCATTTAGGAATTTTCATGCTAATCATGAACTAAATTACCAAATTTTAGTCTAATACAACTAAAACCGCCCGAAATATAGCATTTTTGATGACTTGTAGGCGGTAAAAGAGGGTGTGGCAAAATATTTTTCCCCTAAAACCATCTAGAACTCAAAACAAATCGAGTGCCAAAATTTGTGCTTAATTTAGCTTATACCTATCGAACTTTGCTTCACTCCATGCTTATGCTACTCAAAAAGGGGCGTAAACATAGTGCGACCATGCCGATTTTTAGTACAGTTTCTGAAAGTAACGAATAAAAAAAAATAATTGTGAAAAAATTTTAAAATCACATTAATCAAATCTATCAAAAAATATCTAATTATTTATTGCTGTACATCGCTATTAGTTGCTGTTAAAAAAAAAGAATCCGAATATAAAGCCGTACGAGCTTCACCGCATGGACTTTAAGTCCAAACAAAGCGGACTTTCTTCCCGCAAAACAAAAAAGCCTCCGGACAAGACTCCGACCAGACCAGCTGTTTCAGCTGCTGATGCTGACCGTGTGACTGCTGCTAATGCTGTTAACTGCTCACCTCCAGATACAACAGCTCTTTCTGATGTTGCTAACTGTTCTCATCCTCCTGCTTCTTTTGTGTATGTTGCTGATGCTCTCCGTCCGTCTTTTGCTTGTGCAGCTAACGGTACACCTTCGGTCGCTAGCGTCCATCTGACTCCCGCTACTACTGCTGCTTGTCCTGTTAATATCATGTTGCAATCCACGCCTTCTGAGCTAAACCCCACTCCTGAGCAATCTATGGATTTTACTGATTCGCCGACTCCGGGAACTTTAAATGCTGCAGAAGAGGACTCTTCTCTTAGAAGCCAAAAACGCATAAAAAGGACGAATTCTGGTATTGCCAAATCATCGAAGATCCCAAATACAGCTTCACAAAACAGGTTTGAGTTGTTGGCCGATTTAACTTTTGATAATATTTCTAACAATAATAATATAGTAAATGCTCCTATTGTTAATACACCTAATGTTAATGTTTCTAATGTTAATGCTTCTAATGTTAATGTTAATCATAAAACGGGTAGATTTCCAGGGCCACTTCCTAAGACTACAAAATTTTGTCCACCAATTTTCTTATTTAATTTAGATGTTAATAAATTGATTAGCCAATTAAATACTAAGATCCCTAAAATAGAATTTAAAGTAGTTAATGTAAACAAATTTAAATCCAAAATATTTTTTAAAGAGCTCTCAGTACATAATGAGATGATGGAGCTATTAAAAAGTAAGGGAATTCAATCTTATTATTTTACACCGCCAGAGCTTAGGCAGCCTTAGTAGTGTAACAATGGGAGTTCTGGCACAGATTTCCCGGTTCGAGTCTTTGCTAATTTGGAGGGCGCGGCTAAGAGTATGCAATGAAAAATTGTTATAAAAATACGTTGCTTAAAAGGTTTGTGTCTCGGGGTTCTGAGCTTTGTAGCTTGTGACGGCCTAAGAGTATGCAATAAAAAATTGTTATAAAAATACGTTGCTTAAAAGTTTTGTGTGTTGTGGGTTTCTGAGAAGATAAAAACTGTAGTAGGCACTTTGAAGTAATGTGATTCATCACGCATTGCTTGCTGAGTTAAATTTATCTTGAACTTGAGAATACAAACCATGTTCTTGACCTTACTCAACTATGTCGATATGAATTAAAATCAAAATAAAAACAAAAAAGGGTTTATTTATACATGAATTCTTTAATATATAGATACATTCTTATAACATTATAAGTAAAATATAGCTAATTTAATATTTAAATTATTCTTCTGATTTCGCTGGTTAGAGGTGAGTATTCAATTAAACGATCGTGGATTACCAAACAAGATAAGGCAGCAAGGT
Organism: Dichetophora obliterata; assembly: GCA_963920525.1. Lineage (NCBI taxonomy): Eukaryota > Metazoa > Arthropoda > Insecta > Diptera > Sciomyzidae > Dichetophora > Dichetophora obliterata. Next base: position 109,184,183 of record OY986438.1, read on the forward strand.
AGTTGTTAAGCATTTTAATAAATTTAATATGAGTTGGTTGACTAATGTAAAGACAAATTATGAAAGCAGCAAAGGCGGCTGCGACGGCTGCGGGGGTTAATGATAAATTAAGCTAGAGAGTGAAAGCGTCATCATAAGCATGACCATACTCAACTGTGCTGATATAAATAAAACAAAACGAGTTGATTTATATATGAATCATTATTGTTCTTTTATTGATTTGTTATATATAAATTGTGAAAAATTGATTTTGTATTTAAATTATTCTTATGATTTCATTTGTTAGAGGAGTGTATGGACTACCAAACAGTAAGCTGACGTTTTGTCTGAAATCGGTTTGTTTGCTTCGGTGTAAAATTCAATTCGTACATCAATAGGCCCCGTTTTAACTGCTTCATTTTGATGTGTTACATCAACAACAATAAGCAGCGCTGTTGCCTTATATTCAGCAACATTGAGCGGATGTTGAGGAGTTTATAGCGTAAATGATCATTATTTTTACTCTGGCTTAAAGTGAAGTCTTATAGAAATTTTTTCTCCTCGAAAATTAATAAGGTCACCGTCTTGATTTAAGACTTTTATTATTATGCTTTTTATTTGTTGACAGTTGACGGGTAAGTAAATGACATTTCGAGGTTTTTCATTTATTTTATATCCTGGTGAGACATCGAGAGGAAATTCGTGAATAGTATGAACTGATGTGTTGTTAATATATGATCCAGTTGTCAAGTTGCATTCAATTCGTATTGTGTTTATATTTGTAATATTTAAAGGTAAATTAGATTCAAACTTTTTTCTAGTTTTATCTGACTGACCTTTATGTATATATTCCGTTTTTTCTATCTCTTGTAACGGATCTATAGGAACCACTTCTACAAATTCCTCATACGCCAACTCATTTACTATCAACTTTCTTATACTGAATCCCAGCACCTGTCCTATACTGTTTGGTTTTGAAAAATCTATGTCCACGGAGGATACAATTTCAATTTTAAGAGTGTTGTTGTTTGATTTAATTTCCAGGAAAATTGAATCATCAAGGTCTCTTACGGCTGATTTCAAGAAAAACCCAATATCCTCAAATTCATATGAACCAATTGGTATTGTAATAGTATGCGGCCCGATATGAAATAAATTGTTGTGGACATCTACATTGGGTATAGAATTAAATGTTACAAAGTCTACAAGTCCGCAAACATATTTTGTTGCCAATTCAATTGGTGGAAAATATTTTCCAATAAGAGTTGACGTGGTTCCGCTTAAAGAGATTGTTATAGACATTATGAGTAGTCGTAATGAACTGAGCATCTATACATATTTTTCCCCGATTTAGTATTAAATAATTACTAAAATAGTTTACAATTTTCTTTATTCATATTCAAATTAAATTTTGCTCAAAACATGAAGATACTAACTGACACTGATAGTGATATTGATACTTATCTGATATTGATGCTGATACTGATCGGGTGCTGATACTTATCTGATACTGATCTGATACTGATCTGATACTGATCAGATACTGATCAGATACTGATCAGATACTGATCAGATACTGATCTGATACTGATCTGATACTGATCTGATACTGATCTCATACTGATCTTATGCTGTTCTGATGATAATCTGATACTGATCTGATACTGTAGTAAACAGTTTTACAGTTAGATGTGGCAAGTCGTTAACAATTATTAATAACTAGTTGTCATAGTATTTCCGTTTAGTCCTACATCAACTCTCGATCGAAGACATATAAAAAGAATCTGTTGTCAACATTAAACATAAAAAATTGTAAGTTCTTGAGATTTCAGCTTTAATCATGAACGAAATATTAAATGTCCTTCAAAAACCAATATATGATGAGAGTATTATAAAGAGGGATTACCATAGCTACTCTCCATATTTAAAATCATTCAACAATAACGATGAGATTCGTATACCAATTCAAAATCAGGATCTCTTTGTCCTACCAAGTGAGAGTATGATTTACATTCATGGCTTCATAGTAAAACGTGAAGGTGGAAAAGATGTGCCAACAACAGGTGTGAAATTTAAAAATAACTTTGTGTCATATTTGTTTGATGAAATTCGATATGAAATTAATGGTTTTGAAGTTGATCGTACGCGCAATCTTGGAACTTCAACCACCATGAAAAATTTTGTATCATTGAATAAAGCTGAAAGTGATGCATTAAAAAACGCTGGGTGGTGCCCTGATGAAAGTCTAACTTTAGAAAAAAATCACTTTAGTTGCTGTATACCGCTGAAAATGTTGATGGGATTTGCCGAAGATTACACTAAAATAATATTAAATTCGAAGCATGAGCTTATCCTTCAACGTTCTTCATCTAATGATAGATCATATCATCCTACTAATGCCAAAGATCAATTAAAATTGACAATACTGGATATAACATGGAAAATGCCTCACATACAACTATCAGACTTTTCGAAATTGGAAATGTACAAGATAATTAACAATGAAAACCCTATTTTAATGGCTTTTCGAAGTTGGGACTGTCATGTAAACCCTCGGATTTCAGAAAGTAAAAGTACAAAGGTTTTATGGAATGTAAAACTGAGTCAGCAAAATGAAAGACCTAGATTTCTTATCATTGGCCTACAAAATGAGAGGAGTAAAGAGGAAGGAAATACATTCGATCATTGTAATATAACAAATTTAAAAGTTCATTTAAACTCTGATTCATATCCCTATGATGATTTAAATACGCGCTTTGAAATGGGGCAGTATGCTCTTCTATATGATATGTATGCAAAATTTCAACAAAGTTATTATTATATGCGGGAACCTCAACCATTGCTCAATGTTGTTAAATATAAGGCAACAGCGCCGCTTATTGTTGTTGATGTAACACATCAAAATGAAGCTGTTAAAACGGGACCTATTGATGTACGAATTGAATTTTACACCGAAGCAAACAAACCGATTCCAGATAAAACGTCAGCTTACTGTTTGGTAATCCATGATCGTTTAATTGAATACACGCCTCTAACAAATGAAATCATAAGAATAATTTAATTACAAAATCAATTTTTCACAATTTATATATAACAAATCAATAAAAGAACAATAATGATTCATATATAAATCAACTCGTTTTGTTTTATTTATATCAGCACAGTTGAGTATGGTCATGCTTATGATGACGCTTTCACTCTCTAGCTTAATTTATCATTAACCCCCGCAGCCGTCGCAGCCGCCTTTGCTGCTTTCATAATTTGTCTTTACATTAGTCAACCAACTCATATTAAATTTATTAAAATGCTTAACAACTACCTTGCTGCCTTATCTTTTTTGGTAATCCACGATCGTTTAATTGAATACTCACCTCTAACCAGCGAAATCAGAAGAATAATTTAAATATTAAATTAGCTATATTTTACTTATAATGTTATAAGAATGTATCTATATTTTAAAGGATTCATGTATAAATAAACCCTTTTTTGTTTTTATTTTGATTTTAATTCATATCGACATAGTTGAGTAAGGTCAAGAACATGGTTTGTATTCTCAAGTTCAAGATAAGTTCAACTCAGCAAGCAATGCGTGATGAATCATCACATTACTTCAAAGTGCCTACTACAGTTTTTATCTTCTCAGAAACCCACAACACACAAAACTTTTAAGCAACGTATTTTTATAACAATTTTTTATTGCATACTCTTAGGCCGTCACAAGCTACAAAGCTCAGAACCCCGAGACACAAAGCTTTTAAGCAACGTATTTTTATAACAATTTTTCATTGCATACTCTTAGGCCACGCCCTCCAAATTAGCAAAGACTCGAACCGGGAAATCTGTGCCAGAACTCCCATTGTTACACTACTAGCCTTCATTGATATTAAGGGGGCTTTTCTATAAAACCGATCTTAGTGATATTAAAAATGACATAGATAGTCAAGTACCAAACGTTGTTGCGAATATCTCAAAATTTTATACGCGTAATTCAAAACTTAACAATATTGAAACCAGCCTCTTCTTGGTCACGTTAGTTCCAGGTGGCGAAATTAAAAACATAAATCGTATTAAATTCATTTTAAATCAAGTGGTCACCTGGGAAGCGCCCAGATCCAAAAACAAAATTATGCAATGTAAACGATGTCAATCCTGGGGCCACTCGGCAAAAAATTGTAACAAAAAATTTGCATGTGTTAAGTGCAATGAAGATCACGAACCAGGAATGTGTGCTAGACTACTTCAAGACCAGGCCGAGCCATTTTGTGTTAATTGTAAACAGTTTGGACATCTCTCCAACTATAGAGGTTGCTCAACTTACAAATCATATCTTAAGAAGAAAAAAGAGTTACTATTTGAAAACAAAAAAAGAATGCTTACAGCTGAAAAAAATGTTGCCTCAGCGACACGTTCCTTTTCTCATTTAACACCTGGTAAATCTTACGCTAGTAATTTTTATTCTTATACACCTAATTCTAAAGTCTCCTTGACTAAAAGACCTCCTCCTCTCATTGAAGAATTCCTTAATTTAGCCTGCTATTTCCAGGTTCCCACCTTAACTTCTCTAGAAGAAAAAATTAAAAAATTCATTTTTACTTATAAATCACTGCCAATAGAAGACGCAAAATCCGAGTATACTTTGCTTCTCAAAGAAGTCCTCATGTGTTATGGTCCATAATTCACTTTCCTTTCTCGATTATAATGTCAGATCTTTGATAAATAAAAGTCGGAAAGTTGATTTACTTTCAATTCTGAATCGAAATCGAATCGATATAGCGTTCATACAAGAAACACATATCTCATTCAAGAACAAAATCAACATGGACAATTATAATTTTATTCACCACTGCTCACCTCCTGGTATTGGTATTTTAATTAAATCTCACATGAAATATACTCCTATTACTATTCCAGATTTAAACTTTCCAAATGTTTTTATAATGATTTATATAACTGTAGACTCGGTTCCAAAAAAAATTTTACTAGGAAGCATATATTTTCCTTCCTTTGCACCAACTTTAAGAATGTTTCACGCCCTCTCTTTAATCAAAAATTTCTCCCGTGGTTTTGATGGCACTGTTTTTGGAGGCGATTTCAATGCGAAAAACATGGCGTGGGGAGACTTATTTGATAATATAAATGGAAAGACTCTAAATAATTGGGTTCAGAATTCAGCTCTTGACTTTCATAGACTCTGTGACGAAAGCCCCTCATACCCAAACGGATCATCCTTTCTTGATCATTTTATTGTAAGCTCAAATCTGATTGACCTCATAAATATAAATTTTTCAGTTTCAAGTCTGCCTTCCTTCTCAGACCATTTTCCTTTATACCTCAAAATTAAAGTTCCTAATCTTGACTTTATAATAAATACTCCTAGAACTCTCACCTCTTATAAAAACACTAACTGGGACAGCTTTCGTGAAGATTTAAATTTAACTATAGAAAACATTACTCCCCCTATTATCAGAAATCTGTCAAACTCTGAAATTGATCAGTCAATAGACATCCTTACAACCTCAATTCTCTCTGTAACCAAAGATCACACAGAACAAATAGTACTTAAAGATAACCATTTTCTTCTTCTTCCAAATAATATTAAAAACCTCTACAAACTCAAGCATCAATGGCAAAAAAACTTGAAAAAAATTTACCATCGAAACTTCAATCGTAAAAGTAATGAATACAATCTTATCTCAACTCAAATAAAATTATTAAACATCATGATCAAAAATCAGGTTAATGCACATCAAGCTACATTACTCAATCAAACACTTTCAAAAATCCAACCTGGCCCATATGCATATAAAGAACTCTTCAAATTTTTAAAAAAAGACAATAATAAAATCTGTAGCAAAATCCTCTTATATAATATCATCATCCGTGACAGTTATCAAATTGCAGATGCTTTTAAAAATCGGTACACAGACATCTACAGAGGGAATATCCCCGACACAGCTAATTTTGAACTTATAGATTCCTCTATTGATAGAGTTCTTTCAAATTGTCACAATCCTATTTTTATTTTTAACAGCAACTTTTCATCGATTCAAAATTACCCGAATACTCATTTTACTAACCCTGAAAACCTTGAAAATATAGTTAAATTATCAAATTCAAAAAAATCAGCTGGTCCGGACTTAATTTCAAATCAAAAAACTTCCTAGTTCAGTATTCACGGTTCTTTGAATTATCTTTAACAATTGTATTAATAATGGTTATTTCCCGCTAAAATGGAAATCTGCTTATATTATTCCTATAAAGAAAAAACCACGATCCTTCGAATTAAATAACTTTAGACCAATATCCTTGTTATCTAATTTTGGAAAACTACTTGAAAAAGTTATTAAGCTAAAAATGGACGAAAACATAAATTTTGATTATATTAAATATATTATTTTGATTATATTATTTTGATTATAAGAAAGGTCATTCGACTGTTAATGCTCTTCTCAAACTTCATGACGATATTGTATGTAACTTAAGAGAACAATCCTGCACCGTCATAGTATCTCTTGACATTGAAAAAGCCTTCGATAGAGCTTTTCATAAAGGTATTTTATACAAATTAATAAACATTGGTTTCGATCCTTTTATTATAAAAATTTTATTTAGTTTTCTTTCCGATAGGACTTTTAAAATTCATCTTAATGAAGTTAATTCAGAAATAGGTCTAATTAAAAGTGGAGTCCCTCAAGGGGCCATACTTGCTCCATTCCTGTATAATATCCTTATACATGACTTTCCACATGAGATAAATGACAGCAAAAGCATCCTTTATGCCGATGACTCCTTAGTATACGCCCATAACAAATCCCCAATTAATGCACTGCATTCAGTCAATCATCACTTAAATATTATTAACATTTACTATCTTAGTTGGGGAATTAACATTAACACCTCTAAATCTCAAGCCATTTGCATCAGAAACGCCTCTGGTAAATGTAGCAAAAAAGTTGTCCCTCAAAGCAAATCTCTTACTCTTACTCTTAGCGGGGCAAATATTCCTTTTAATAATAGTATAAAATATTTGGGCATCACTTTTAATAAACTCTTTAAATTCAATGAGCATGCCAGACTTGTCATTAAAAAAGCTAACAAAATAAAAGCCATATTTTCAAGATTGTTTCACAGTAAATCTTTGAGTGAAAAAACAAAACTTCATATTTACAAAGTGAGTATTCGCTCTTCCCTCTTATATGCATTCCCAATTTGGTTTACGATCTCGCCAACGGTTGCCAGGGAATTAGAAATAGTAGAAAGAAAGGTCCTTAGACTTTGTATCGACAGAAATTTTGAAACAAGAACGAAGAGATTCTCTAATAATTACATTTATAGAAAAGCCCTTATAACTCCTCTTTGCCAATATGCTTTGCAGCTTCAAAAAAAATTTATTAACAGTTTAGAATATCACGAAAACATTCTCATGAATGATATCTATAGACGGGAATTAGATTTTAATTGGTCCGACTCGAGCTATTTGTCCCCTGTGGGTATCACCCATCTGGATAATTCATCGGTGGCCCTATCTCTGCCCAATTTTTATAACAATACTTTTCCTAATACGCATAGAGGCTAACATTATATTATACTTTAATTATATTGATTTATATTGATAGTACATAATAATTTAATATTTTAATTTACTTTAAAGATTTTTCATATAAGTGTGTCAATCATATAGTTAAATTTCCCCTTAACGATATTTTAGTAAAAATACGTTTTTTTGTATTTTATTGTTGGTTGGTTATTTATTTTTAAGAAAACAAATGTATATAGTTAGCTTTAAGTTACGGAAATTATTTTCTCCAAAAGCCAATTTTGAGTATTGAGCAAAACTCATAAATTCTAATTCAAACAAACGCTAACAGCAATCCTGTTGTAATCAACTATTATATCGAAGCAAGAAGCTTGTATCCCTTGTTTAGTCATATAAATTTTAGATAAAACATTATAGTCTAAAAACTTTAATATGTATAGCATAAAACATTGTACCGTATTACACTTTTGTCATTATTAAAAAAAAAAAGTCTCAATAAATTGAAATTGAAATTGAAATTTCTGAAAGTAACTAAAACTAACTACCAAAACCTTCTCAATTCTGGTATATCTACATCTTAATAATCTGAATGAACCTAAACCTGTGGATCTTCAACTGCCGTATCTTCATGGTGAATGTGACTACATGTGTCGGCTCTTCCGTAGTGGTTTTGGATTTGCCTCATGAGACACCACGTAAGATCGATTTAAATATATATTAATATGAGTTGCAAATAAGACCTCGTTTGTCTTGATGGCTGCGTTTGCAACCGTTTTCTTTGTATTAAAGGAAATTTGGTAAAGTGAAGTTTACTTAGTTACAATAGAACGATATATTTAATATATATATGCTAATAGGAGTGGTGTTTTATTGGGTATGAGTCCTTGTTTTTAAAATCATTAGTTTGTCATCAGCTCTCATATATCTCAAGTCTAGGATGGAACTATTTGGTTTGGGCCTAGTTTTGGGGTGTGGAATTCTTACTTTCATACGAAAATCACGATTTTTTGAACTTCAGCCCAAATTTAGGTGGCAAGGACGATAGAGCGGGACTTGAGCATAGTATCGTTAAATAGTATTAAACACATAAAAATACATTTTTGGCTTCTATATTTTTTTCGGTTTAAAAACATTTTTTTTTTACTTCAGAGTTTTTTACTTCAAGACCATTTTACGGTATGAAGGAAGATAGATAGCAATTTTAGGATTAGGGTCTAATGTAATTATTTTGCTTTTTGCTATTACATATCAAAAATTCAAGATGGAACTTTTTGTTTTGGGGCAAGTTTTGGGGTGTAGAGTACTTACTTTCATAAAGAATCGCGATTTTTTTGCACTTCAGCCCAAATTAAGGTACCAAGGACGATAGAGCGGGACTTGAGCATAATGCCGTTCTATTAAGCACATAAAAGTAAATTTTTGAACAAAAATGTAGAGTGGAACTTTTTTGCCTTCTACAGGTTTTTTCGTTTTAAAAATAATTTTTTTTTTCTAAACTGATTTGTTTACTTCAAGACCATTTTACGGTATGAAGGCCCATAGATAGCAATTTTGGGATTAAGGACTAAAATCATTAGTTTGTCATAAGCTATCATATATCTCAAATCCAGAATGGAACTATTTGGTTTGGGGCTAGTTTTGGGGTGTGGAGTTCTTACTTTCATGCAAAAATCACGATTTTTTGCAATTCAGCCCAAATTTAGGTTCCAAGGACGATAGAGTGGGACTTGAGCATAGTGCTAGTCAATGTGCCACATTCAAATACATTTTCAAACAAAGATGTAGAATGGAACCTTTTCTCCTTCTTTACTTTTTTCGTTTCAGAAAAAAATTGAAATTCTGACTTTCATAAAAAATCTTTATTTTTTTCACTTCATCCCAAATTTTACTATATAGGTTGTATTTTTGCAGTATTTTACGTATTTTCTTAATTATTTTCTTTTAAAAAAATTATTTATCTAGTTTTTGTCACTTTAAATGCGTTTCGGTGATTTCAAAAGTTGGGCTGAGTTAAAAAATTTGGGATGAAGATTTTGGGCTAACTTCACACCGGTCACATACCAATATAAATATATACTAGTGTTTAGCTGAAGGTTCAATCTTTCAAATGGTATTGGTCTTTATGAGTTTTTTTTTCATTTTTTAGTATTTTTATTTACATTTAAAGGTTGTCTGGGGGTATTGAGCGCCCCATGGTACGCACATACACAAGGTTTAGGAATCAAGATTGATGATTTAATAGCAAATAGCTTCGAATAGCGAATCGGAAAGCGACAGCAAATATATTTATTTATTAAAGCTAAAATAGAAAGAGCTGCATTGGAAAGAGCCAACATTTTTTTATTCATTAATAAAAAATATCTTGAGTGTTATTTCTCCTTATATGTAACATGCAACAAATTAATCTATATATATAAAACAAAGTGGCGTTAGTAACTACGCGTATAACTCAAGAACGGCTGGACCGATTTCGATGATTCATACAAATTCGAACTGGTCTCCGGCCAAACAAGAAGAATACCTTAAAAATTCCCAAAAAATTCCCGCAAAAATATATGAAGAAAATTAATTATGCCATACATTTTGTATGGAGCTATTTTACGACGCATTCTGGATGATCGATGACGTTTTTTTGTAGCAATTGTTTATTTTTGTCCCACATTAAAACGAACATAATTTTAAATGCTGGTTCCGTCAGAATTTTTCAAGTTTTAACAAATTTTTAAGTATTCGACCACAATTTGCAGATTATATTTGATGGGCGTTTGGGTACGGGGGCGTGGCAGCAAATCGCCTGGTTTCAGCTAGTTTATAATATTTTCTTTTGGTATAAATTAATTATTGAATTAAACAAGAATACTTTGCACTTTTATTATGTGTGCACCAAAGGCTACTTCCAAAACCGTATAACTGATCTCGGTTATATGAGAGGTGGGCGATTTAGTCGGCCGATTTGGTTATTTTGCACACAAACTAGTTGTTGCCATAAAATAACTAGGTGCTCCAAATTTTATTGCTCTGGAATACTTTTTTGGCGAAATATATCACCTTACTGATTGCGGTTACATGAAAGACTTCGTGGATTTTCGATCGAATCAATATTTTTTCCCGAAAACGTATCGACAACTCAATGCCGTTTAATAAACAAAGTATCGTAGAATAGCCCATATTTTTTAAGTTTGTTGTTGTTTCTAATGTTAATTTAAATAATTCCTATAAAAATTAATTCCACTCAAGCGTTTCTGTCTTTTTTAATAAATAAATGTTTGATGAGATATTTACGTGTTGGATGTGATCTTAAACTTTTTGGAAATTTCAAATTTATAAAAATAAGTTAATTAGACCAGTTATAAGAAAAGAAAAACGAATTTTAATCCATCGCGCTAGATAAAAAGTTTCTATTTGCCCTGAAAATGTTATTCGCGAAAAATTGTGGAATTTGAAAAATGATAAATGCAGACGAAAATTTTAAAAAACCAAACTTTAAAATACTCAAAGTCAAAATTACGAAAAAGGTATTTATATAGCAAAAAATTACATAACGACTATGTTATTCAACGTATAACTTAAGAAAACATTTCCACAACGTTTCATTAAATTTCTTACCAATTCAGATTTTGCGAATTTTTATAATACAACAAGAAAAAATAAAAGATTTTTCCGAAAAGTAAAACACCACAACTCCGGTAGTTTTTGTCTAATTTTTATGTTTGGTAGCTCATTTCGAAGAAGAAGTAAATAATTTATGAGCCAGTTTTTATTAAAAAAAAGTAATTCGGATTTATTTTTTAAAAAACGCACTATTTTCTCATATATGATCAATCGCTATTTTAAATCGCCGTGCGCCAGCATTTCCTCCAGCAGAATTTAATTTTTAGGGCAAATATAAATTTTTAAGCTAACGCGTTAGACTCAAATACGATTTTAATTTACTGCCATACAAATTAAAGCTGGTCTAATGTTCATATTGTGTATATAATATAATATTTTAAATTAAAACCGAAAAATTTCTGAATTGATCAATAATGTGATGAGCTAACTAGCTATAACTAGTGCACTATAAACCTGTGCATGAAAACAATGCTATAACTATAAAGTCTGCTTCTGAAGCTGTGTCGTATGTCAAATAGAGAATATATTACTTAAATAAACTTTTTATTGTTATTCTAAGCTCGTTGTTTTACATCTGTACCTATAAGCTAATGATTTTTACAAAAGTTGTATAAAACTTGAAGAAACTAACTCGTTTTGTCTGAGAAACAATAAAAAATGCAATAAATTTCTAAAAAATAATTTCAGTTAAGTGGAAGCAATTTGCTAATAATACTACTACGGAAAAGTTTAAGTAATCACTGTAGTATTGCCATGAGAACGGGTCTAATACAAGGAAAAAAAAAACAACAACGAAAATAAAAGAAAACAAAAACATGGCAGCAAAAGTTCAAATAAAGTGATACCGAAAACATGCACTAAAGTTGCAACTTTAAACCAACAAATTAAGCAAATATTGAAAATGGCGCATCAACACACACTTACAAAAGATCAACATAGACACACACACAACGCAGTGCGCTTGACTTTTGGTTAGTTTTTGTGGAGTTTTAAGGCAAGTACGGATAGCCACAGGTAGGTTTAGCATGGAGCACACAGAGCTACCATCAAACTTATACCCACACCCACATCCATGCCACAGAGATTATTAAATAAATAACTTTGTTACACACACACACTCCCACAATGAATGCACTTCCATTATAGCAACTTGTATCACATGTGTTAACTTTGTCCTTTAAGGATGAGCAATTTAAATGTTGTGATCTAGATTTGGAAGCCATTTGCAATTACTCGCACACACACACACACACATACACTTGAACAGTTTGCACTTGCTTAGGGGTTGTCAATTTGGTTGCAGCAGTTTTTGTTGGTGTAGTTATTGTTGTTACTGCTTTTGCTCAATTATAGCTGCGGTAAACTCTTAAATTATCTCTGCTAAGATTTAAATGAATTGCTTGTAAATTTACAACACATGCACACTTACTCACCTACGCATATCCTATTAGCTTTGAAGCATATCTATTCGAAGGAAAATCAGCAGAAGCTGCATGGCATCGCACTTTAGGTGGACAGCTTTTGATTAGTTGAACGCAGAAGTTTTTAACTGTGAGTGCTGGTGTGTGTATGTGTGTGTGTGTGTGTGTTAAAAGCCTATATGAAAAGCATTTCTTAACGTTCCTTCAGGATGCGAGTCTACTTCGTTGCATGATTGTATGATGATAGTATCAATATATGCTAAAACTATGCAAATTAACAAAGCAAAGGCTTGCCAGGGCTGCCTGTCTATGCATAAACATGCATTTCAACATTTCTACACATATACTACTTCATACGCATTAGCTTCCCAATAGGCAAAATGGTCATGGCTCTTTAAATGAATTCATGTATTTTTTGCGTCTTTTAGCGACAAAACACATGCCCTCTACCGAGTATTATTTATACAGGGTCCGCCATATAACTTTTTTTTTGAAGATTCTATAAAAAAAACTACTGGATATTTTCTCAAATTTCTTTTTTTATTTGAAAGTACAATCCTTCCGGTTAATAATGGAAAATAATTTCATTTAAGTGGCTGCCTCGGCTGGCCATGCAGTAGCCTACACGATCGGTCCAGCACATTTTAAGCACATTATCGATTGTGTGCAGCTGTATTTCACCAATGGCTTCACGAATATTGTCCTTTAAAGCGTCAATTGTCTCTGGCTTGTCGGCGTAACACTTATCTTTGAGGGCACCCCACAAATAATAGTCCAACGGTGTCAAATCGCAGCTCCGAGGTGGCCAAACGACATCAGCTCTGCGGCTGATAATGCGATCTTCAAAAACAGGGCGCAAAACATCGAGTGTAGCTTCGGCTGTGTGGCACGTAGCGCCGTCCTGTTGAAACTAAATGTTGCCAATATCCTCCTCTTCAATTTTTGTGAACTAAAATTCGTTCAGCATGGCCCGATAACGATCGCCATTGACTGTAACGGCCACTCCTTGCTCATTTTTGAAGAAAAATGTCCCAATTATGCCTCTGGACCACAATCCGCACCAAACAGTAACTCGTTTTGGGTGCAGCGGCTGTTCAATGTATGCGTGCGGGTTTTCTGTGCCCCAAATGCGACAATTTTGCTTGTTTACATACCCGCCAAGATCAAAATGAGCTTCATCTGAAAAGATGATTTTTTTTGGCAAAATCGGCATCTTCCGTAAGTCGATCGCAGGCCCACTTAGCGAAGCGAAAACGCATTGGATGGTCAGTTGGCTTCAACTCCTGAACCAATTGGACTTTGTATGGCGTCATACCAAGTAGGGCGTAACTAGCGGGGGTAAGGGGATGGACTACCTCCTTACTTTTTTAGAGTGGGCCTAATTGTTTTTTACTAACTTTTTTAAAATATTGATTTTTATAAACAATAATTATGAACGAATCAAAACCACTCGTACCTTTTATTGCCATTTCATAACAAAAACCAACTTTAGTCCGCTATTTCATTTTAATTCATACCCAAAACTATCTTCAGTCGGCCAATTCACTTTTAGTCGTACCTTAAACAAACTTCACTCTGCTAACTCACTTTCAGTCGTACCTTAAACAAACTTTAGTCGGTCAACTCATTTTAAGTCGTATCAGCATTGAATTGTTGTTAACGAATCCAGTGTTCCTTTGTGACAAAATGCAGCAAAAGTTCAGAAAAGTAGTAAAAATTTTGTTAAAAAAGTACGGAAATAGTAATGCATAGTAATATTAAAGAGAGCAGCGGACCAAATGGAAAAAATGGACCATTTTTAGTCCAATTGTCCAACCGTGTCCTTGACCAAAAATTAAAACCGAAAATGATATTTTTGTTTGACCAAAAAATATTAATGATTTTTATTTAAGATTTAAAAGATAAAATCAGATTACTATTTTTATATCTGAGAAAAAACTTGAAAATCATAAAATAATGATTAATGCTTAAGTTTTTGGATAAAGCTTAATGATAACAGTCCCTGATGCAAATACCTTGTCAAAAATTTGAAAAAAGTGGAATAAAACAAGCCCAAACGAAGAAAGGTTAACTCAGTCGCCACATATATTCCCCTTTTCAAAACCTAATTAATACATTTTTGTAGATTTTTCTGAGACTGAAATTTTTATCCAGAAATACCCAATATTTGTAATAAAAAAATTTAATGATCGAAATCGGCCAACATATTTAAAGAAATTTTCTTAGCTCAAGAACTCTGATGTAAAATCTTTAATTTCATAGACTTAACATTTTAATTTAAGAAAAATTATAATAAATAAATAAATAAATAATGAATTCAAAGGATTTAGTTAAACTATTGAAAAAAGGTCAGTTTTAATTTTTGAACTCGAGATGATGGCAAAAAGAACAGAATTTTTAAATCTGCATTTAAAATTCATTTATTATGAAAGCATCGCTTTATGTTATTGTTTATGTCTTAAACGAAATGTGACTACTAGCTTGAAAGTTATACTGAAAATCGTGGCCGCTGAAAAAGTGCCACGCCCTACGTCCAACACCCATAAAATTTGACCAGTAGAACGGCAAGTGAAAATTAAGGTCGAATACCGAATTCCGTTTCTGTGCGACCTATAATTCCAAAGCTATTCGATATAGTAGATTTGATTTTTATGGGAGGTGCCACGCCCCCTGAGTTTTTCCGATATTTTAATAGTTATTCTGCTATTCGGGATGAACCCAAACCCAACAAATAAAAGATCATTAAAATCGGTTCAGCCGTTCTTGAGTTATAAATGGTGTAACAAACCCTACTTTGTTTTATATATATAGATGAAGGCTTATTGCAAGAACATGATAAGCCACATAAAAAATATTTTGAAAAAATCGACTCTGAAGTTTTGAAAAAAAGGTTTTTTGTATGAAAAAATGGAATTGGACACAGAAACTTTTACAATTAGGTTAGAAAATTAATAAGAAATAGCCAAAATCTCTTCATTGGCTGTTCGCAATGCGTTAAGTAATGTATTTACCCTAAAAAATTGATTTTTTAGATCATTACCACGTAATAGCTTACCACGTTATTGCAATAAGCCCTGTTTTGATTCTATGCTAGTTGTATAAATATTTGTACGATAGTCCTAAGCAATTTGTATGTTTCAATCACGATTGCCTTCACCACAAAACAAAATTATTTCCTAAGTCAGAATATCTGACAATTTTGAAATACATAGCTTACTTCCCGGTGTTGCAATTCTTCTAAAACTTTGCAAAGTGTTTGCTCCATTGATTTACACGCATCGTCTTAACAGTCTTTTTCAGCCTCACCAAAGGTTTTTCTAATATTATATTCATATTAACTTAAAATGAAATGGTTGCATTTACATGAATACTTGTAATAAAACTTGTTTTTTATTTAAAAATCCCGGAATTTAAAGAGGATTAAATCGTCTGGGATCCCGGGATTAACTTCCCTTGTGCCTCCCTATATATTATAGAAATCTGGATATCATGAAATTCAAATTGACAGCTCGCATGCAATCAAATATTGTAAGTGGAGATAGTGTGTAAGGGAGCTGGCTACTTGTCAAGCGAGTCAAGCTAGTGTTTGCATTTTACCTTCGGGCAATTTATGCTCGGTTTATATGCAAACGGAGAAAAAGAAAAGAAAAACAGCACAACACCAGGAAGTAGTTAGTTTAACATATTAAGATTTTTTTAATAAAATCTTACGTTTAGTCGCCTCTTCAATATGTGATGTGATTTAAAAAAAGGTTTAACACCTGACGGATTACTATGGCTTCCAATATGTGGTTATAAAAAAGGTTGATTTTTAATCAAACGATTTGGCTGTTTGGCAATAAATTAGTAATTGATTTCACCGCCAAACGACTTCGACGGAGAAGCCGATCGAGTGACCCGTTCGGGTATCGAGAATCGATACTAACGTGTCAATACGCTCTTCATGAACCTTTACGATGTATGTGCAGTGATTTCAATGATAACTTCAACATGATTCATTTCTCTGATTCGGTAGACGTCTTAAAACGGAAAATTATATTACATTTAAATAATTAAATCAATTTAACTTCATCCTATTATACCTAACGCAGTTTTATAACAATGTCATATCGGTAATTAAGATTGTTCTGTTTCTCCTTTTTGTCGCGATATTATGTTTTGTAATGTAAGCACCATCAAATATGAATCGTTTTTAAAACTTACTTTTTAATTACACAGTGCTACACACAAAATATGCAGGGGTTCTCATGCAGCAATTCTGTTTTGCTGGAGTCCATAGAGTACGAAAAAACTTATACTTTTTCTCAGTCACTTCGTAAAGTAAGTTTTTTTATAACAAATGTAGTGATATAACGATATTCCCAAAATTACAAGTTCAAAAAATCATAAGTTTACTCTGCATTAACCGATTTTCAAAATTTTACAGATCTGATTTGTACCTTTTAATAAAAAAAAACATTTTGGCAATCAGCTCAAAAATGGCTCAGTTACGGTCGATAAAGTAAAAAAAAAAAAAAAAATTAAAAAATGTTCATTTTCATCTCGCTCTAAATTGACCGTTAGGCAGAAAATTCTGCTTTTTTAAAATTTATTGACAATCATATTAAAGTTGGTTTCTAAAACAGGAAAGATCATAAAAATCGGTTACAAAATGAATCAGTTACGCCAAGTTTTGTGATAACATGTTTTTTGCTTTTTTTTTGTGTTTTCTTAGAAATGTAAATATTTTTCAGGTTATTTCAAATATTAGAAATGCTTGCGTTTCATTTGTTTTTTATAAAGATCGCTGCTAGTTTCTCGCTTTATAGACCAGCAGTAGTTAGACAGCATACTGACTTTACTTTTTCCAACATACCGCTGTTCAATTTTTGAAATGTCCTGGTTCATCACTCATCTGCCCTAAGTTTGATGGGAACATATTCAAATGAGCATGGAGATGGTGCAATTTGATAGACATTTTGCAGCCCATTGCATGCAATGGTAGGCAGACAGCATTTCGTGTACTATTTCCTCATAATTTACACTTCTTGTGTTTCTATGAAAATTCTATAAAAAAAAACTACTAGATATTTTTTCAAATTTCTTTTTTTAATTGAAAGTACAATCCTTCCGGTTAATAATGGAAAATAATTTCATTCAAATGGCTGCCTCTGCTGGCCATGCAGTAGCCTACACGATCGCACAGTGGCCGGAATACCCCATCTAGCGGCGCTTCAGCGAAATGTTAAAAGTCATAATATAGCAAACTTTATTATTTTTTTTGAAAACTTAAACCACAGCGGATTTTTTTGTGTTTTCTTTTTTGTTTTGTTCCCAATATTCGTACAGCTGTGAGCATTCAAACTTGACACATTTTTCAGCAAAGTTAACACATGTTTTTGAGCTTGTTTCAAGTGCAATTTTGTTGAGAGGAAAAAATTAAATATTTAATTTGTTAATAAGATTTGCGATTTTACTTTAATTAAAAGGTATGTATTAAATAAAAAAAAAATCTGTTTGTGATCTGTGATTGTATGTTTTAGTGCTTAACAGTTGAAAAATAAAATGTCCTTTGTGAAAGTGTTTTTAGATATGAAATCCAATTTTGTGTGGAATAAAAGTAAGGTGGATTGGACTGGATTGGGTTCACTGTTTGCTTAATTTGTTTAAATTGGTTGTTATCTATGTCAACTTTATATATAGGCTGCTAGTTTTTGCAAACTTTTTATTTTTTTCGGTTTTTAGTTACAATGGCAGAATCTACACGCACTCTTTTTTTAATATGGCATAGTGAACCAGTGCCAACAAACAAATTTTTAATGGTTGAAAATCATGTATTCGCTAATATCATTGATCGCTCGAAATATAGCAAAGAGCAATACCGACAAATTCAAAAACAATTAAGAAATTTTATGAGCCAACTTGTACAAAAGTGGAAAGAAAATCATAGAGTTTTGGCAGTGTTCGAAAAGCGAAATAATAAAAGCGAGAAACCTTTTTCAGAGTGCACAAGGAAGACTCAAATAAAAAAAATTGCATCAATTGTCAATGAAACACCGAACGAAGAGTTAATGGTAGCAACGAGCGTGAGTCTTTACAAGGCTGGAAAAAGAAGCGCTTCACAGGTTGTTTCAAAGTTACGTTCAGAATCTGGAATAGCTCCAAAAATGCTTAAATCTGTAGACTTTGAAGCAAAAACCAATATTCCGTATACACCTGAGGAAGCTTTAGCTCTTTATATTGATGGTGGATACTCAAAAATGTCATACAGAGATATGCAATCTGGTGCCAAAAAACGAAACGCCAATATTTATCCAAGCTACGATATTTTGGCTAAAACTAAAAGGGAGTGTTACCCCAGTGACATACACGTAACTGAACGTTCAGCTGAAGTTGGCTTGCAAAGTCTCGTAGACCATACTATTGCACGTATAATGCAAGGCTTTTCAACAGCTTTTGAGGATCTCATGACTGTAGGCAATAATAACGATTGCATAAAAGCAATATTTAAATGGGGCTGTGACGGTAGCAGTGGGCACTCTACTTACCGTCAACGTTTCAGTGTTTCTGATACTGGAACAATTGATGAGCATTTATTTGCTGTATGTATTGTTCCTTTACAAATTAAAAAAGGACCCGCAATACTATGGCAAAATAACAGGCCTTCTTCAACTCGGTTCTGCAGACCCATTAAATTAATTTTTGAAAAAGAGTCAGCGGATTTAGTAAGGGCTGAGATAGAAAATGTAAAAAGACAAATTGCACAAATTCTGCCGACAAAATTAAGTTCTTTTGAAGTAACACACGAATTTCATTTGACCATGATCGATGGAAAAGTGTTTAATACCATAGCGGAGTCATCATCACTGGCTTGTGGAATTTGTGGTGCGACACCAAAATTGATGAACAATCTAAATTTGGTTCAACTGAGGCAGCCACAAAACCACTTGTACGAATATGGATTGTCGACACTTCATGCTTGGATACGGTGCTTCGAGTGTATAATTCATATCGCCTACAGAATACCTATAAAAACTTGGCAAATACGTGGAGAAAATAAAGAAATTGCTGAACAAACCAAAAGAAAAATTCAACTTGAACTAAGAAAAGAATTGGGTATTTTGGTGGACATTCCAACGACGGGTTCGGGGAATACAAACACTGGGAATACAGCCAGAATGTTTTTCGAGCAGCCAACCATGGCCTCTATAGTAACTGGAGTAAAAATGGAACTTATAAAAAGGTTTGGTATAATATTGCGTACAATGGCATGTGGGTATGCAGTTAGCGTAGAGGCTTTTCGCATATATGCCTGGGAAACAGCAAAAATATTTGTTTCCGAATACCCTTGGTTTTATATGCCTCAATCTGTTCATAAAATATTAATACATGGAGCAGATATTATTGACAAAGTTTCGCTACCAATAGAAATGATGTCAGAAGAGGCACTAGAGGCAAGAAATAAAGATTTTCGCACTTATAGGCTGAACCACACGCGAAAAGAAACGAGATTGCACACAATGGAAGACTTACTGCACGCATTGGTTTCGTCGGATCCATTTATTACATCTAAATCTAAAAGCACCTCGAAATACTCGAAAAAACACATCGAAATAGATGCTGGGGTCAAGCAGCTTCTTTTAAATATGAATGATATAACTGGCGACCTTAATTCTGAAAGCTCCGACTCTGAATAGTTTTTTTCATTTGCACCTTAGATTCATCTAGCAGTTCCGAAACGGAATAAAACACTTTTATTACTATTATTATTACTACATTTGTTTTTTTTTTTTAATTATAATAAAATTTTTGTTATGAAAAAAACTTAAATATATGAAGACTGTATATGGCCAAAAATAGTTATTTCAACAGAAAAAAAATAAAAACAAAATAAATAAATAAAAAAAAATGTTTTTAATATTAAAGTTTAATATATTTTCAGCCCAAAGGAATGTGAAACAATAAATATTTTAACTTTACGATGTTTTCCTGAATAAAATAAAAAAAGTATAAAATATGAAAAAAAGTTGCAACTTTCACAAAAAAAAAATATAAATATATTTTTAAAAAATTTTTTTTTTGCTTAGCATTGTAGCTTAATCTGTTTTCAACTAAAAAAAAGCATTACACAAACAAACAAAATTTTTCCCTAAGCGCTATTAATTAAACGCCGCTAAATGAGCCTTTTCGGCCACTGTGGATCGGTCCAATTTTTAAGTACATTATCGATTGTGTGCAGCTGTATTTCACCAATGGCTTCACGAATATTGTCCTTTAAAGCGTCAATTGTCTCTGGCTTGTCGGCGTAACACTAATCTTTGAGGGCAACCCACAAATAATAGTCCAACGGTGTCAAATTGCAGCTCCGAGGTAGCCAAACGACATCAGCTCTGCGGCTGATAATGCGATCTTCAAAAACATGGCGCAAAACATCGAGTGTAGCTTCGGCTGTGTGGCACGTAGCGCCATCCTGTTGATGATTTCTGATGATTTTTTTGGCAAAATCGGCATCTTCTGCATCAAAGTAATGTCGCAATATTTCCCAGCGTTGTTCAAGCGTACACACAACCATATTCGTTCAGCGGAAGGATAAAACTAATTATCTGTGAAATCAGACATGAGCTAAGTGTTACCATTCACGAAATAAGCACAAGTTGAAAAAAAACGTTATATGGCGGACCCTGTACTTTCAATAATTCAGCACTAGTGCGGTTGTGAGTAGGAAAGGAAAAAACAAAAATCGTGTTTGTTGTGATGCAAAATGTCACCCACGCAAAAGACGTGAAAGGGGAGAAAGGGGAGAAACGCATGTAAACATGTGGATAATGACTCCAATTAGTGCGAAATGTAAACAAGCGTTGGCTGAGACAAACAGTGTAACAATCATCCAACTATGATTTTGTATATTAGGCGTTTTCTTGTTTTATTACCTGAAAAATATTTACATTTCTAAGAAAACACAAAAAAAGCAAATTACATGTTATCACAAAACTTGGCGTAACTGATTCATTTTGTAACCGATTTTTATGACCTTACCTGTTTTAGAAACCTACTTTAATATGATTGTCAATAAATTTTAAAAAAGCAGAATTTTCTGCCTAACGGTCAATTTAGAGCGAGATGAAAATGAACATTTTTTAATTTTTTTTTTTTTTTTTTACTTTATCGACCGTAACTGAGCCATTTTTGAGCTGATTGCCAAAATGTTTTTTTTATTAAAAGGTACAAATCAGATCTGTAAAATAAAAGCAAAATTTTGAAAATCGGTTAATGCAGAGTAAACTTATGATTTTTTGAACTTGTACTTTTGGGAATATCGTTATATCACTACATTTGTTATAAAAAAACTTACTTAACGAAGTGACTGAGAAAAAGTATAAGTTTTTTCGTACTCTATGGACTCCAGCAAAACAGAATTGCTGCATGAGAACCCCTGCATATTTCTTTTTTTCACTTTTGTATCACTGTGTTATTCAATATTTTAATTTTTAATCGAATTCGGATATACGTGCTCACATGGTTTCCTGATTTGAAATTAGACTTGTAACGGTGATCCCCGTTACAAGGTTGCACCCCGCACACTACGCCACTGCCTTACTACACCACTGTGCGCTTAACTCAACCAACAGCCATACCTACACACACACGCACACATACAGCCAGCACATTCAACGTAGCCAACAGCGGAGTCTACATAAACCACACGCAACGCTATAATTCCCAGAAGGTTAATGGCAGCATACGGATAAATAGAGCGCATTGTGACAGACTTCGGGACGGCTCGAGAGCGTAGTGCTTTGTACCGTCGCTACTTGTTGGAAACGAAAACAAGTTTGTTGTTTCGAACGGGCTATCGCAAGGTGGCTCGTATGAATAAATCTAGTTTTTTTGTATTGTATTAAGTATTTAGAGGCTCTTTACGTGTGCTTCGGCATATCGGGAAGTCTCGTCTTTTTTTTACTTATTTAGAGGCTCTTTACGTGTGCTTCGGCATATCGGGAAGTCTCGTCTTTTTTTTACTTATTTAGAGGCTCTTTACGTGTGCTTCGGCATATCGGGAAGTCTCGTCTTTTTTTTTACTTATTTAGAGGCTCTTTACGTGTGCTTCGGCATATCGGGAAGTCTCGTCTTTTTTTTACTTATTTAGAGGCTCTTTACGTGTGCTTCGGCATATCGGGAAGTCTCGTCTTTTTTTTACTTATTTAGAGGCTCTTTACGTGTGCTTCGGCATATCGGGAAGTCTCGTCTTTTTACTTATTTAGAGGCTCTTTACGTGTGCTTCGGCATATCGGGAAGTCTCGTTTTTTTTACTTATTTAGAGGCTCTTTACGTGTGCTTCGGCATATCGGGAAGTCTCGTCTTTTTTTTTACTTATTTAGAGGCTCTTTACGTGTGCTTCGGCATATCGGGAAGTCTCGTCTTTTTTTTACTTATTTAGAGGCTCTTTACGTGTGCTTCGGCATATCGGGAAGTCTCGGGTTTTTTTTAAACGTATGCCAAGGCGCTTCATGCCATATTTATAAAGATATGTACTTTAGAATGAAAATTGTATACAATAATACAAATTAGTAAGTCACACAGCATAGTCGGGTCTTGCCGAAGTCAGTCACACCGAACATCACCGAGTATCACCGAACAGCACCGAACTTCAGCGAACACCGGAAAGCACCGAACATCACCGAACATCACCGAACTTCAGCGAACACCGAATAACACCGAATATCACTAAATATCACCGAACAGCACCGACCTTCAGCGAACACCGAACATCACCGAACATCACTGAACATCACCGAACTTCGTCAAATACCGAATACCATCGAACCAGCATCGGCAGACTCACCCACCGCTGTATATTTGTCATATTCCTAAAATATTGTGTATTGTAAGAAAGACTTGATTTAACAATAAAACAGAAAATATCGTCTGAGCACGAAAATCACCAAGTCTACTTATTTATTTTGGACAAAAGTTTGAGGGTCTTTTGTTTGACCCTGGAACCGCTGAGCATACCTCAGCCTCTGAACAAAACCCCCCCTTACAAATGGCGCCCGAACAGGGACCTGCTTCCAAAGACGGCAGTGGAAAACCGAACGCATCCACCAACGACGACGAAGCAGGTGCAATACACAATAAAAATAATAATATGGACAAACATTTAACATCGGACTCACTCGGCTGGATATATTTACTTAAGAAGGAGCGGCTCATTAACGAGTGCCGCAAGATCGGGTTACCGATTGATGGCTGCACTGTAGAGGATTTACGAAGGCAACTAAGCCACTTCGTCAAAACCAAACGAAGTAGAGCATCAACCGAAAATATATTTCGAGCCCTGAAAGCCGAAGTCGAAGCAGAAGAAAAATTGCCGATCTGCAACGACACAACAATAATAACAATCGGAAGCGACAACACACCTATGCAGTCAACAACACTTTTGGTACCCGAGTACTACCAGATTTCGGACATCGAAGTAATGAATACCGTACGTCGATGGAACATTCACTACGAGGGTGGCGAAAATGTGTTTGAGTTCATCGAGCGAATCGAAGAGCTAGCCGAATGCTATCACTTGGACCGAAATAAATTGTTACCCACATTACTAGAGACATTGCAAGGTAGGGCTCTACAGTGGTATCGTGTTAAACGACCAACGATCACCACATGGGCCACGTTTCGTGCAGAAGCCGAAAGATTTTTCCTGCCGAAGCGTTTCTTGAGCCACCTGGAGGAAGCAATTTATAATCGTAAACAGATGCAAAGAGAAAAGGCAAAAGATTACATATTATGTATGCAAACCCTCATACGCAAACACCCGCAGCTTAAAACTCTAGACCACACAGACCGGATTTACGATGGGTTACGAGTAGAATACAAGCTCTACGCCAGACGAAGTGACTTTACTACGCTTGATGAATTAATGGACCTCACC
The DNA here is from genome assembly GCA_963920525.1 of Dichetophora obliterata. Taxonomy (NCBI): domain Eukaryota; kingdom Metazoa; phylum Arthropoda; class Insecta; order Diptera; family Sciomyzidae; genus Dichetophora; species Dichetophora obliterata. Next base: position 109,208,643 of record OY986438.1, read on the forward strand.
GAAGAATACGAAGAGCTCAGGCGAGACGAAACGAAAGTGAGCCGAACAACCGCTCACTGCCTACGAGATGCGACACCATACGATAAAACCACACATTGCTGGAGGTGCAAAAAACGAGGCCACTGGCGCTATGAATGCCGAAGCCAAGCACGAAAATTTTGCTCACGATGTGGTCTGGATGGCACATTATCCCGCGATTGCCACTGTGTGAACCTACAACCGTATACTCCCGACCCTTCTGATAGCTTGACTGATGGTCGCTATTATATCACCGTAAAGGTCATGGGACGACCGATAAAGGCATTGATCGACACCGGATCTTCACTATCATACGTCGACGATAGCATCAAACAATTTTTAACTGAGCAAAATATTAAACCGCGGCCACACAGCAGGAAAATGCAATTAGCAGATAGCTCTATAGTCGATTGCGAGGACGCGTATCCCATCCAAGTCGACTATGGGCAAAAATCAGTATTTGTCTCAGTCTCCCCACTATCATCACTAGCAGAGCCAATGATCCTAGGAATTGATTTCTTACAACGCAGAGGCATAAAATTAACGATGGACGGTCATGAGCTGGACCACCAAAGCAATGACCAAGCGGAAAAAGTCTCAAGCCTGTACTCTCTTGTCAGACGAGACAATTTGACACCAGAACCAAACGAACAATTATTTAAAAGGAAAGCGATGCCTTTGAGCACGAACTATGCGCCGGCAACGATCAAGCGCACCATCGACCGCATTATTAAACCCGAACCACCGAAAATCTCCGAAACCCGAAATACTCGGCCGACTATTCGTTTATAACCCCTGCCGACACCCTGTCATACAGACGGAAGCTCTGACGTGCCAGAGACCAGGGACGCAGAAGGCGCAACTGATGAAACTGCGCTGCCACTACTACAGCTAAATCCGTTTCGAAAACACAAGCAAAAAAAAAATCTCTAACCGCCGCACCGGCATCACAGCCACGCATCGAGCCGTCGACCATAACAGCGCCAACAACACTTACCGTCGCACCCACACCACAGCTTCGCACCGAACCGTACACCGCCCCACCATTACACCTGCCGCTTCACTCCATCGGCAAGCCCAGAATTTTACTGGACACACGCGATCGAGGACCACTACAAAGCACACATCAAAAAAAAGAGGAAAAAATAACCGTAACTATTTTTAACAGACGACAAGGCTCGACTATGCTGTAAAGTAAAGAGCAAAACAATAAAATTTTTCGCCTTTTGTTTTTAAAAGCACCGTTTCGTTTTTAAATTTACTTATTTTCTTACTTTTTTTTTTATTTTAAGTCTCTAGTTTTAATTGTATTATAAGGAAAAATACTTCTAAGTTCACGATGAACTCATCCGCATTAAGCGTACTTTTTTTTATCCACCCGTTCTTTAACTTTTTTTTCTATTTTCTAAGTACTAACTCTTAATTTTGTTGCTAAAAATATTATTTTTTTTTATGAACTAACCGAAACTGAAAACCAACAAAATTACATCACCGTAGTCTTACCGTTCATCATTATGATATAATCTAATCTCTATTTTCTTTTCTTTTCTTATCTTTTTTTTTCTCTCAAGTGACAAATCACTCTCCGAAGTGGGGGGGGAGTTGTAACGGTGATCCCCGTTACAAGGTTGCACCCCGCACACTACGCCACTGCCTTACTACACCACTGTGCGCTTAACTCAACCAACAGCCATACCTACACACACACGCACACATACAGCCAGCACATTCAACGTAGCCAACAGCGGAGTCTACATAAACCACACGCAACGCTATAATTCCCAGAAGGTTAATGGCAGCATACGGATAAATAGAGCGCATTGTGACAGACTTCGGGACGGCTCGAGAGCGTAGTGCTTTGTACCGTCGCTACTTGTTGGAAACGAAAACAAGTTTGTTGTTTCGAACGGGCTATCGCAAGGTGGCTCGTATGAATAAATCTAGTTTTTTTGTATTGTATTAAGTATTTAGAGGCTCTTTACGTGTGCTTCGGCATATCGGGAAGTCTCGTCTTTTTTTTACTTATTTAGAGGCTCTTTACGTGTGCTTCGGCATATCGGGAAGTCTCGTCTTTTTTTTACTTATTTAGAGGCTCTTTACGTGTGCTTCGGCATATCGGGAAGTCTCGTCTTTTTTTTTACTTATTTAGAGGCTCTTTACGTGTGCTTCGGCATATCGGGAAGTCTCGTCTTTTTTTTACTTATTTAGAGGCTCTTTACGTGTGCTTCGGCATATCGGGAAGTCTCGTCTTTTTTTTACTTATTTAGAGGCTCTTTACGTGTGCTTCGGCATATCGGGAAGTCTCGTCTTTTTACTTATTTAGAGGCTCTTTACGTGTGCTTCGGCATATCGGGAAGTCTCGTTTTTTTTACTTATTTAGAGGCTCTTTACGTGTGCTTCGGCATATCGGGAAGTCTCGTCTTTTTTTTTACTTATTTAGAGGCTCTTTACGTGTGCTTCGGCATATCGGGAAGTCTCGTCTTTTTTTTACTTATTTAGAGGCTCTTTACGTGTGCTTCGGCATATCGGGAAGTCTCGGGTTTTTTTTAAACGTATGCCAAGGCGCTTCATGCCATATTTATAAAGATATGTACTTTAGAATGAAAATTGTATACAATAATACAAATTAGTAAGTCACACAGCATAGTCGGGTCTTGCCGAAGTCAGTCACACCGAACATCACCGAGTATCACCGAACAGCACCGAACTTCAGCGAACACCGGAAAGCACCGAACATCACCGAACATCACCGAACTTCAGCGAACACCGAATAACACCGAATATCACTAAATATCACCGAACAGCACCGACCTTCAGCGAACACCGAACATCACCGAACATCACTGAACATCACCGAACTTCGTCAAATACCGAATACCATCGAACCAGCATCGGCAGACTCACCCACCGCTGTATATTTGTCATATTCCTAAAATATTGTGTATTGTAAGAAAGACTTGATTTAACAATAAAACAGAAAATATCGTCTGAGCACGAAAATCACCAAGTCTACTTATTTATTTTGGACAAAAGTTTGAGGGTCTTTTGTTTGACCCTGGAACCGCTGAGCATACCTCAGCCTCTGAACAAAACCCCCCCTTACAGACTGAACTCACACTATCACCTGGATTGGTGTGCCAGAGTATATCTCTTTTCCACACAAGTTTATGCTTGCGTTGGCCCAAATGCATATCCAACTAATTGGGATTTTGATTTGGCGGATATGAGATTTATCTCATTTCCACGTAGGTCCTTGGGTTGGACAATGGCCGCAAACCAGTTAAAATGAGTATAGTGTTTTGGATTGTTTTTGAAATCAGGATTGTTTTTCGAGTACCTTAAATTGATAATCACTATAATTTAATTCGATGTTGCTTATTTATATAGAATCAAATACACTTAAATACGCATTTTATATATATTTAATTTTTAAATTCCGCTGAAAAGCCAATTAATGTGCTTAGTGGAAAATCCTAATTGCCAATAGGGGGTATGTTTTAGTACGTAGGTGCATTCTGTCTGTCCCGGCTGATTCGGGCAGATTCTAGAATGTAAATCGTGCAAGCGTATAGGACGGGTATACGTATCTTTGGAAGATACCTCCGGGCGAATCAAAAAAAAAAAAAAATAAATAAAAAAAAATAAAACAGTAAAAGGAAAAAAATCTTTTACCTTCATTAACCCTTAGGGTTGCGGCCTAATCAACTTGTATGAACTAAATTGTAATGTTTTGTTAGCACACTTTGCAAATATAAAGCAAGTGCTTTTAGTTTTTAATCAATTTATAATAGTTGAACAACGTATGTGCTCTGCCAAGCAAAACGTACGTGCTCGAAGCGCTCATAATTCGGATTCAAGATAAAAATGATAAAGCTTAGAATAATATAAATACTTTTGGCTCAAGAGAAACGACTTTGTTATTTCTCGCTGCCTTTAGCCAAGACAAAAAGAAAAGAAAAGGGACAAATCTCTTACTATCAAAGAGAAAAAGTATGTTCCTGTGGGGGTTCTTAGGGGCATTGTGCTCCTTGCCATTGACACAATGGCCTTGAGTCTAAAACTTCCTCAGAAGCTACCGAGATGTCAAGCAGGTAGAAATCTTCGAACATCTGTTATGTTGCCTATTCTCCAATAATGACCTATTCTCCAACAATGTCGAGTATGCCATACGGGAAGTAGACTTTACGGAGAACTGGAGGAGATGGGGTTCAACCAAACCAGATTAAACTTATGTAGATTCACGTCTTTTGTTAATTTTTGTTTGTTGTTCCAATAGGCCCCGTAACAGAGGAATTAACAATGCACAAATAGGCCCCCTTATCTGCCTCCTCGGTAGCACATTTCACTTTACCTACTTACCTAATGTGGAGCATCTATTTTAAATGTCTTCGAAACTCTTTCTATTGTCAAACTAATAACTCACTTCAAAATGATTTCATTAAACAAAATGTCTCTGTGTTTTCAATTTTGTTTTGTTCTTTTTTTTTTCTTACTGTAATACCGTTTAATGCCGTTTTGCTAAGCACATAATTCACTTAAAAACAACAAATTTTAATTTAGCTACCAACTTTTATAAGTCAACAACCTGCCCCAGCCACACCCAGATACTCAGTAGCTTTGTTTGTGTTTTCGGTGCTGTTGCCTAATTCTGCAAACTAAATTAAAAACTGAGGATGAAATGCCGTATCGTACTACAAAAGCAGCACTTTCTTCCTGTTATACTTTTAGCTTAGCATAAATGTTAGCTATAAAATCATTCTAATGGCGTTAAAAGTGATATGCTAGTTAGTATTTTATTTTAATGCTTTTTGGTGCTTTTTTTATTTTATAAAAACTTTTGAAAACTTATTAATTTGACTTTTTCATGAATGTCTTGACTTGCCGTCCCGTTACTCTCCTTCTTTCACTTTTGAATTTATGTAGGAAAGCCACTCAAAGCACTAAAGATATTTTGCTGCATTTAACATAAGTCGTCGCAGTCGTGTCGCTAAAGTTTTACCCCTTAAGTGCAGAGATTTTAGCTATTTGTTTCTTGATGTTGCAGTTGCTGCTACGAACAGCAACATGAATAATAAAGTCAATTTCAGGACGCCGATGACAGGCTGCTGCAGTTGAAAGTCTCGGAAGTAATGGGAGTCACTCTGACTGCAGAAGCTAAATGCATTTTAGAGGTATTGCAAGAATATTTAAGGTTGAGCTTTTGTGGCACTTGGCGTTGTTTTTTTTATTAGGTAATATTAAGTAGCTTTATGAGTTTGGCATTCGATGTTGATGTTGTTGTTGTTGTTTATTGTAGGCAATAATAATCCATCAAAGGAGAAAATTGGGGCTAGTTTTTGAGAAATAAAGTACTTATTCTATAGTCTTAAATTGTTTTATGGAGTATTTTCGGGGTATGGAGCTAGTGCTGATAATATTACGAAAACGATATAAAAATTTTCTCGAAAAATCTCAAAAAAATTCAAAACTATATAGTGCTCAGATATTTTCAGCTTTTAAACCCAAAACCATTTGAGTATCTGAAGTTTGCTTTTAATTTCTTGCATACTTAAAATACCTTTGAGCTTCAAGTACCTTTTAGTACCCTCTAGGAACCAAGCCATAACAGCCTAACAGACGTAACAGCGTCTCTTAAAGCAAATTACTGTAAAGGCAGAATATATTAAATTTAAATTTATTTTTTTCCACTCTCATTTCAATTCAAATCAAAATTAACTATCAACGTAATATCTGCCACTCTCATAGCAAAAACAAATTGCTTGACAACAAACAGCAACCAAGAACAACAAGGAGAAGAACAAGACAATCCACCAAATACCGTAAATACTCCAATTACATGACACGCAATGCGACAATAATCGGAATTAATGCTGCTTTAGCCATAACGAGGATAGCTGCAGAAGCATCTCAATAGCTCACTCACTCCCAGCTACTTTAGCCCCACTCAGTGGCAACCACCAAACAACTCAGGCGCCCCTTTCTCTTGAGCTCCGTATGGTATGGAATCGTTGAATATTCCATGGCACGCCATCATGATTACCATGATGCGACGGAAGTAATTGTTCTGACGCAGATAATCTTGTTACCTTCTGACCTCAGAAATCTATGCGTACGGAATGTAAAACAATTTTTGGGCTGTTGTGCCCAGCTAGAGCTGTTTTTGATAGCGCTACCAATACCCCAACCTGCCCCTCACCCACTCAAAGTTTACGATTTTGGCCACAGCATCATTTCAAAAATTATTTATGCGCTTCCTCTGTCTTGGCCTTTGAATTAAAGCTGATTTATTTGCAGTGTACATGAAGTATGTTTGTTGCTTTTACTGTTGATGCTTGTAGGTTGTTTTTGTTATTGTTACCATTTTGTAGACTGCTTAAAATTCAAATCAAATTTGTTTGGAGTATTATTGTAAATGGTTTTTTGGGATATTTTTTCTTGTTTTTTTTTTCTTCTCTTTGCTTATGCTAAATATTTTGGTATCATGCTTGTTTCACGCTGCACCAGGTCATGCTAGTAAAACGAGATATTATTACTATTTATAAAATCAACATAATATTTTTTAGAATTTAAGAAAATTAAATTTTGATTTAAAATTTATAATTTTTTCTACTTCCTTTAAAAAAGTTAAAACATATTTTTCACAAGTCAAATTTAATAAAGTTTAACATTATATGTCCATTTCTGTACAGTTTTTATCGAGTATAGTGTTTCTAGGTCGTATATGACCGCCTGTACAAATTCCTTGTACTTTATAACTAAACAACCTTCTCACATCTGCTCTTGTGTGTGAGTTCTGTTAAAGCTTTGATTCAAATTCAGTTATTTTTTAAATTTATTCTGGAATTTTTTGATGAATAATTTAAATTCACATTTCTTGTTATGTTTTGTGGTTTGAATGAGTTGCGGCTGAGGTTGCAACGTGATGAACTGGAGTGAGTGCTTCATTTTTTTCTTGACTTATATTAAAATATTAAATTTTTTAAAGTCTGACATATTCAGTAGCATACAAATGATATCTTGAATTTGCCTAATCTAGTCAAGAGCGTGTTTTATTGTGTCGTAAAATTAAAATTTAATAATATTGAAAAATCAAGTGTACAAAGAATGCTAATGTGTTTTTGGAAAGGCCAGGATGTCAAACTAAAAAGTCAGTAATTTTTAGTAAAAAGATATTCAAAGAAATTTTTATTACGTTAAAAAATACAATATTTGCATTATTTTGATGCTCACATGTCTTTTAAATTGATTAACAGGGGCTAGTTGGAAAAATTTATATGGACAGTGATACAAAACATTGTTCATATTTCGAACGCAAATTTTTGTATGATGCAATTGATTGATTTTGATAAAACAAGACAAGGAACGGTTATTCCAACACCAATTTTCAAAAATAACTATAGTATAACGTTATATGTAGTATTTCGCACCAAATCCTATCGCATAATTTGCAGATTCGATTAGTTTCTATTGTCGTACACGAGGTAAGCATAACTGAATTTGGCGAAATTTGCCGCAAATGTCATTTAAAAACGCTCAAATAAAAGTCATATTTGTACGAATAAATGGCGCGAATGCATTCATTTGCATTTGTCCTTAACATAAAAATGAATGCTGAAATAACACTATGCACCAAATAGACAAAATGCTTAAGTGCACAATTCGCTTAATTGATGTTTTCTCTAGTGTTTTCGAAGTAGCAACAAAAAGGAATGAATGGTTGGAATTGTGGTTGTCAATATAACACAATGAAAACAAAGAAAAAATGGTTTTATCTGCTCCGAACTGAAACCTACAGGGGTCAATTGGTCCTAATATTTTTCACTTCTAAAATTTCTTCTTAACACACCTCCCTCATATTCGCAGCCCTTCTGTGGGTCATCTTACAAAAAATAAAAAAAAGAGAAAAATATTTTATATCTCTCCCTTATTGAATCCTGGAGAGGCAAATGTATGAGCTGGTCCTATTGTTTTTTCACTCATAACATTTTTTTTGAGCATACTCATCTCCTATCTGGTTTTCTTACCGGGCAAATCTACTATCACAAACTTGGCTCTGATCACTAATAATATAGTGGACTAGCTGAAACCCGGCGCGTTGCTGCCACTCTCCCTTGTCAAACGCCCATAAAATATTATCAGTTAAACAACATGTCTAAACTGAGGTCAAATACTGAATTCTGAGACTGTGCGACCTATATCCACAAAGCTATTCGATATAACAAATTTGGGTTGTATAGGAAGTGCCACGCCCTCTTGATCACCGCTCATAGAATGTAATCAATTAAACTGCATGTGTACATGAAGGTTGAATACCGAATTCCAAAACTGTGCGACATATAACTCCAAAACTATTCGATAGCACAAATTTGGGTTGTATGGGAGGTACCACTACCCTTTTCCTTACGCCCATAAAATTTTACCAATGAAACTGCATGTGTAAATTGAGGTCGAATACTGCATTCCGTGGCTGAGTTACCTATAACTCCAAAGCTATTCGATATCGCAAATTTGGGTTAAATTGGAGGTGTCACGCCCACCCAAAAAAACACTAAAAAATTTTATCAGTAAATCTGCAAGCGTAAATTTTGGTCGAATACTGAGTTCCGACGCTGTGCGACCTTGAACTCCAAAGCTATTCGATATCACAAATTTTCGTTGCATGGGAGGTGCCACTTCCCCTTGATAAACGCTCATAAAATGTAATCAATGAAACTGCTTGTGTACATTGAGGTCCAATACTGAATTCCAAAGCTGTGAGACCTATATCCCCAAAGCTATTTGATATATCTAATTTGGGTTAAATAGGAGGTTTCACTCCCCCTTGTCGATATCACAAATTTTCGTTGTATGGGAGGTGCCACTCCCCCTTGATCAACGCTCATAAAATGTAATTAATGAAACTACATGTACAAATTGGGGCCGAATACTGAATTCTGACGCTGATATTCGATATCGCAAATTTACGTTAAATGGGAGGTGCCACGCCCCTCTTACCAATGAACATAAAATTGAATCAATGAAACTGCATGTGTACATTGAGGTCGAATACTGAATTCCGGCGTTGTGCGACCTATAACTCCAAAGCTATTTGATAGCACAAAGTTGGGTTGTATGGGAAGTGCCACTCCCCTTTGCTCTACGCTCACAAAATGTAGGGGAATGAAAGTGCATGCATAAATGTAGGTCGAATACCGAATTCTTACGCTGTCAACCTATAACTTCAAAGCAATTCGATATCGCAAATTTGGGTTGTAAGGGAGATGTCACGCCTCCCTGTCCAACGCCCATAAAATAAAGCCATTGAAACTGCATGTGTAAATTGAGGTCAAAAACTGAATTCCAAAGCTGAATTCCTATAACTTCAAAGCTATTCGATATCACAAATTTGGGTTGTATGGGAGGTGCCCTTCCCCCTTGTCCACTCCCATAAAATTTCATCACTGAAACGGTACGTCTAAATTGTGGTCGAATACCGAATTTCTAAGCTGTGCGACCCATAACTCTAAAGCTATTCGATAACAACAATTTTTTATATATATGTGGGAGGTAAAAGGGGGTGTGGCATTTCCTCTTAAACCATCTCGTGCTCAAAGCAAAGTGTACTTACAAAATTTGAGCTCAATCGGACCAATAGTTTCGAAGTATTTTGATATTTTCTTAAAAGTAAGCGTAGATGAAGTGTGACCACGCCCATTTTTATCAAAGTTAATGATAGTTATCATACGAACTTATTTACCAAATTTTAATTTAATACGACCAAAATCGTCTTAAATACAGCATTTTTATTGATTTGTGGGCGACAAAAGGGGGTGTGGCATTATATTTTTCCTAAACCAGTAGAAAGAAGTATCCAATTTGGTTCAGTCGTTTTCAAGTTTTAAGCATCCGAACAAATCACGATTCATTTTTATATATACAGATATTGATTTGTGGGCGGTAAAAGTGGGCTTGAAAACATTAATGTATCGTGACTGCCTCTTGGAGCACCTACACAGCAAGTTTCACTATAAAAATGTGTAGAACTCCGGAATTGTCATGATTTCGAAAAAGTGGGCGTATATATATTGCGACCACGCACATTTTTTGTACAGTTACTGACAGTAACCATCTGAACAAAATTACTAAATCTTAGTTTTTTACGATCGAAACCGTCTGATATATATCCTTTATTTGGTTTGTGGTCGATAGCGCAAATTTAGCTTGTATGGGAGGTACCACGCCCCCTCGTCCAAACGTTACCAAACCTCACAGGAACACTCACTCTCCTCGGCAGACGTTGTTCTGCCATAGACCGCCTTACTGCCATTTACGAAAATGTCGAATAGCTGCCGAAAGTAACCATATGAACTAAATAACCAAATTTTGGTCTAATACGATCAAAACCGTGCAAAATATAAAATTTTTGTTGTTTTGCAAGCGGTAAAAAGGGGTGCTGCAAAATATTTCTTTAGAGCCATTTCGTAATCGAAACAAATCGAATGCCCAAATTTCAGCTCAATTTAGGTTGAGCCTGGCGCATTTAACTTCACTCGATGCTAACTCCCCGAAAAGTGAGTTTAACTTAAGTGGGACAGGCCTATTTTTAGTGCACTTGCCGAGAGTAACCATATGAACTGAATTACAAAATTTTTGTCTAAAACGACCCAAACCGTTGAAATAAAACGTTTTCATTGGTTTGTGGGCGGTAAAAGGGGGCGTGAAAACCAATTTTTAGTTCAGTTGCTGACAGTAACTGTACAAACTAAGCCAACATTTTAGCTCAATCGACCCAGTAGTCAATTTTAATGATTTCTCAAAAAATGGGTGTGGCTATATAGCGATGACGCCTTTTTTTAGTACAGTTGCCGAAAGTAACCATACAAACTTAGGTATCACATGTTAGTCTCATACGGTCAAAACTGCTTGAAATATACCATTTTCACTGATTTGTGGGCGCAAAAAGGGGGTGTGGAAACCAACTTTTCGTACAGTTACTGTCAGTAACTACACAAACCAAAGTACCAAATTTAAGTCTTATACGACCAAAACCATCTGAAATAAACTATTTTCATTTATTTTTGGGCGGTAAAAGGGGGCGTTCATTTTTAGTACAGTTGTCGACAGTAACCGTACATACTAAATTACAAAATTTTAGTCTTATACGACCCAAACCGACTGAAATATAACATTTTTATTGATTTGGGGGCGGTAAAAAGGGGGTGTGGCAAATTTTTGTTCCTAAACCATCTCGTACCTGAAACAAATCTACTGCCAAAATTTCAGGTCAATCGGTTCAGTAGTTTTGGAGTCTATAGACATCACACAGCCAGACACACATCGTTTTGCTTTTTATATATATAGATATTGATTTGTGGGCGGTAAAAGTGGGCGTGAAAACATTTACATATAGTGACCGCCTCTTAGATCACCTACACAGCAAGTTTCACTGTAAAAATGTGTAAAACTCCGGAATTGCCATGATTTCAAAAAAGTGGGCGTATTTATATTACGACCACGCCCATTTTTAGTACAGTTACCGACAGTAACCATCTGAACAAAATTACCAAATCTTAGTTTTTTACGATTGAAACCGTCTTAATATATCCTTTTTTTGGTTTGCGATCGATAGCGTAAATTTGGCTTGTATGGGAGGTACCACGCCCCCTCATTCAATAGTTACCAAACCTCACAGGAACACTCTCAAGATGTAGCTTCAGTTTCCCTGAAAATTTCATAAAGATCGGTTCAGCGGTTTTGGAGTCTATATGTGATATAGCCACATACCCACATACCCACATACCCACATACCCACATACCCACATACCCACATACATACATCCATTTTTATATATATAGATTAACTAGATGTCATTTATACCAAATTTTCCAAGGCGTTTGAGAATGTTGACCATATTTTGCTGCATGAACTCAATAACTTCGGTCTGTCTGAATCTCCGTTAAAATTTTTAAAAAGTTACTTAGAGAATAAATAGCTTTATGTTAAAATTGGGTCAACATACTCTGAGGTTGGTATTAATGCAACTTCTGGTATTCCGCAAGGATACCACAGTGGACCACTGCTTTTTCTAATTTTTATAAAATACTTTACCCCTAAGGTTTAAACATTCAAAATGTCTATTACTTGCTGATGATGTGCAACTCTTTTTAATAATTTTTATATTTTTCACAGTTGGTGTTATGAAAATAATTTGCTTTTAAATATTTAGGGCTGAATGACGAGAATCGTTTGATGATATTGTTTCAACGATACTTTAACATCACGTAACCTTTAATTTTATGTATCGTCTAAACGATAGGGTTTTGCTCGCTTCATGTATGGCAAACAATTGTCAAATGATATCGTCGAAACGATTGCTTGGCGCGATAGCTAATTTGGTATCGTTTGGCTATTTTTCTGGTTGGAAATAATAATAAAAATAATTTTTAAATTTTTTGACCACTTGTTTGTTAAAGTGGTCCATAGCAAATTTTTATTTTTAACCTTAGCTAGTTGACTAATTTTCGCCATCATGTTGCTACAAAAATTCACTTGCGTTTTTGTGTGTGTGTTGGGCTTACATTTAAATTACAATTAGTTTTATTCAATAATGTATGTTGTATTGTTTCAAAGTAGATAATTTCTTTAAAGGTAGTAAGTTCAATTTACAAGAACTTCTTGATTTCATCATAGAGCACAAGCACAAAAGCACCACCAGTACCTCTGAGTACGTTGGAGAAGGCACCCTTGAAGAAGGCACTGCCACCTTCTTGCTTTGCAATAGTAACCCAGAACTGTAATGTGTTCTTGTAGACAATATCTGTGACCTTATGACCAGACTGCATCATCATACGACGACGGACAGTATCGAATGGATAGGACACAATACCAGCAACAGTTTTAACACATTGAGCAACAGTCCAACTGATATAAATGGGTGTGTTCTTTGGATCGGTCAACATACCGCGAGCAGTATCGTAGAAGCCAAACTAGGCTACACGGTAGATGATAATACCTTATACACAGTGGCGGATTTAGGCATTTTTCCGCCCTAGGCCTGACATTAGCGCCACCTCTAACTTAATAAATGTTTTTCTTACAATAGAACAAAACTATAAAAATTGTATTTTTCATTTTTTACACACATTACATAGAGATTTATACAACATAAAAAAATAAAGACTTTCATTTTATGCTCGTTCGAAATCATTTATTACGTTCTTATAACATAGTTTTTGTACTAGATCTGCCCGTAAATAGTTTTTAATCGTTTTAATGTAGAAAGTGAGCGTTTTTCTGAACAGTTTTTTCCCCTCTTCCTCTCAATCTTCATAAAACTTGGGCATTTTTTGAATGAGTATGAATGACAAATAACATCCGCAAACAAACGGATGTATGTGTCAACGAAAAAAATTTGTTTATAAAAACCAGAAACAAGATTAGCAGTGGAACTAACCCTTTGGACGAAATACAGTCAAGTATTACACGAATCGTTCTGTCTTTGAGGAAAAATCGAACAGATGGTACATCGAACAGAGTTACCACCAACACCATAGGAATAAGTTTTGACACGAGCGCTTTATGCCACACTCGGTCAAACGCCTTTAAAATATCAAGAGCACCAACCTTGTTCTCTCCAAAAAAGTGAACACATTGGTTCCATTTTTTGGTTAAGAACTCTATAAGGTCACCAGTAGGCCCTACGGAAACCATATTGACGATTGCTGAGCAGTTGGTTGTGCTCTAGATAGTTCATAATGCAAAATTTTATTACGCTCTCCATATTTCTGAAAAGCGTAGAGCATATCGTAATGGGTCGGCAGGTTGCAGGGTTCATGGCATCTCCATTTTTAGGTACTTGCTGCACATTTGCGACCTTCCCTTCCAACAAGATGTAATTACATTACTCCTGTTATGTAGGAGATATTTGAAAGGTTGCGCAAAAGCCGAGCCAGAGAAGAAGCACACATTTTGAGCACAATTGGTGTTATTCCATCAGGACCAGAAGCCTTGTTATTGTTTAGACTTGTAAAAAGCCTTTTAACTGCTCTTGTTCGAAAGTAAATTTCTTGCATTGCAAAAATCAACCCTCAACAAAAGGCAGTGGCTAATTGCTATCCGAGAGAGTGAAACTTTGTGCAAGCAATCCAGCCAATAGGTCCGCTTTATCAGCCGAGTTAGTAAAGATTTGGTCATCTTTTAAAAGAGTTGGAATCGATGACAATGTCCGATTCTTTACTCTTTTGACAAATGTTCAACAATTTTTGCTCACTTCGATGGGAAGTCTTTTGTTATTAGTATTCTTGTGGGAACACCAATTCTGAATGGCTTCCCTTAGCCATTATTAAAGATGATTGCAATCTTTAAAGTCTCATTAAATCATGAGTGATCCTTTGGTTTAATGTTTCTGATCTTATTGGCAATTAAAGACCGCATACCCCATAAAATATTTCTTGTACCATGACAGTGCGGCATTCTCTTTTATATCAGCAAAACATAATTTCTAATTGAAGTTGTTATAAAAATTATTTGAGTCAGTCCAATTTGCATTTCCATAAAACCATGCAGTCCTCTTCGAAAGATGTATCGAATCGAGTTGTAAATAATACTTAAATAAATTCACAGTGATATTTCTTAATTTAGATACACATCACAAATATCACGTAAATGAAAAATATTATATATTTTTGGTGCAGAACTTGTATTTTGTTTATCTTCTTGCAATAATATTTGAAGAAAACTTTTTAAATTAATAAAAAATTTTCAAACACAAAACTTAAAGTTACATTTTAAATAAGCTACGATATTGTTCTGTCGTCTTTTAGATTTTTCTGCCATTATAATAATTCCGCCCTTTAAATGCACTCAACAAAACATTTAAAAAATGTTTCAATTCATTACCCTAATTTTTTATTCAATAATATCTTATATTAAGTCAGAAAGACCAAAAATGCATTCATTGCATTACGTCATACATTGATTTTTTAAATTACCGCCAATATACCCATATTAATGTAATACTTTCTGTAACCCAAAACTTAATCGATTGCACGAGTGTTTTGCAACATTTTATTCATTGCCCGTAAGCGAAGTTTTTGCTTGTTCGTTTTTCTTAAACATTTGTTGCTCAACATTTGGCTGTCCAAAAATTTTCAAAACTCGTCAAACTAGATTATTTATTTATATTAAGTTTCTTTATAAATTAGCCAGGAAAATATTTTGCCACCCTGTCAATTCGGCTGCAACCAAATAGATTCCGTTTCTAACAATTTGTGTTTCCTAAAAAATTTTCAGCTCACAAAAATGTTGCCGCCCTAGGCGTATTTCAGATACACTGAAGCCATGGTACAAGCCAAAGATACCGTCACTCTTGAAGATCTTGGCCAAGCAATTGCAGAATTTAAGTAATTGGTGAATTCACGTTGACCAGTCTTGTCTGTATCAGCACCCAAGCGGGAACGGGCAACATCCAAAGGATATACGAAACACAGGGAGGTTGCACCAGCGGCACCACCGGAAGCCAAACTACCCTCGAAGTAACGCCAGTTCTTGTCAACACCACCCAAGAAAACTTGCGTGTTCTTGTCCTTGAAGGCAAAGTTCAAAGCCTGGGATATGAAATATCTGATATCATTGGCCATGTTACCACGCCAGTATGCTGTGAAACCTTGTTCTTTTGGAATGTGGACAAAACAATCAATCATACCCTTGTATTGTTTATCAGGACTGATTTGTTTTGAAATGTGTTGAACTTGCAGAAGTAATTTCACACGTTCAATGTGGGCGACTGTAGTCTTTGAGACAGCTGCTGAGATACCTCAGGCAGCGAAGTCCTTCGTAAGGGATTTTTCTTTTAGTGTTTTTTAAACACTTTTAAGAAAAGTTATTAAGAAATACAAAATTTCCTATTTGGCGTTGGCAAATCGCGTGCTCACTAGACGACCGTGATTCGTGAACTGATGGAATGTCATTCCCGCATTGTGCTTGCGACGTAATTGTTGGCCAGCTGCAGATGTTTATTAATATGGTGTAGCAATATTTCCGTTTACTTAGGTGTCGCTGCCAAATAATATATTTTCAAAAAATTATCATCAAACTAACTAATTAAATATTCTTACATTTTTGCTTAAATTTTCACTTTTGAAGCAAACAAATCCAAAAACTTATTAAACATAAAAGTAAATGTCACTTTTTGCACTGAATATATGTTTTGCAGTGGCTATCAAACTTTAGAAAACTCAACGATAGACGAGAGGATAGCGATGGACTTATATGAAGCAAACTAAAAACGATATCGTAGGATAGTATAGTTCAAACAATAGTCGTTTTAAAAGTTACATGATCAGAGCCCCGAAGTATTGTGTTGTATCATACACAAATCAATTACTTCTAATATTAGAGAATTATTCTTTATGCAATTATATCGCAAAACTGATGTCAAAGACTTAGGAGTAATTTTTGACTCAAATTTAAATTTCAAAAACTATTTCGACTACTTAATCTCGAAGTCAAACTCCATGCTTGGTTTTATAAAGAGAAATTCTCGGGATTTTAAGGATCCTTTAACCCTTAAGTCACTCTTTATATCTCTTGTACGTAGTAATTTGGATTATTGTTCAGTTATTTGGAGCTCTTATTTTAATGTGTATTCTGTCCGTATCGAAAGAGTTCAGAGAAATTGCACAAAATACGCTCTTAATAAGCTGCATTGGCATTATGGTCTTCCATCATACGACGCTCGGCGTAAATTGCTTGGACTACAATCACTGAGGGACAGAAGATGTGCTCTGATCTGATGTTCACATCTAACATTTTACATAACAAAATCAAATGTTGTGAACTGTCTGCATTTTTCATAGCTTATAATGCACCAAGAAATTTGCGCAATAACCGTATGCTGAATGAAGTATTTCATAGAACTAATTATGCTAACAACGAGCCGATAACTCGTTGCATTAAATTGTGTTATACTTACTGTGCAATATGGAATTTTGAGCAACGAATCATTCCAGTATCACTTTGATATGGAATATATCAATTCATAGTTTTAGCTCTGAAACTATAAAAGATTATTTGTCAGTGTAACAGTTTCATAGCTATTAGCCGATAGGTGGCGCTAAATACCTCACATATCTTTAAGCCTATGCTGAAATTAAATAGAGAAAAAGCAACATAACAACAACAATTATATGCAAACTTTAAGTCGCTTTAACTTTAAAAATATAAATTTTTAAGAAATAAAAAGTCCAGTTTGCACATCTATAGGGGTTAGCCTATAGAACTATAATAAATTTATTAAGATTGGACGTGTAAATAAAAAGCTTTACGCCGGACAAAACTCTCGCTTGCGTAATATATACAGTCACACAGATAAATATACGTACCCCCCTCAAAATCACATTTCTGACCAAAGTTTAAACTTCCTTAAAAAAAAACCACAGGAATATTTTTTGCAAAAAACTTGAATAAAATGTATTGGAAAATAGTTGGTTGTAAGTCATTTACTATTTAAATTTATATGACACCATTTTTTGCAACACAGAAAAGTATACATACGAGAGTTTCATTAAACTGTTATTTAAAGAGAAAGCGATCGCATGATGAATGTATATATTTTTAATGGACTGTTATGACTTCTAGTCTTATATTAACCACTTTCTGATCAAGTGCTAATTATTTTTTTTTGCAAATGGGTCCAAAAAATAAGGAAGTATGTTTTGACATGCGTGAACTAATTATTAAGCATAAAAAAATGGAAAATCTTTACGGGAAATCGCAAATATAGTTGGACGTCCAAAGTCGAGTGTACAAACAGTGATTAAAAATTATAATGAAACCAAATCACTGAAAACCAACCCAGATGCGGTCACCCTCCAAAAATTGACACACGTGTAAAAAGACATATACTAACTTAAATCCGAAAAAAATAGAAAAAAACAGCAAGACATAGCTAAAGATATGGAAAATGCCGAAATTGTTATTGTACACCCGGAAACAATGCGGAGTGTATTAAGAAAAAGAGTATTTCATAGCCGCATTCCGCGAAAAAACCGTTTATTAGTGCTAATAATATGAAATCGGATGTGATTGTGCAAGTAGAAATTATGGCGCAAAAAGTACGAGGCGCTCCTTCCGAAAAATTTAATTCCGACAATTAAAGCATGGAGGAGGATCGGTATTGGTATGGGGTTGCATGTCGCCAACTGGGGTAGGAAACTTAGTGTTTATTGACATAACCATGGATCGATTCGTATATTTGAACCTACTCCAACAAAGTTTGATGGAATTGGTGCATAAAATGGGTCTTACGGAAATCTGATACTTCCAACAAGACAACGACACCAAGCACACAGCGGTTGTTGTTAAGGAGTGGTTGCAGTACAATGTACCAAAGCAGCTTCATTCTCCTCCCCAGTCACCGGACTTGAACTCCATCGAAAATTTGTGGGATGAGTTGGACCGCCATGTTCGAAAAAAGACAATAAAAAACAAACCTGATCTTAAAAATGCACTTATGAAAGAATGGTCGGAAATTACGATGCAAACAACAACAAAACTAGTATTTTCGATGAAAAACAGATTGAGCGCAGTTTTAGAGAGCAATGGCGGACCAACAAAATACTAAATTTTTCTTTATTTTTGTTTCCATTAAACATTTTGTAAGAAGTATCTATACTTTTCTGTATTGCGAAAAATGAAAATCTGTATTTTTTTTAATAAATCGTTTGTTTCTGAAATTTTTACTTACCGTTTTAATTTATTTTAAGTACAGATTTATCCTATATAATTTTTTTATAAGGAAAGCTTATACTTTGGTCAGAAAATAGTTTTTGAGAGGGGTACGTATATATGTCTGTGTGACTGTATATAAGATTTGCCGCCAATTAAAAACATCTTACTTTTTGTAAACAAAAGCAGCTGAGTTGAAGTTTTTTAAGTAGATGTACGTCTGCATTATCAACACGAAGTTTTCTATGTGCAATCCGCCATCTGCAACGGCCACCTTGAGTTGCGTTACGCGAATATAATTGGACCATTACACTTTTCTATTAGTTTTCGCCACTAGTGTTTTTACTCTATAGAGAACAAGGATGAGATGAAAACAAAAAATCGTAATTTTCGCACCATGAAAGTCCTCAAAATAGTATTCATTACAAATCAGAACTTCAATACAACAAATTCTTCTCAATAGCAAGTTTAGTTAAATGAGTATACATAGGTTTATAAAAAATATCAAACAATATCTTTAAATATTCATTGACTATTAATATATAATTATTAATACAGAATTAATGAGATGTACTTATTAATAAAGTTAAAAAAACTATAAGATTCTATAAGAGTTTAAAATTCATAGAAAACTCTGACTAGAATTTGATTTCAAGGTACTTTTTTACCTTAAAGTAGTTTTATAACAAGATTGGAAATAACGCTTAATTTTTCAGTAAAAACGGCAGAGTAGTGTTATTGATTTGAACTGCAAACTAATCCAATTGAACTGGCGGCAAACAGCAAGAAACAAAGAAAGCAAGAAAAGAAAACATTAAAACACTACACAAACGCAGTACGCTTAAACGACCCAAGTTTAGTTGAAATTAAATTTTAATCTGAACGTGAATCTCTTGACAACTTTAATTTTTAATGATAAAATAAAAAATGAGTCAACTAGAAATCGTCATTTTTGGCATAAAAATTAAAGAAAATCATCACATCAATTAGTGGCATAAATCGTCAAAATGACGATAAATCATCAATGTTCACAACATTGATAAGTCCAAAACACATAGAAAGCACGCATGCCTCAAGCATGCAACATATCTGTAAAGCATGCTTCATTAAAACACATAGCAAGTATGCATCGAAAATGTTTAACAAAAAGTCGAGGAAATACATTAAATGATATTCAAAATAATTCAAGCAATCAATTAATGCAATTGGATGTGTTAATATAGCTTTTTCAAGAAAAGCTAACTGATGCTTATGTCTGTCAAAGCTTTGATGCCTGAAAAAAGTTAAAAGTTGAGCAACTTCAGGCATGCCTCAAGCATCATGCATGCATGCATGCTTTTGGTGTGAGCTACTTCATAAGAAAGGTCGTCCGCAGGATTTTTTTGTAAACATCATCATGCGGGGGTGTAAACATCTTTATATCATGTCCAAAATATTTAAAAATCTCATTTAATTTCTTGTTTTAGAAGAAATTTTCAGAAGAATTTTTCTGCTAAAGCAAATATTTTTAATAGTTTAATAAATTAAATAATGTGAGGCCTATATCCTTAAATGAAATCGCATTTATTACTATCGAGCCCCAAGATTTCAACTTTTGAAATTAGAATACAAAAATTTCCTTATACAGTTGTCCATATTCGAAGCGCCCATTTTATTTTTAAATAAATCAAAGAAACCACAATTTTTTGTCTGTTCGTTATGAATATCATTTAATTGGGTTCAAGTCAATTTGCTTAAATTATTTCTTGAATATGATATCTCGTAAATGGTAGCCATTGGCCTCTACGACATATTGTGCCCGTTTTGCAGCATTTTCCATGGTTTTCTTCAACATTTCGATGGGAATGGCGGTTATTTCTTGACGGATGTTGGTTTTCAGATCTTCTATGGTCTTTGGCTTGTTGACGTAGACCTTTGATTTCAAATAACCCCACAAAAAGAAGTCTGGAGGCGTTAAATCTGGTGATCTTGGCGGCCAATCGAAATCACCATTTTTTGACATCAAACGGCCAGGGAACAATTGCTTCAAAAAATCGATTGTAGTGCGGCTTGTATGTGGTGGCGCGCCGTCTTGTTGAAACCAGTAGTGCCTGATAAGCTTTCGACGAACGATTGGCATGAAAAAATTGTTTATCATATCGCGATAACGCTCCTGATTGACAGTAACTCTGTGGCCATTATCATCTTCGAAAAAGAACGGCCCAATGAGCATTTTAGCACAAACGCCGCACCAAACAGTGACTTTTGCATCGTGAAGAGGTACCTCTTGAATCTCTTGTGGATTTTCAGTGGCATAAATACGCCAATTTTGTTTGTTTACCGTTCCGTTCAACTGAAAATGAGCTTCATCGCTCATTTTTTGAAAGCACGTTGAGTTTTCACTATTGACTTGTTTTGTTGAATGTAAATTTCAACAATTTTAGAGCGTTCGCGTGGCGTGTACTGTTCCATTGTAAACATTTGCTTGGAATGACGCTTCAAACGCGGTATGTCATTAGTCGATTTGGCATCACTGCGGAAAGTTACAGTGTTGCCAGATGGGCGCTTCGAATATGGACAACCCTGTATTAAACAATATTCTTTTTGTTGGAAAACTGAAAAAACAAAATTAAATTTTTAGGCCAATTTTTAACTTTAGAAGCATTTAACTCCTAAACCAATTTCTAGCGGACTAAAATTTTCAGATTTGGATTTAGGAGGTCAAAAGCCGTATCATTCGCAAATTAAAAATTTGAGTTGTCGCTATTCTTGAAATGTTTCCCGTATGCTAAGGGAGATATTTTTCACCGGATCTCACACCGCATGGACACTCATCTACTTATTTCTTTTTCCATCATGAATCAGTTCTAGCAGCTTGCAAGTTCCTACATTCGAGTAAGAAAATATTTCTATTATCTGAATGATTTAAAAAAATTTATTTATTTTAATTCAAAACGTATGAATAAATAAATGTAGAGGTACATGTGTGTAAGGTGTGTTTAGGGTTTCATATATTTTCTTAACATATTCCAGAACCTACTGCAAGGCTTGATTCTGAGTCCTGGATTAATATAAACACGTGATGCGAAAAAGTACAGAAAATTCTCAAACTAGGTGAGCACCGCTAAATAACGTGAATTTTAAGAGGTATAAAATTATTGTCTCCTATTTACGTTTATGTCAAAAAAACTATTTATTATAACATGTTCTAATTTAAAATCGTTTGTGTAATATGATATAAGGTTTTTTAAAAAATTAGTCCTTGATACAAAATTGGCATACTTCATTAAATTTCCAAATTTTTTCTTTCGCTTTTGAATTAGAGGCTCTGCTCTCGCCTAAATCGCTGCAAATTTCTTAAATTTAGATAATATAGAATTTTTTGTCATTTTATTAAGTTTAGGAAAAATTAAAAAAATCCAAATTGGTTCATCTTTATGATAGAAAATAAGCCGACTTTTTAGAAAACATTAAATTTTTTATTAAATTTATTTACTTTGTCTTTTGCTTGTTTACAGTGACTTTAAAACATAAATTTGCTTATCGTAAAAGCTTATATCCGTTATTGAATTAAATGCACCTTGCTTTCTGTTGCTACGAGGAATTATCTTTGACTAATAAGGAATACCATTCCTTAAAATTCGTCAATTTCTCGTAGGAATAACTTCGTAATTTGTTTCATTACATTCGTAGTATTTACTAAAAAATTCATTCACAGGTTGACCGTACGCATTATTCGTAAAAGGTACGAAGTTTTAGTTGAGTTTAAAAAAATTACAACTGAAATCACACTGGTTTGTCGAACAATTACCGAATATAAGGAAATGTGTGATAGCAAGGTGGCCGTAGCCTACTGGAAGAGTACATGCCCCATACGCTAAAGAGCCGCGGTTCAAGCCCTAGCTGAAAAGAAGATTTTTTCGTGACTATGTATTACTAGCGTTGCCATCACATCTCTTTTAAAGAGGATATATTCTCTTTTTTTCTCAAGATCTTTTTTTATCTTTTTTAAAATAGAAAGTCCTCTTTTTTTTTTGTTAAGGACAAAGTATATCTATCAAAAATAGAATTCACTAAAAATGTGCACAAAGAAATTTGCAACACAGATTTGCAAGTTAATAGCACTGCTGAACGCCATCCCTGAACAAACGTAACTTAACCCTAGCTGTGACCACTATATTTTTGCATACGTTATGTGTCCACTATGACGATTTCGTTCTAGCTATTTTTTTACCCCTTTAGAGACATCGGTTAGCCCACAATTTGTTTTGAAGTTTTAGTTTTAGGTTTAAAAGAAAGAAAAAAGAAGGTTTTGTTAAAAAATATTTGAACAGTATTGCGCAATTAATTTTAGAACAGTCAAAAACGAGCAATTTTTACATTTTAATAAAAAGTTTATATCTCTGGCTCTAACTAATACTAAGAAAAAACGATCCAGTGAATTTTACTTGATATAAAGAACTTAAAAAAAAAAACCTGCACAAATTATCTTATGATTACTTAAAAGCATGGTCCAAAGAATTTAAAAATTTTTCAGTTTTAAATGGATCAGTTAAGATAAAATTAACTTAACTGTATCGAATTTATTAACTTATGGAAAACAGATTGCATAAATGACTCATAGTAATATATTAATGTAATTTTCCAACCAAAAATTGGTGATATATTCTCCAAGTTTAAACAATTTGTCAGCTCTTTTTTTCGTTGCCTATACAAAACGCTAACGTCGAAAGAATTTTTCCACCAATGGACTTGAAGTGGTCAAATGAAAGAAATAATTCAAGCTTTTTTAACAACAAAATATATTTTCAAAAACGTTTCGTGTTTGGAGTTTTTCGACGCATGTTACAAGCAAAAACGGTTACTAAAACAAGCTCAAGAAAGCTTTAAGTATGGGTATGAGGAGTCTTGATAAGTCAATCACAATTTGATCTCGTTTGTTACTTCAGTTGAAAAGAATATGAAAAAAACTCTAATATGATTATTTATTTGGTCTCATTTACTTGAACCTCAAGTTTGTTTAAATTTTTCAAATAATAAGTGTAAAATGTTTTTTATTTACATTTATATTTTTGCATTTATTTTATAACAAATGTTTTTAAAACTAAAAAACTGAAAAAATAATACTTTATAAAGTGCTTATCTGATGTTTTTACTTAGCAATAAATTTTATAATAGTCTCTTTTTGTCCTCTATTTTTTTTTTTTTTTTTTTTTGTCAAAAGTTCTCTTATTTTACCCTTGACTTCTGGTAACCCTATGTATTACGATCATTCGTAAATGTAAAGTATAATATAAATTTATACTTGTACGAATACGAATAAAATATTTGAAATGTGTACCAAACTACGTCCATTTTACATATTCTATTCGTGTCTGAAAATTACGAATAAAATTCGTAGAAACATTTTTTTCATTAAAGAATATGTATTGAAGAGTTTTTGTGAAACAAAGGTAAATGAAATGGTATCGTACTTATTAGGCATTGTTCATATTAATCTTTTTTGTCGCGATTGCGACACCACTCTCCATTTTTTTCGCAAACGCTGCTGAGAAATACTGAATATTAAATAAATAGATGTATTTAAATACATACAAAATCCAGTATTTTTCAGCAGCATTTGCAAAAAAAAAAAGTGAGAGCAATCGCGACTAAAACGCGTAATATGAACACGGTCTTACAGCAACGGGTACAACATACTATTTGAAAATGAATGGTTAAGCTCTGCTTTATTTATAAATTAACCTAAAAAAAGTATTTTTGTACTATTTTCAAATATATTAAATACATAATGAACATGAAATCAAAAAAGCTATAAGTTACAAAAAATTCAAAATCGATTTTTTGATTGGTTATGATGCACCTTATCAAAATATATATTTCGCAAAATTTTACACTTCTACAACTTAAAACAAACGTTTTTATTAACAAAGTTCTCTCAAAGCCCTAAGTTTAAGCGCAACTTACAAATTAGAAAGTATTTTGATTTTCTTTTAAAAATTTTTAATATGAAGATATATAAAAAATGTATATTGCCTAGGGGGGCAAGCACCGCTCTCTGCACCCCCTACGGACGCCCATAATCATAAGAATATGTATATGCAATCTCAAATGTCAGATGCTTGAAGCATGCATGTCTCTATGTGGTTTGGCGTATAGAGAGCTCGATGAGAGCGGCAAACTAAAAAAAAAAAAATATATATATATATATATAATTTCAGCGGCAAGCGCTTACCTTGAATTCATACCTTTTGTTCAATTTCGTTGACGCTAGCCGCTGTTCAGGCAGTAAAGCTTGTCTCAAACTGGTTGGCATTACAAAAGATAGTCTTTCAAACTTTTCACACGCACGTAAAGTTTGATCATTCAACAAAAAATATACGAATCTTTCAAACTTTTCACACGCACTAAAAATATGTAAATTTGTTGCCGACTGATTTGAGACAAGTTATTAAATATTTTTGTGAAAAAATGTTGCTAAGAAACATGTTGCAATCATTTAACGCAGCAGAACAGAGAAGCAACTGCTATAACGAACATGTGAAAATTTCCATGCTTCTTTTGAAGCTGTCTTTTTTTTTAAGGAGATTGCAGTAGAATTTTGCATAAAAATTAACAAAGTACTATGTAAGCCACACATAATTTTAGGGTTTTATTTTAAAAGTTGTATCAGATGACTAGAAAAGTATACTATTACTGGCTCTAAATTATACTAATAACTCCACAAAAAAGTATTTTGGCAACTTGAGTTAAATTTCAAGGATTTCAGTGTTTCAAAAAACAAAAAAATTCGCTAAAATTTCAAGACAACATTACTGCTTAATACCACATATGCGTTAACTTCCTAACACTGGGGCGGGATTCACTGGTCACCTTCAGCAAGTTTTGTTCACAAATTGAAATTATATTTATCCAGTCAAAGAGCGTGCAGTAGATTTTTGTTACTCTCGCATTAAGTGTGGAGAGAGTTAGAGCGCGAAAACTTCATATAAACTTATCTTTCACAACTTGCTGAAGGTGGTCAGTGAATCCACCTTAATCGAAGCATTCCTGCGTTGGAAACAAAAAACAATCAACTACAACTATTCGTAAACTTTAGTAACCGTAATAATTAACCGCAATTCTGGCTTACGAAATAAAACTTCTGGTGAAATTGTAGAAGCAACAAAGATAACTTACAGAATCCAGGAAAAGTTGCGAAGAACTGCAAGTGGCATTTCCAACGCACTTTAGGCAGGATTCAAAGAAATTTTAGACTGAGACTAGCGAAAACTTTTATCCACACAACCACCCACACAAACACCCAGAGAAAACAAAAAGCAATCCTGTGACAGCAACAGCCAGATTTGCCACACAAGTTGTTGCTATCTGTAACAAAAACAAAACAACAACAACAACTTGAGAATAAAACAAAATAAAAGATTTGCGAATAAAAACGGTAAGTGGTGAGTGGGTGTGTGGAAGGGGTTTTATACAATTACAGCTAATATAGATGAAACACCCTTAAGAAATTGCACGCTATATAACGAATTTTTATCATTTGGGCATAATTTATAATGCATAACAGCTTCCTGTGGCAGCTTCTTATAAGCAACCGTGCTGTAGTTTGGTGCAAACTATCGGCTTGACATCCCCCCCCTCTGCAGCCAAGTTGCATTTTTCCAGCGGCGTTTGGCAATAGCTCGAAAACCACACTCGATCTTTTTTATGCTAGACGAGTTTTAAGTGTGTAAAGTATTTGTGCCAAGAAATATTAAAAAACTTTTTGAGGCAAGACATGAATAAGCTTTTTTGCGAAAATAGTGAAGAGAAAGACTTAAAAAATATTGACATACATAAATTTATCTGAAAATCTCGCTCCTTAACACCATGCAAATCACGACGCTAACCTGTGCACCACATAACGTCATAAAAATAAAAATCTTGCTAGTAAAAATAAAACTTTTACACCTTTGGCAAACTCTGCTCAAAGAGAAGAAAAAGAAAAAATGTTAGTGTTCTATTTCGCAGAGTTGCGCCAAAGTCACTTAAATAACTACAAATCGTTTTTTCTGAATGGAACAAAAAGTTGAATGGGGAAAAAAACCTTTATAGCCCACTTTCGGAACAATCACACAAATCTATAAAACGCCAAAAAAAATACTCCCTCCCTCCAACACCACCCCAAAGTCCAGCTGTAGAAGGATAAAAGGCAGAAGAAAGCCAGCGACAGCAGTTGAAGTTGCGGTTTATGCGAATTTATGAGCGCAAAACGTGCTCAAACTAACGGAACTCTACTCGGCACCATACACTGGATATTGCTTGCCCTGACCTGAACACCCACACACAAGCTGTCCGTATGCGAAGCCTGGAACATTTTTTTATGTCCTGCTATCGTTTCGCTCCAATTTAATCGATTTCCCATTACGATAAGCCGCCGTTTCGATTTAGTTGCATTAACGTGGTGGTTACGCTGCGCATGGTTTAAAACTTAAAAGTCAAAAATGTTGGCTGCTATGAACCGCAACGTATCGCAGGGGCTGCAACAGCAGTAGCTGTACGCTCTCTGCTGTCAGAATAACGACAAGAAGGGGTTGTGCGCAAGTATTACGGAGGGAGTAGCTTGTGAAAAGGGGGGATGGGTGATTTCCATGAGACCACCAACGAGCAACATTAACACATAAATCAAAAACTTTTTAAAGTTTCGTACGCAGCAGTAGCAAGTTTGGCTTAACAACAGGGAGTGTGTGTGTGAGTAGTTGTATTGGAGTGAGTGCTCTCCCAGTTGGAAAAGGAGCCGATGCCTCGGAAGATCAGCAGACATGCTCGCCTCCATTCCAGCTTATATATTTTTTCTACAGGCATGTCCTAGGAAGGCATGTCTGCCAAATGAACTGCCGTAGCACCAATTCTGCATGAACCTCACGGCATTTATGGAGGTGTTCACACGTGGTCAAATGATTGAAGTATATTGTGATTTTTTAGTCTCTCTAAAAATTTTGATTTGTTTCTAGTCACACATGATTCTTTGATTGAAGAATCAATGAAGACAATTTAAACTTTTCTGTCTACCTACTACTTTGTGAGCTCGTATCGTGTTGTGTGTACTCATTATATTCGAGATTTTCTGTCTTTTTCCAGAAATAATTCTCTACTTAACAACAGATATTTAAAAAATTCAATTCTTTGACTGATTGATGCAGGCCTAGATCTCAATCAAAATGTTGAATGATTCGACGAAGTGGTTGAAGCTCATTTTTGCTCTCTGAGAGTGTTAATTTTTTTTTACATAGGAAAGCAACAGCAAATTTTGATTGATGCATTCATTTGATAGACGTGTGTATACCTACAATGTGTAAAGTGCATGGTTGGTCAACTTTATATAACCGAGAACTAAGAAAATTCCAATTAAATCAAGTTTAAAGTTAGTTTAAAACTATTTAAGTTTTACTATCTGGATTAATAAGTGCTTTATTTATACGTGCAAATAAGAAAAAAAAACAAGATAGAAAATTAGTATAACCTTAAATTAAGAAACTCCCATTAAATCTGGGTTAAAACCTAATTAAAACTACTTAAGTGCAAATAGCTTTATTAAAAATTGCTTTGTTAAAAGTGCAAAGAAAAAAAAAACAAGAAAAAAAGAAAGAAAAAAAATGTAAAAGAAAGGTTATAATCTATAAATATAGCTATCAAAAACTATACAAAACTAAACATAAATAACTAAGTTAAGACCGTATTAAAAAAGACGTGGTAAAAAAAACAATTACTTATACCTAACACTAAAATTGTATTTAAAAGAACAAACAAGAAGCTTGAATACGTCCCATCTGGTTCGATTCGTGTAAGCAAAAAACGTTTTATCTTTTCGCTTTAACATTATATGATGCTAAATATTAATTTGTAAGATAAAAATAAACAAACTGGCCACTTCAACCCTTGAAAGGACTTTGACCTAGCTTCTATTGACCAATTGTGTTGTGCGTGTTATTAAATGTTTGATCACAAATGATCGAGAAACTGGACCTACTTGTTTTATGCTGACTCCGTACGGCTTATGCTCTCAAGAAGCTTTACATGGTAATTTTCACTCTCTGAGGTTTGCCATTGTCTGCAGAAAGGTGACGACCGAACAGAAAAATTAATTCAATTGAAAAAACTTTCTCTGTGAGCTGGAATTGAACCCGGGCTACCACGGTTCTTTAGCTTAGGGGCGACGCACTCTACCCACTAGGCTACGGTCGCCACAAGATAAAACTAAACAACTTCAAACTATTCAAGAAAAATCAGAAAAAATAATAAATCAAAACAAACTATAACTTAAATCATTGAGCACTTAAGACGAGGAGCTTTAATATATAACTTTTCTACAGCCCAACACCAATGCAGCAGCAACATACTGTGAGGCCTTGCAACATATTCCTGTTTAAAATGTTAGTTATCATTTTCTAAATATTACTCTTAGTACTAATAGTAGCTAATATATTCATGCTCCTAATCCTAACCGTAAATTCGTAATAAAATCAATTGTCATAAAAGAAAGTGG
The DNA here is from genome assembly GCA_963920525.1 of Dichetophora obliterata. Lineage (NCBI taxonomy): Eukaryota > Metazoa > Arthropoda > Insecta > Diptera > Sciomyzidae > Dichetophora > Dichetophora obliterata. The sequence goes on from OY986438.1 coordinate 109,237,871, forward strand.
CATATAAACACCACTAAAACCACCTGGTAACGAAAAGGTTTACCTTTTTAATTTTCCGATCTTAGGATTAATGTTACGATGATTTTACGCATTCTCCTCGTCGCGTCGCGCTTATCAGTAGACTTGTTTTAATCAATTGATTTGTTTTTGTTGTAAATTTATGGAGACTTTTCTGTACTTGTAAGCTAAAAGCTTTTTCAAGGCATTTTTTATGAATTAGTTTCGGTTTTATTTTTCTCACTTTTTTGAGCTGTTTTTTTACTACAAGCTGCTGTTTTGTTTTGATTATTACTTAAAGATTTAACATGCACAGTTGGCAAGAACCACAAATAATTAATTAAATTTAAACAATTGAATTGGTAAATGATAGTTTTGTATGTTCATAGAACTTATAAGAAATATTTTTAAAATTACATTTGGTCACTATATATTAAGATTAATAATATGAATTGGAATTTTAATAAAGTTATCTAAGTTTTGTGCTATCTCAAGGGTGATGCAAATAAGTAAATTTCAAGGTGGTATGGTAGCTTAATAGGGTAATGTAAAAGTTGGGATTAGTAATAAACTACCCTACGAATCAAGGAGGGAGGGTATCAGAAGACATATCAAATAACACCTGATGATAGTGTCTTGGTTGTTGTTTTGTCAATTGAAGACTTTCATCTTTGAGTTTTATGAGTGAGTTTTAGTAGTATTTAATTAATTTTTTTTGGTTAGTCCATTCTAATAATTCTTTTTTTGTTTTGTATATTTTAAAGGCGGACTCTATGACTCTTAAAAAGAGTACCAATCGGTGTTCTGGTTGGAAAGGGGGCAAGAACCTACCCACGGGCTGATTGCTAGCTGTTTATTACAAGGGTCCGCATAACCCCCTTCCTCAGTTCAAACCAACTTAGGTTGGCCAGATGGTTAGTTACAAATGCTGGCATTCGTCTCATGGTATTAATTCTGCATTCAAAGCATTGCTGCTACGGCAGTTTATTTGGCAGACATGCCGTCCTAGGACATGCCTATAGAAAAAGATATAAGCGGGTATGGAGGCGAGCTTGTCTGCTGAACTTCAGAGGCATGTTGCCGGCAGATGGTATGATATATGGTATAGTAAAGTATATGAGTACTTCACTCACTGTTCACAACTTTTCACTTTGAACTTACCTTTCCAAATAAGAACATCTATAGAAAACTTTACGTTCGCAACTATAGTAGAAATCAAATATACCGTTCGTTTTTTTTTTTCGACTTAGGCTGAGCTCACATGAGAAGCAAATTATGAAGATCATCGCTGTTTTTTGCTCCCTTTTACTCTCTTCGACTGAATGATTCGGGTCTTGAGTGTCGTCAAAATTTTGATTACGTTCAAAGTTAATTTTCGCTCTTGCAGAGAGTTAATTTCTTTAGCTGGAAAAACAACAGCAAATTTAGATTTCAAGCATTTGCTTCTCGTGTGAACTCAGCCTTAAATTCAGCTGAATTTTGTATTGCCAGAAACGTCTAGAAAAAGTATTTGAAGAGTGCAACAACAAATGTGACAACAACGATACGAAATTAAAAAAAAAGAAAAGGACATGAAAACAACAAGAAGTATTCTGGCGATCCTTCTCTAGTTCAAATTGTTGAGAACACAAACTGGGTTTGGCGAATTACAACAATCATGAAAATATTGAAGTCGTCCCTTAAAATAAGCCGGAATTTTGCAGTAGCCAACGTGATACATACTTCACTTAGAAATAAAGACGACTTTTTAAAATTTCAAAAAGAAAACTTCTAAACTTAGCATTAAAAGTATAACCTGACACATTCCTTCCATCGGTAGGACTGCTTTGTTTTTCATCTGGGGTGTATGCCAACCATGTGAGTGTATGTAGCTGATAGCAACGTAACGTTGCAGTGGTGTGCTGTACAGTTATCATTAGACTTTGCCGACATTGTTAAATGCTTGGCCAAAAAAAAAAAAAAAAAAAAATATGGCAATTATCCTAGCCTGTTTGTTTCATTCGATGTCTGGCTTGAGGAAAAAAAAGAGGAGGCGGGAGGACAAACAGAATTATATATAAAGGTTCTGAGTTTAACAAATGAGTGAAAGAACCACAATTGCTTTAATAATTCTAAAAATTAAAAGATAATTTAATACACGGGCTAGCAGCGGACTAACTTATGTACCTATTACGAGTAAAAATATTTGTTGATAGGTAACTAGCATTTAAGATACACAAGCATTTATTACATACGGTTTCTCAAAATAAAATTAAAAATTGTTCCTTGCCCCAATCAATTTTTTTTTTTTTTTTTGTACTGAACCAACTAACAGGGGATCCTAACTAAAGTATTGTGTTAGTCCGGAAGACGGGTAATAATTTAGTTAGAGGGTAAAATGTTTGAGTGGTAACGGTGAAGAATTGTTTTAAATTTACAAAGTTCAAAACTATCGGGAAACACGCTTGAAGGGAGACTATTCTACAATTTTACTATGCGTCCGAACGAATTATCCCTGTAATGCGGTGTTCTTTTGCGCATATAGGCAATACTAAAAGGATGAGCTTGCTACACGGGCTGGTGACGTCAGGTCGTGCATTTCTCTAGAACACTTTCGATGGTAATATCTCTACATAAGGCTTAGGCAACCGACATTACGACATTATTAAATTAAATATTTTCATTTCTTATTAGATATGTCGCACGACATTCAATTCAGTCTAGAAGCTCCAAATTAGATTTTGAAGGCCCTGCCCAGATGCTGCATTGTAGTCCTTATTAACGAGTACGAGCGCATACCAAAAAAATTTTGTAGGGGGTTATTTTTTTTTTTTTTAGAATTATTCATTTTGTTTTTACAGCGTAGCCCCTAATAACTGTCGCTTATTTTTTAAGTGCCCCTGTGCCAAACTAAGCAAGACTTCAACTTCTCCGTTACAGATTGTCATTCTTACATTAATTGTGAAATCTGAATGTGAGTCGTAAGACCACTCGAGTCGTCCTCAAAAAAAAAATGTATAGCAGTAAGGGGACTGCCGACCGAAGCGAAAACCTATAAATAAAATATTAGTATTCCCTGGAAGACGTTATCCTGCCACGGACCGCCTTACTGCTATATAAGAATTTTCATGCTAATAAGGGGTTTCGGACTATCCTACATGTAGGATGGATTTGACAGGTCGGACGGACATGTAGGATGTGCGAAAGCTCATACTGCAGCTACATGTAGGATGAAAATCAAAAAGTTCCGCTATGATCTTGTTCTTCTCTGTGCGTCTTTGTTTGTAGATTTCCTTAGTAATTGCTGTTTGCACAGTTAGCTGGGAATTTTTTGTAGACGTTGTGAGTTCTAATTGTGTAGCTACAGTCGGCATATGAAATTATAATTATTTTTGTTAAGAGCTTATAACAATTTATTAAATTTTTTATATATTACTGCAACTATTTCTATTAAGCAAAAATGTTACCATATCAAAAATACATATAACTACAGTAATTTATTTCATTATTGAATTAATATAAAAAATTAAAGCTTATTTATATCTATTCATATCATAACACTAACACAATATACATGTTCACCATATCTATATTGCGATGTGTATTAAAAATAGAATATTCTAGAATTAAGAAATATCTGTAGCATATAAATTATATGTATATTATTAATATAAGAAACTGATGCCAAACCGTTTAAAAAAAAAATGCTTAGGATAAGCAGACTTTAGTTATCCAATTACTACTGAAAATATTAATTATTTTGCAGCTTTATTACGTAATTATTATTATATAAATATATATAAATACTCTTTAAATTTCCTCAATTAGCTAAATTGTTCATATATATTGAATATATATTTCCGATACGGTAACACTTTTACTAAAAACAAATAGTTTTACCAATATTGTATATACTCTTTAATTCATATGCATAAACTGTTTTCTAAAATAGTTCGATGTCATATGCTGATTGTAGCTACAAATAAACATTTACAAAAAATTTAAGCTTACTGTAAAGCAATAACTACCAAGTAAATTTACAACAACAACGCAAAGAGAATGACAAGATATATACAGCACTTTGCTTGCTATATTTTCTGTTTGCCTGCTCTTATCTAAAATAAATCAGTTGTTATATGCCGACTGTAGCTACAAAAAATTCTACAAAATTCCAGCTATTTTATTTACATCAACAACGCAGTGAGAATGGAAAGGTTTACAGCGGTTGCGCAATGTTAGAGGGGATGAACGAATCGGTGTCAGAAAATAAATCGCATTTTACTTTCTATGTACTATGTTTTTTGTTTGCCTGGTAGCAAAATCTCAAAAAGCGGAATGGCAAAATTAGACAAGGTAGTGTTAGGGCGGAGAGCCGGTGACCGAAACTGTCAAAACGAAGTTGACATTTTACACAAAATCTGCAACCAATGAGAATGCAATATGAAAGCAAAAATTGGCCAAATTACTAAAATGGCTGAGTTTGACAGTTATGGTCACTAAGAAAGCGAACACATTCAGCCCTAACACTACCTTGTCTACTTGTAAATGAGTGGTGGCATCAAAAAAGACTTCACGGCCAGTCAAACAAAAACCAAATATCAACAATTTTAAATTTATTTTATTTTAACCTAAAGCATCTCTACATATACATTGAAAAACAGTATCATTCAATGTTTCGCAGCGGAGCAAAGGGAGGGAAAAAAACGATGCGTTAGCAAAGAAACTTATTGATGGTTGCTTGCTACATTTGCTGAACGCCTTGTAGTCAAGATGCAAGAGCGTCATTTAAAAACCTACTCGCTGTGTGTATTGATGAAGAGAGTTACTCGCAAAATGACGATGACGATGACGATAACGCAAACCAAAGATTTACCCTCAACCAAAATCGTTCAACACTCCTAAAGAAGTTTCCACCTCAAAAAAATAACGAAAGTGCTTGAGTTTGTGTAAAAAATAAAATACACACGTTTGTGTAGTCCAACGATCTCCCGGTGCATCAGCAAGTGCAGCAAAGTTAAATTGGCTTTCATTGCTGGTGACCGTCTTCCAAGTGCCACCAGCAGCAGCACAAGCAAGTGCAGCGCAAATTTCTTGCTAGCCAACATCCCCTAAATGAAGCGCATATTCTCCGCTTTCAATTTTTTTAATTCACCCCGGAGTACAATGGCAAAAATTTGCCTCTGCGCTTGAGACATGCTGAAATGGTGCTTCTGAAATATTGGAGAGTTGACCAGTCAATTGAATTGTGCTGCACTTGCTGGTGCTGGTCGTGGCGACTCTCGGAGAACGCTGGCAAGCAAAAGAATCAGGAAATTTGCACTGGACTTGCTTGTGCTGCTAGTGATGGCACTTGGAGGATGTTGGCTAGCAACAAATTTTGCACTGCACTTGCTGGTGGTGGCACTTGGAGGACGTTCGCCAGCAAAGAATGCCAATTTAACTTTGCTGCACTTGCTGATGCACTCGTTGGCCCACACACACGCACACAAAAACTCGAGCACTTTCGTTATTTTTTTTATTATTTTATTTTTTAAGTTTACAATATTACAAGTTTACGAAATAACTTGCAAGTACAAGCACTCGAATTAAATTTGTCACAAATTGAATAAAATGCAATTTAAATAAAGTATTTGCGCTAAAACACGACCGATATGTGAAACGTCAAAATTTGTAATTATTAAAATTTCATCGTCCATTTGACACAGCAAAAAAGACAAATTTATTTCAACACACACGCATTTTATTCAATCTGATATTTTCTATCCTCTACCACGACTGAAAAGTTTCCTTTTGACACACACCCTTTATGAAAAAATTTATTAATAAAACAATGATAGTTGACAACTCTGAAAATAAAATGCAGCAGTGGTGAAAATAAAAAGCCACTGACAAACTCAACAAGTGTGAAAATTGTCAAACTTTGTTTGACGATATATAATAAAATAAGAGCATGCATAAAATTATTTGAATGTTTAACATATTCCTTTATCACAACTTAAAGATTAAAATGTTAAAAAACTCAATCCATACATTATTTTTCTTGTTTGCAAACGAAGTTCCAGCAAAAAAAAACAGAAAAAGAAGAAGATTGTTCCATTTTTAAATCTCACCATGAATAGCAGCTGTTTGAGTAAAAGCAAATTTTTCAAAAAAGTTGACAAATACAACAACTGAAGAAATTGCCAAATTTTAAAAGCATATATAGACCAATATAAAGCTAATTAATAATAAGTTTTGGTTGCAAACATCTTATTGCAACCTAACTTAAGTATTTATATACTAACAAACAGATTATATACATTAATTTCAGGAGTTGCCAAGTGATTTCTTTGTGAGCTTGCGGCCGATTAAGAACAAGAGTGACGATCATTGCTGATTTTTCTTATGCACAAAAACATGCAAACATTTTTTGAGGTTATGTTTTCTAAGTTCCCTATCTTGTTATCTTTGCTGTCTGTATTGATGACGAGAGTTTCTCGGAAAAATACGATGACGCAAACCAAAGATTTACCCTCTACCAAAATCGTTCAACACGCCTAAAGAAGTTTTCACTTCAAAAAAGACTTTTTACCTTTACTAATTTACGAAACTTCAGTTAATGGCTGGCTTGCGGATTAACACTTTCGATTGTTTTCGTCTGAGCTTGCTTTTTCATGAAAATTTTCTGATTTAACTTGATTAAAATTCAGTCAAAATTTATTTGTAAAGGAAGTATCAATGTTTTACTTTTAAGTTTTCTCCAAAAATTATGTTAAATTTCAAGGTGTTGGCTTTGGTTTAACTTTAAAATGCACTTATTATGCTGAAATTTATCCTTATCTTCGCTCGAGTTGTGACTATGCCTCAATTAATTTTTCGTTCTAAATTAATTTGGAGTAAAAACCTAAATTGACTTTTCCAGGTTTCTTATTAACTTAAGGATATGGAAAAAACCTAAATTAAAGATATGATTTTTAATATTGCTCGATGTTAAGACTTTTTTTTGGAATAGTGACCTAATTCAAAATAGGAAGACAAAAATATAAATTCTATTTTGCCCTAAGTCCTTAACTAAACTTTGGAACATTTTCTGACGATTTGAAAAGATTTAATCTAAACTTTAGCTGTTTTTCCAAATAAAAATATTGAGTTGGGAAATTTATTCAAAAAATTTACGAGTTAAACAGTTATTGCTTGAAATGACTTAAGTTATTTGGTTTTTTCGCTGCAGCACCCGTATATTTTAAGCAACACTCATCAAATTCGCATATTGTGATTCCATTCATGTTAATAACTCCATTTTGTCCTAACTCGACTTTAGCGATTAAGGCTTGTGACCACAGATATAAGTCTTTAAAAAAATCTACCCAGATTTGGCTCCGTTCCAAAAACCATAATTATTTTGCAACCTGAAAATTGGCCTTTTTTCGAGTAAAAAAGTTCTAAGGAAATTCAAGATTTTATTGGATAAACACCCTCTAGCGGCATTTAATGTTCAAAAAAGCTATTAAAATTTTTAAAAAAATTATTTTTACACGGTTATTATTGTTGTTTTTTTTTATTGCTGAGACAAAGCATAATTATTTTTCTTTTTTTTTATTCTCCGCACGCTTGTTCAATGTGAATTGAGTAAAATCACATTCGAAGTCGAACTGACACTTCTATATTATTTATACTCTCTGTTTTTTCTACTAATAAATGTCAAACTTAAAACACATGCTCGTTCATAATTGTTTGTTGTATACACACAAACACGTTTTTTCAACGTTATTTATACACACTTAAAAATTTGTATAGAATTTTTACACCGATCGGTGTTTCAGGAAGTCCTATACCGTTCAGTGTTAAAAAACACCGTGTCAAAGTGTTAGAATTTAATATTCAAAAGAGAATTTTTTTCAATTCGAACGGTGTAAAAAAGTAAATATCAGATAGAATGTTCGTTTTTTACCCTGTTAGGTGTTTATTTATAATACGCAAAATGATAATTTTTTACACCGAACGGTGTAATTTTTAACTATTTGAAAGGATGTTTTTTTACAATTTTTATTAATTTTATTAACTGTCAAATAAGCCCCATTCAAATTTTATTTGGGGCTTATTTCATTGGGCTTTATTTCATAATGAAATAAGACCCAAACAAAAAATGAAATATTTCCCAAAATTTCTGAGATAGTTTCCGAAAATTGGGAGTAATTTCATATGAAGTAATACCTGAAAATGTATGAACAGTTTAAACACCATTTCGTGGTGCCAAAAAATTATATTTAAATCTTTTATAAAGATTTACAAAAATAAATTTAACAAATAAAATTGAGAAATTTAAATTTTTAATTTGTTCATCAATGAGAATGTGATTTCACTATCGCTCTTCTTCTTTTCCTTTCTTTTTTCACACCGATCGGATAAGTTCGTCATTTCACATCGAGTGAGCGGTGTAAATTAACACCTTTAGGTGCAAAAAATGTAAATATACGCTCACCGCTCACTAAAAAAAAATTTATTTGAAAAAAAAACACAAATTTCGGACACTTTTCTTTGGTCACAAACACGTGTTTTTAATGTTGCATTCATTTGTACATTAAAAAAAAAATAAAAAATATGACGAAATTATTTCATTTGGAACAAAAAAAAAACATTTTTTACTTACCAAAAATAGTAAAAAAAATCACGTCCTGTGGCTACTGTAACGATTTCGTAGTCGGTCCAACTTTGCACTCACAGTACGGACAAACGGCTAAACCAAATCTGAAGCGGCTTGGCAGCTGTTCATACAAAGGTTCAAAGTTTTTTTAGGAGGGGATACCAACTTTCGCCAATTCCACATGTCTGAGATACAGCTTTGTCGTAAGAATTAGTGTGACGATATCGTTACACTAGCCACACGGAGGGTTAAGTGTGTTTTTAATCTCAAAAACTTGCTGAACTTATTTACAATAAACATTTTACAATTATGTCTGAGTGTAATTTTTGTCATGTTTATTTTTGATCAAAAATAAATCGCTTTTATCTTTGTTGCACTCATCGAATTTTCTTTGCAACATCGCAATATGTATATATATAATTGGAAAAGTCATTCTCAATGCTTTTTTCACAATTTCCAAATGCTCTTGTTTTCGTATATCTTGCACCAGCTTTTGTTGATTCTGAAAGAAAGTGTTGCTGTGCAGCATACAGCTTATATCCTTCCTTTATCCTTGCTTCTTACATTCTAAAGCCAACAGCCTTTTGTTGTTTGCGCTTTTATGTCATATTGTTTCTAGAACTCTTTATAATGTTATCACACTCATTGTCCTGTTTCTTGCCACAGTAGAGTGTGCTCAATGGTTGCTCATTATCCTTATTTTTTGAATGAACAACGAAAATGCAATTTCATAAACGAGTGTTTTAAGCTGGTGTTCGCTTTATTTGTTTCTTTATTTTTGTTGTTTTCATTTCAATAAGTGTATGTGAGTGTGTGTGTGTTTCATTATTTTTCCAAATAGTTTGCTACTTTCTTAATCTTGCTGTTTTTCTTTCCCATTGAATTATTTTTTTCTACCGATTTCTGCTGCTGCAACTGTTGCGGTTGTGTTCTTTTATTGTTTTGCCATTTTTTTTTTGCCATTGTGCTAGCAAGTGGCAGCACTGTTTGTAGTTTCAATGTTCCAAGCTACGTTATGCCACAAACACTTTGACGCTATCGCAACGTAATCGGAAAAGTTTTAATCACTTGTTGCGGCTGGCTCAACGTTGGTCAATTGTTGTCGTTAGTGTTGTTGTTGTTGTTCTGTAGTTGTTATTGTAAATATGGCATTATAAAAAATGTGTCTTTGGCCTGAATAATTTTGTGACAGAACTTTAGATATTCATTAGATTCCATTGAATTGGTTGTAAAGTGGTACAAACTTGAAATTTAAAAGTTTCACCACAAAGTTCTAAGGCAAAGTTGAGTCGGAGCAGCAGTAAGCAAAATTTAATAATTCTGTTTTGGAAGTTTTTTTTTAAGTCTTTCTAAAAGGCTTTTGAATTTAGTTTATAATGGTTTATATTTTGCAGTAATAGCCTTAATGTAAGCAGAACAAATACTGTTGGAGAATAAATTCTAGCGGAATTTCCATTAAATTTAGTAGAGTATAATTTCAAATCCAATAGCAATAGTTCTCAAAAAGAATCGCCTAATTTTGAGAAAAAGTACTAAAAGCTAATCGCGTTACATATTAATTCACATTTTCCCATTCTGTATTAACTGCATCCTAATCTAATAAGGAACTTAGTAGATATGCTTGGGGATTCTAATCCAAAAACTCGTGTATTTTCTTATGGGCCTCCAAATTCACAATATTGTGGCAAACTGCCCAGTCGGCGTCGCTGCCCGAAAGTAATGTATTTTGTTGTTGTTTGGTGCACCCTACGATAAGTCAAGTTGACTGATAGTAGGGTGGCTTGTTGTTTTTGTTATAAATCAAAAATTTAAAGTTAAAGGTAATAAGCCTTCAGCTTCATATTAAGCATAATAAGCGAGCCAAAAAATCACAAGTTCAAGATAAGGAAACAGTGTAGATGTTTGGCATTTTAATAAATTTAAGTTGAGTTGGTTAACTAATGGAAAGACAAAGTATGAAAGCGGCAAAAGCAGCGGAGTACAGTGGCCGATCTAGAACACCGTGAATGGACAAAATTAAAAAAAACTATGTTTAAGTTTTTTGTTTTAACTCAATTTAGTTGTTGGAAAAATATTGCAAAAATAAGACCTCATCCTTAGTTTTGAGATAAGTTCTATTTTTTTGAGGTGGCAACCCTTCAAACATGACAAAATGTTATTTACATTTATCAGCTAATTGTAAATCTTTAATTGGACGCAAAACAAAAACTGTGCTAAATATTACAAAAAATTTAAATGGACCTTTATGAAATGGGTAATTATTAAAAACATAGTAATAATTTGGTTAAAAAAAGTGCGTGTTACCGTGTTGTTGTAGTTTTAGTAACACAACCATTTTTTAGACTAAAAACTAAATAAGTAAAATTCTGTAGAAGAAAAGAAAAAAGTTTAAGTTCGTTTAGGCACTAGACCTAGATAATGGGCTTTGGGTAAATGTTCTGTGTTCACAAAGTATAAATTTAGCTGCTTTTTTTTGCAACTCAGTTAATTTTTTCTTATTAAAGCTGGCCCCTCCTGCAGCAAAAATGGAAAGTCCCTTACACGTGAAGATGTTTTTATGTTCTTACGTCAGAAGAACACATTTTGAAATCAAATATTTCTGAGTGCGTTAAGGAAGTTTTATTGTTTGTTTATTCAAAACATAAAATTACATATATAACACTATGGACACACATATAGTATTGATACCATAGTATTGAGACTATTATGGGTGTACCATATGTATATCACTGTATACTAGCTATAAACCAGCTCACGAAGTTAGTATCGCACCTCATTATCGCACGAAACAACAATTTTCATGGTTTTGCCATACTAACATACCTTCTTTTGACTTGCAACCCTGTTATTACTATAGTTCAACTGTTATCAGCGCCTTTTTCTAATAGCGACAAAAAAATCTAGCTACATAAAAGTAATAAAATTCAAAATGTTTTCTTTTAAAAACAAATTTAATTCAAAGAAAATAACAAGAAAAACAGTTTGCTTGGATTAATTTTTATTTAAATTTTTTCTTTTCTTCTTAAAATAAGAATTTTGTTTAAATGTAAATAATTTTTTGAAGCAATTGTCAAACAAAACACATAGTTTTCGATATTCGATAGTATTCGATAGTATTCGATAGGTTTCGATAGTATACACATAGTATAAATTCGTTCATGGTTTCAATACTATAGTATTAACTCCTTAGTATAAAGGAGTCTGACCAGAAAATTTTTAAACTAAAAATTAAAAATTTAATAACTCAACTAAAAACTAGATGGAAAAAGACTTCACGGGTGCTTGACCGATTTCTTAAGGCAGAAGAGTTTTGGATTTGTAAGAATGCAAAAATTCCAAAAATGTTAACATCGAAAAATAGTCACCTAGAATCAGCAAGACCAAAAAAAAAATGCTTCGAAGAATGCGGAAATAAGGCTAAAAAGCGTAAAATTAATGATTTGTTAGATCGGTCAACGGAAGAACTCACAAAAGCCACACAGTGCAAATTTCAACAAAAAGAGGAATGGGCAGAATCTGGAGGCATAAAAAAGCTTTAGATAGTTCTCCAAAAACAATTAAAAACATAAAAAAGCAATAAATGATACTAAAAGATATAAGCATTGTACTTATAATTAAAAGTTATAAGTATACCCCCGAAGAGGCTTTAGCTTTGATAACAGATTTAAAATTAACGAAACAAAAATATAAAATTCTTCAACAAAGTGTGAAGAACAGAAATATTAACTTGTTGTCCTTGCTATGATTCCATTACTGAAACTTAAAAGATGTGCTATCCTAATGTTTCTTCAATGAAAATTTCTGTAAGCGTATGCGAGATAGATCTAGTCTTTAATTGATTACACTTTGCAACCCATTTCAAAAGCGGAATTGAGTGTATTTAATAACCTCGTAAATCAAAAAAACGTTATGCTATCCTTTTGGAAATGGGAATGTGATGGAAGTAGTGGGCATTTCTGATACAAACAAGTTTTTGTTGAAAATAACAATGCGAATGATTAAAATATTTTTATGACTTAAATTCTTCCCCTTGAAATAAAAATACAGACTAATTATCAAAATATATTGATATGGAAAAATTGTCGTACTTCAGCCACTCGATATTGTAGACCGCCTAGATTTGCCTTTGAAAAAGAAAGCCTTGCAAAAATTCAAGAGGAGTTTCAAAGAATGCTAGTCCAAATCGATGAACTCCGAGAAACGAATCTTTTGATTAATAATAAAGTGGTATTAGCTTAGCATGTTTTAATAAAAACAATGATCGATAGAAATTTGTAATGCTGTAATGCGAAATCGAGCGAGTTGTAATTGCTATATTTGTGGAGCTTATCCTCAAAATATGAATGACATAAATAAATGTTTACAGCTGCAGATTGACGAAAATGCATATGCGCTAGGACTCTTTAGTCTTCATGCACAAATTAGATTTTTTGAGACCTGCCTACATATTGCATACAAACAAGATATTAAGCGTTGGCAAGCAAGAGGTGACGATGCAAAAAAGCTGTAGAAGAAGAAAAAAAAAAATAATACAGAATAAGTTACGATCTGAACTGGGATTGTTAGTTGGTTTCCCAAAACAAGGAGGGGGAAACACAAACGATGGGAACACGGCCCGTACATTTTTTAAGAACCCAGTAAAGTCTGCTGAGATTCTTGGAATTGAAGTGGAATTGGTAGACCGTTTTTCCACTATTTTAACAACTTTATCATGTGGACTTCAGATAAATATAGATAAATTTCGAAATTACTGCTTAGATACAGCTAACTTTTTTGTAAAATCGTATCATTGGTTCCCCATGCCTGTTAGTATTCACAAAGTCTTATTGGATGGTGCGAACGTAATCAAAACTTTTCCCATGATAGGCGGTCTTTCTGAAGATGTACAAGAAGCTTGCCAAAAAGATTTTAAGAAACTTCGCGAAGACTTAGCAAAAATGCCCCGGAATGATATCAACACAGATATCTTGCATTCTCTCTTAATATCTTCTGATCCAGTGATAAGCAAATTGCGAACACTTCCAGTCAAACAAAAACAGACCCTTCCACCTAAAGTTTTGGAATTAATTGATTCCTTCTACTGGAACTCTGGAATGGGCTTTGGAAAAGGGGGTGTGGCTCTGCCCATATACTTTAAATTTTTGATATCAGATAGCTTTGGAACTAAATGTCGTATAACAACAAAATCAGTATGGAATAACAATTGGGTGATATCCTTCTACTAGAAAACTGAGACGGTAATTGAACAAGGGGGTGTGGCTCCGCCCATACAAGCCAAATTTTTGATATCGAACAGCTTTGGAAATAAATATCATATAACAATGAAATTCAGTACGGAGTTACTTATTGGTCAGGCATTTCTACTGGAAAACTGGCACGGGCATTGGAAACTTGGCGTGGCTTCGCACACACAGGCTAAATTCAATTCAATATACTTTACTGCAAAACTAACTTTTTTTTTGGCTCTTAATAATCAAAATCAAATCTTCTACACGAATAAAAATTTCTTCATTTTCAATTTTAAAGCCGTAACTTTTGCAACTGAAAGAGATTTTTATCTTCATTACTTTTTGGTAAAGTTGGTTTTGTTGCATTTACCCTGAACTAAAAAAAAAAATAAAAAAAATCATTTTTCCGCTCATTGTGGAAAAAACTTACGGAAAAAAATTATATGATAGTTAATTATCTACATTAGTAAAAATCATTTTCTGTTTGTTTGACCAGAATACAAATCTTAACGGCTGGACGGACTTAACTCAAATTTGGCTCACATTTTACTTGATTTTTAGATTATGCTTTGGCATAACTAGTTTTGACCACGCTCTTCCACCTTTATAAGTTAGGGAAATCAACCAACTAGCAGACTTTTATTTAGCGAAAAGCTTCGTTTAATTAATTTTAAAAAATTCTGTAATTTTGATACCAAAAAAATTCACATGTTTTCAAGATTGCACAAATTTTTAGTACAACGTCTTTTTCTAATAACGCCGTTTCCTTAGAATGACAAAAAAACATTTTGCATATTTCCATACGCTTTAAGTCGAAAGCTTATTTTTTTCTGGCTAAAAATCGTTATCTTCTAAACGAATAAAACCTAAACATCAAAATTTTACGTTTTTTCCCCCGAGTAACACCGGGTATATCAGCTAGTTTCATATAAAAATGACACCAAGTTTGCATTAATATAATCAATTTGTATTTAAGTTCATCAAAATGTAAAAAATTGGCCACTGTGCGGCAGCGGGGGGGAGGGGTAATTATAAATTAAGCTAGCGATCGAAAGCGTCACCGTACCCTTGAACTTGAGTATACAAACCATGACCATACTCAGCTATGCTGATATAAATAAAATAAAAACGAGTTGATTTTGTATACTAATCTTTATTAATAGATATAAATTTTGATAGTTATATAAATAAAAAATAATTGATTTTATATATAAATTATTCTTATGATTTCATTTGTTGGAGGCGTGTATTTAATTAAACGATCATGGATTACCAAACATTAGACTGTCGTTCTATCTAGAATCGGTGGTGTTCTTAGTGTAAATTATCGTTATTTTTTACTCTGGCTTAAAGTGAAGCCTTATAGAAATTTTTTTCCTTGAAAATTATAAGGATTTAAGATTTCTATCGTTATGTTGTTTATTTGTTGACAGATTACGGGTAAGTAAATGACATTCCGAAGTTTCTCACTTATTTTATATCCTAGGGGTCATTCCTGTTCTGCGTTATCTAAAAGTGAAAAAAAAACTTTCCACAAATGTTTTCATTTTATGTTTTCACTTTTTCACTTCACTTCGCCAAAAAATGCGATTCTTGTTGACTAAATGAAAAGAACTTGCTGAATAGCGTAAAAAATTTGCTGAATTGAAAACTTTCACGCTGTTGCTTATTAAACACACTTTTTTGAACTAAACCTATTAAACGATCAAAATAAAAATCAGCAAACGAGCCACATTCGCAAAATTGTTAAAAAATGTCTTCAGCAAAAATAAATCTCATTTTACGTAGAAGATATCAAAGGTAACAATTCCTTCGTGGTCTTAGTAAAGCTTGAAAAATTGTGCTAACCCTAACTTTTTTCTTTCATTTAGAGGAAATCCAAAATTTCTGCAAAGAAGCCTTCGAGATAAACAGAGGGTCTTTTTATTGACTGTTTTTAAAAAAAAAGAACACGGGCCCACGCAATTCCTTCGCATTTAAAAGTTTTAAATGCCCTCAGATTTTTTGCAACCGGCAGCTTCTAACGAGCCATTTGTTGTATCCCCTCTGAGAGGATACGCGTTGGTCCTACAGTCGCCGAGCGACGTCCTACCTACGGTTTGTTTGCCGGCGCTGAAGAGCGCTACTGGCATCTACTCAAAAAAAATACCTCTTTCGCCGTCACCCTTAGGTGCATTCAGGCGTGGAGGTTTTTATTTATACTTACTTGTGGGGGTATCCTCCGAATTGAAAATCTGGCCTTCTTCAGTAAAAACGACTGCAAGTGTTTTGGTTTTTCATGTCAATCTCTTTATTTTAGCGGGGACCAGATATTTATAACATATCTGGCCGCGCTTCTTCTTCTTCATTTTTACAAACTTTTGCATACTTAATTCTACTTATTGATTATTCAGCGGTTGCGTAATTTGGTCTTCCGCCTCTTGCACAATAATTTAACTTCATTATTAGGTTCATAATCTAGTTTTGTATTATTTGTTTACAATTAATTCTTATTTTAAAACATATTCATGCATACTTATTTAATGGTGCCAACTTGGGCCGAACAAACATACAAACATGACATGTATGACATGTGTAATTGGGTCATATTGCCCAACGATAAATTCATATTTAAATTATTTTGTTTCGCGTTATTCGCTTAGCCAAACTGTGTGTACGTTAAATACAACAATAAAATATTGAAATTAGTTTACCTCTGGTTTTTGCATGGTCAGCATTTGACGCTGGCCGCACAGAAGTAAATTGTTGGCTTTATTTTATTGTCTTTAAATAAAATGAAAACTGATCGCCCAGTTGTTGTTACGGTAGATCAGTGTTCATTTTATTGTCTTATTTTTGTTTTAATTGACTGGCCTTGGCATTGAAAGTGCCGCAATGCAATGAATGTTGATCGCTCGCTTAGTTGTTGCGGTGGATCAACTTTCATTGCCAGCACTTGGCCACTAGTAGAAAGACAATATTTTGGGGAATACCTCGTTGTGAGTCACAACACATTGGACAAGACCACATTTCGTCTATGTCCCAAACATCGATCAGTCGCTGTGTGACTGAAGTGGCAATAGCAATTAATAAAATTGCTCGCAGACACTTGAAGTTTCCAACTCGAGGAGAGTTTGCACTAAAAAAAATTGCCTTTTTTGAAAAACATAATTTTCCCGGTATAATCGGGTTAATAGATGGAACTCACGTTAAAATATGTGCCCCAAAAAAAGAAATTGAGCATGTCTATTACTGCCGAAAAGGTGGGCATTCGAAAAATGTTCAAATAATTTGTGATGCCGACTACGTGATTCTCAGTGCAAGCGCTAGATTTGGAGGCACCGCCCACGATGCATACATTTGGCACAGCTCCAAGGTTAATAGGACTCTTGAAGAGCACTACAACGGAGGTGAATGGGAATTTTGGTTATTAGGAGATAGCGGTTATCTCTTGCAGGTTTGGTTTTACATTTTTAAAAATTTAATTCGTTTAGTAATATAAATCATTTTATTTCTCAATAGCCATGGTTAATGACTCCGATTGCAACACCTTCATCCCCTGCAGAAGAAGCTTACAAAATTAGCCATAAAAAATAAGATCTCTCGTCCTAAGGTGCATTGCAATATTAAAGAGCCGATTTCGGTGCCTTCCAAAAGAAAGGGCTCTTTTTTATAACCCACAGAAGGCTGGCATTATTATATACGCTTGCATTGTTTTACATAATGTCTTACTCAAAGCCAGAGTTCCATTCATTGATATATTGGAAGAACCTGAAACTTCTTCAGATAGAGATGAAATTGTTCAATTAAATAGAATCTTGAACGAAGGAAGAAGGCAACGTACAAGACTCATTGAAGGATCCTTTTCGTAAAGGTTTTATTTTCGATTTTGAAACCTCATATCTTGAAAACCAAATAATTATATTCAGCCCAATCATGAAACATTTTCTCCCGGAAGTTGTAGAAGGGAAAAATTTAACGCAATTTTGTTCATCAACCGCCAAGATTCATCAGTGTAAAATAAAAAATGAGATGTCTGTTTCTGCTATCTTAAGACCAGATATTTTCTTTTACAACTCCCGGGAGAAAATGTTTCATGATTGTATGTTGGCTTGATTGTATTGAATTTTTTTGTACACAAAAAGAAAACACATTTCAAGAGACATATGTTTTGCTTATCAACATTTTAATTTCATATATATTGAAGTGTTTCTTATTTTTCCAAGTTCGATGTATTTTTTATTATTAACTTATTATTATTAATTTATTCATTATTAATTTTATATCCTAAGAATCCAAATTTAAAAAAAATACAATGAAATGTTGTGGATGTAAAATATAAATATTAAAATATATTTATAAAAAAAATTGTGTGATTACTTTGAACAACGTGGCCGTTATGCAATTTTTTACTAGAAGTGTACCATTTCATAAATTTCGAATTTAGGTATTTTCCCAAAAAATTCCCAAAAATCCAAAAATGAAAACGGACATCACAGGCGTCTATAGCATAGACGAGCTATTTTCTGCAAAAAATTACAAAAACCGAAAAGCATAATTTTCAACTTAAGCTGTTATTCCTTGTAAACACAGAAACACTTACAATTTCTTCAAATCCAAGCTCTGCAGACATGTCGCCATCTACAGCTTCCAAGGTTATTATTCTAATTATCCTTTCCTCGAACTCGGAGAGTTCCTTCACCTTTGCCAAACCATTAACTCCGCTCCTGTGCTGCTGCCGTTTTATTTCGCTATATTTGGTTTTTTGTACAGAGTGTATTATACAAAAAAATTTGATTAAAAACTTGGCATAATTGAAGAATAGGGAAAACTGAAAATTTAATTTTTTTTTGTAAGCAATATATTAAAGGGCATACAATTACCTATTCAACAAGATATTTTTATAAAAACCATGTTTGCATTTGAAGCTATTATATTTTACATATTTCCATAATTGCCGAATCACACTTTTATGAAATGGGTGTTGCATACAACACCCATTGTTAATTTCTCATATGATAGGTAAATTGTCTGACCTTTAACTGCACAACCTTTAATTGCTTAACTTTTCTTAAAATACTTGGAAAATATGGGCATTTGGTTGATCCATTTTTTCAATAATTTTTTTCCGATTTGGACTGACAAGATATAATACCATAATACAAATGATTAAATGTAAAATGTTCCAAAAATTTTTAAGTGCCATTGCCCGTTTGGCCGAGCCTAAACGCAACATTTCAAGAATATCAACAACTCTAATTTTTAATTTTTTTTTTTTGGCCTCCTAAATCCAAATCTAAAGATTTCAGGCCGCTCACAATTGGTTTTGAAGTTATAAGCCTCCAAAGTTGGAAAAATGGCCTACAAATCTTGCTGATTTTTTTCAGTGTTCCAACAAAACTACGCTTTATGTTTATCAAAAGAAAGGTAATACAATTACCTATCCAACCTCTGCTTAGAGATTACAACCCTCAGTAAGTCCAACGCCAGCTTCGCTTCCTACAGTACTTCTGGATATAATTCTTTTTTTATAAGAAAAAAACTCTAATTTTTCAGAAAAATGGTAAATATAAAAAAGAGTTATATCTTAAAAAGTTATGCATAAATTTTTATGTTGGATACCTCGTTGAATAGGTATCTACTTGCATTACCTTTCTTTTTATACCTATAAAGAGTAATTTTGTTGAAACACGGAAGAAAAAATCAGCAAGATTTATAGGCCATTTTTCCATATTTGGAGGCCTGTAACTTCTAATCCAATTTCGAGCAGCCTGAATTTTTTTCAGATCTGAAATAAAAAGGCCAAAATCCATATAATCCAACAAAAAATATTAAAAAATAATTTTCGTATTCTTGAATTATACCGCCTAAACAATTTACCTTAAATCCGTCCAGTATTTTCGCCATTTGTGGCCATCTTTTTGAGCAATACCTAAACTATTTAACTCAAGTGCAATCTCCTTCCACTTGCTGTCCCTGAATTTTGCGCCATCAACACTTACAAATCTATCAAACGAATAGTAAAAACATAAATTTTCTAGTAAAGCAAGAATTACTTACTTGTCATTAGCAACATTTTCTTCCAAAAAGTTTATTAGGTACTCCTTCTGCGTATCGCTTGCCCTTTTTGCTCGACGCTGCTTGTCTTGTTCCATCATTTATTTTTGGTTTTTGTCAAAGAACTTATTTTTACTTTTATGTTTAATATGGATAACGCGCGCTTTTGACCGGCGTTAACTTTCTTTTCATTTCAGAAAACAATAAACAGTTGTTGCGCACTTAACACACAACGAGAATCGCATTTTCGGTGTTAAGGTGAAAACACATTCCACATGACGATAACGCAGAACAGGAATTGACCCCCTGGTGAGACATCGAGAAGAAATTCGTGAATTGTATGAGCTGATTTGCTGTTTATATATGATCCAGTTGTCAGGTTGCAATCAATTCGTCTTGTGTTTATCTTGTAATATTTAAAGGTAATCAGATTCAAAATTGTTTCTAGTTTTATCTGACTGACCTAAATGTCTATATTCCGCTTTTTCTACCTCTTGTAACGGATCTATAGGAACCACTTTGATAAATTCCTCATTCGGTAATTCATTTATTATCAATTTTCTTTTATTGAATCCCAGCGGCTGTCCTTTACTGTATGGTTTTGAAAATGTCCACGAAGGTGGGAAAGGGCCAGGCTTGACCCCCCTAGAATGTGAACATTTTTTTATATCCTCATATTAAATCAAAAAAGCCGTAAGTTTAAATTAAATAATTTTAAGAGGGAACCAAAAACTTTCTAAATTATATATTGCGCTTAAACTAAGAGCTTTGAGAACTTTGTTAATAAAAGTGTTGTTTTTAGAAGTAGAAGTGTACAATTTTGCGAAGCATGTATTTTGAAAAGGCGCATCATAATCAATCAAAAAGACGATTTTGAATTTTTTGTAACCTGCGGCTATTTTGATTTCATATGACGATATGTTTATTATGTATTTAATATATTTTGAAGAGAATACAAAAATACTTTTTTTTTGGTTAATTATAAATAAAGCTGAGCCAAACCATTCATTCTTAAATAGTATTTTGAACCCGTTGCTGTAAGGCCGTGTTCATATTACGCGTTTTTATTACGATTGCGACACCGCTTTCATGTTCTTTTTCGCAGAAGCGGCTGAAACATACTGAATTTTAAATGTATTTAAATATATTTATTTCTTTAATATTCAGTTTTTCTTAGCCGCGTTTGCGAAAAAAGTTTGAGAGTGTTGTCTCAACCGCGACAAAAACGCGTAGTATAAACACGGTCTAATAAATTACGATACGATTTCATTTACCCTTGTTTCACAAATACTTTTCAATACATTTTCTTAAATTAAAAAAAATTTTTCTACGAATTGCATTCGTAATTTTCAGCCACGAAAACAATTCGTAGAATGGACGTAGTTTTGGTACACATTTCGAATATTTTATTCATATTCGTACAAAAGCAAATGAATAAATTTTTATGTACAAAATTCTATTGCTTCTCGTGTCTGGCTTGTCGTTGGTGATATTTAAAATTTTTGAATAAAAAAAATATTTTAATAAAAAAAAGCATTAAATTTTCAAATCTATGAAACTGCGAAAAAGCTTTGCTTCTCCCGAGTGTCTAACGACGCATCTGATACGCATCGATACGCAATACGCAAATACTTTACTAATCCGCATTATTAATATCAAAAATCTATGCGTGTATCTGCAATAGGAAAACTAAACTTGGAATGAAGACTAGCCAATATCTGATTAAAATTGGGTCAAATCATGAAATCAACACGACTCTCCAAAAGTGATCGTTACATATATAATTATGTGTTATTTATTAAATTGAATATAAAATAGGTATCGATATAGATTTTAAAAATTTAACAGTAAAACAATATCTCAAAATGAACTTTAATACGCTATTATATCTTCATAACGATGATAAGAGTTTAAAAGTTGATTAACAGAAGCCTTGCGAGGGGAGTGATAAAGTCATACAAATAGGTATAATTTCCGATCTGCACGCTCTGGTTAGAAGAAATTTTAGACTTGTGATAAAAGCCGTCAGCAAGCAGTTATTTACAATTACAAAAGTGTTATTGGTTTGCTTAACCCTTTGAGGACCAAGGGACACATGTGTCCCAAAAGATTAAATCTGCCTTAATCAAAAGCGAATAACAAAAGTATTGGTTTTTTCAACCATTCGAAGTTAAAATGTTACTTTTTTAAGATTGGAAGCAATGTTTTGTAAAAAAAGTTATTGTAACGGTATTTACGCAGTTTGAAAATCATGTTTTACAGCTGGTATAAGTGGCATTTTCAAAATGTTTAATTTTGTGTACCAAAAGAATTAAAAAAAAACAACTCCAACAATTTAGTTTAAATAGACAATATTCTACTGATTCATATTAACTTTATGTATAATTTTGTTACAAACATGTGCGAACTTTGAAAAAAACGAAAAGGAACACGGGTGTTCCTATGGTCGTCAACGGTAATTTTGCGTTTGAAATATTTGAATGTAGCTGCTTCATATGGACACTCAACTAACGTAGCAATAATGTAGAAGCCATAAAACGGGGTTTCCCCGATTAAGCTTGAAAACAACAATTGCTGGCGTAGCTGTATGTATGATAAATGTAGAGGCTGAAATATGTTTATAACAATTAAAATTTTAGAAACATGGCTTCAACGCGTCGTAGAGAATTTCTCCTGAATGAAGAAGAAATAATTCAATTTCTCATGGCAGATAATAGCGAAGACGAAGATGGTTTACAGCTGGATCAAGAAGACCAAATTTTCCTTGAAGAAGATGTAAACGCAGGTGCAACATTCTGTGAAATCGATGATAACGCTGTAAAACAAGTAGACGAGCTTCCTAGAATATTGATCGGTGAACGTGTAGTAGAGTTCAAATGGAGAAAGTCATACGTTCCAAACATTTTTACTGATAATGATTATGAATTTGGAAAAGTGCAAATTTGCGATGTTAACGATCTCAATACTAAACTGTCGCCATTTCAAATCTTCGAATTGAGTTGTAGCTTTGATGTTTTGCTTAAATTATTAGTTCGAGAATCACTAAGATATGCTGAGCAAAATGGAAGGGTTTTCGATCTTACCACTGATGATTTGCAGGCATTTCTTGGCATAAATCTGGTAATGACATATCATGTTTACCGTCAATTCGTGATTACTGGTCAGAAGATTCTGATATGGGTGCACCGTTTGTAAAAAATGTCATGACCAGAAATAGATTTGAAGAAATACGCCGTAATTTGCACTTCGCCAATAATGAAGATCAGGCAAATACGACTAATCGGGCTTATAAGGTCAGACCTCTCATAGAGCATTTCAATGAAGCATTTCAATGCGCAATGAAGAACACATACAAACAATCAATTGATGAACATATGGTTAAATTTAAAGGTCATAATGCTATGAAACAGTACATAAAAAATAAACCAATAAAATGGGGATTTAAGATGAGATGTGGTGTAGATGTGACTCAGCTACTTGTTATTTATTTGAATTTGATCTGTATTCTGGTAAAAAAGAATCTGGAACTCAATATGGCCTAGGTGAATCAATTGTGCTTCAGTTGACTGAAAAGATCAAAGGCTTGGGCTCCGAAATATATATTGACAACTTTTTCAACTCACCATTGCTGCAGTACGAATTGAAAAAACGCCAAATTAAGTGTTGCGGAACAGTTCGAAGCAACCGAAAACAAATTCCAAAATGTGTGCCAGCCGATAAAAATATGAAAAGAGGTGATATTTACATACAAAGTTTTCAAGGCATATCATTCATAAAGTGGATGGATAACAGAGGGGTAACTCTCACGTCTCATCGCCGGTAGTGCTGAGAAAATAAGCGTAACATGCCCAAAAGCCATTACACACTACAATAAAAATATGGGAGGGGTAGATTTAATGGATCAACGCAAGTCTTTCTATGAACTAGACCGTAAATCTAAAATTTAATACTATCTTCGGTTGTTTTTTGATATGTTTGATATAAGCGTGAACAATGCCTTTGTAATTTATACCGAATGTAAAGCAAAAAATCTTGTGGAAGGATCGCAGCTGAACTCTCTTGACTACAGACGATTGGTTGCAAAAAACTTGATCGGTGACTATTCTATGCGATCGAGAGGAAATCTAATATTTCAGAAATCTAAAACTGCTGCTGACAAGAGGTTGGATATATTGCACTCCATGCTCAAAGGCGACATAAGAAAGAGATGTGTCCATTGCTCTAAACAAAAGGTTGAAAATCGCACCAACAACTATTCTAATGCATGTAAGGTGCATCTGTGTTGCACAAATAATCGTAATTGTTTTACAGACTACCATAATCAGACATAATTAGTTATTAAGAGTACAATTTTACAAGAAAAATGTAAATATCTTTGAAAATAACACTAAAACCAATGTAACATAAAAACAAGATTTTTGACTCCCTTAAGGACCATAGGGACATATATGTCCCATTAAAAAACTACATAACGGAAAATACTTTTTTATTTTTTTTTTTTTGTATTTTTGCCTTAGTTGGATCTCAATTAGCGTTGTTAATGCCAAGATTCTAAAAGAAAATTCCCCAAAGGCTTATGGTCCTCAAAGGGTTAAACCGATATTGAATTCTAATAGTGTACTTCAAAATTTACCCGAAGTAAACCTTAACACAAGGATAATCAAGTTAGAATTTGACCTCATGTGTATGTAGAAATTTTGCTACTTTAACAAAAGAGGCCGTTGATTATTAAATATCAGTTACTCAGATCAAGTCAGTTTTGAAGAAGGCAACAACAACTCTGTTTCGAGTCAATCACACAGCAGACTAAACAGAAACTCTACCATGGATTTTGCTGCCTCTTATTTTTCACAATTCTTATTTGGAGTTCAACAAATTTACTGAAATGCACCAATGAATTGTGAGAGCATTTTCGAATGCCCACTAAGAAGCTAATATTATGTTAATTTATTAAATATAACTTAAATTTTTTTTTTCGTATTTGGTCTGGCTCTACCGTAGAAAGTTAATTTTTGATAATTTATTGGGATCTACACTTTAATTCTTACAATATTTTTAATTATGAGCTGTTTAGAACAAGTAATTTTTGAAAAAGGCAACAACAAATTTGTTTGTACAAATTGATTTAATTTCGTGACATTCGTAATCAATTTGGAGAATGTCAACTTACACAAAGGTATAACTATAATTCTGATTTTGTTTTTATTGTTTAAGTGAAATTCTAGATATGAATGTTTGTCCGAGAAATATGCTTGACATGCAATTTAATGCTTTAAATTCAAGCAAAAGTAAAAGTTTCCCTTTGCTTTACATAGATATATAAATAGATCAGCTTGGTCCACGATGCCCGAGGACACCTCAACTCAAGCGTCTCTTTGCATTTTCCACACTCGATGAATTCTGATTGACAGGTCTGCTCTGGCAATGGCGGTCATTTGTGTTTACTGGGTGGGCTGTTAGGGTTACCCACTAGATGAAGTGAGCCTTTGTAATAGTTGCTGCGTGAGTGTAAGTATATGTGTTTTGTCGTGGACACTGAATGTGGCTGTCACTCTGGTAGTCGGTGGCTTTGTTTAGCCAACTGTCAGAACAATACTGACTGAAACACACACATATAAGCATGCTGACGCACACTCTGATGAACAGACAACGAAATGACAATCAAAGTTCGAAAGTTTGGTACGCACTGGCAGCAGCAGCATTGGCAATAACAACAATGACAGCACCAACAATAACATACAAAGTTTTATTTTATTTTCTGATTTGACTGCTCGTCTGTCCTTCCGTCTGTCCAATGTGTACAATAATAGCCTCAATGGCCCACAACATGACAGGCTATGGAAAATGACAACTATAACAACAACAACAACAGCAACAGAAACATGAAACTATAAAAAATGACATGATCACAACCGCAAATGGGAGAAAAACACATCTAACTTAAGCAACAGCGGGACAAACTGAGCAGACACTGCCAACAACAGCAACACCGGCCAAACCCATGTCAAGAACTGGCCGCATGGGCGAGTTATGGGCGGGAGAGTGCAGCTTTTTTTGTGTCCTTTTTTCTATGCTTCAATTACAATCATATTGTTATTGTTTTTGTTCCTCTTTTGCCGTTTCAAATATACTTTTTTTATATATAATTTTAAGCAAAGTGCTTCCTTCCGGCATGTCGTGAAAAATAATGCGAACAAGTGCTGCCAAATTAGTTGTAATTTCTTCATGCATGCACGCACACTCATACATACACATACACGATACACTTTTGTATCTATGCTTGTATTATTTGTTCAAGTCCTTGTCTAATAATATTACGACGTGCATAGTAGCAGGGTGTTTCAACTTTGTTGGCAGAGAAGAGTTTGAGAAAAAAGTTCCTTGGCAATCATTCTGTTGAGGCTTAAAAAACTGATGGAAACAGCTTACAGAAGGAGAAGGAAAAATAATAGAGCATCAAATAAAAAGTTTTCCTTACTTCAAGAATTATTAATACTCCTTGGCTAAACTGCTAGCGCTTAACTTCTAAAGCATTTACAATTTATATAAGGCTTGCAAGTGGCAAAAAAGTTTAGCTAGTTTCAATGAAACCTTCAAGTTGATGGGCAATTTAATATGTTATGCCTTTAAAATGGTCTATTTACTGTTGTCTTTAGTAAATTCGTATATGACTGTGCCCTTCATACTATGGCCTCACATATGACTGAGGTCTTTTACCACAATTATAGTTCATACCGAGCACAAGCTAAAAAGAAGAAAATATTTTTGTGTACTTGCTTTTGTAATTTATTGCTTTTTATGATACTAAACGACAGATGTTGGTGAATCTGTGGTTTTAAAAAATTATTTATTTATTGAATGGGCAATTGATGCAAATACATATTTTAGATACCCATCAGAATGACGACTCCCTGCACTGTTTCTGTAAAAATTTTTATTTAAGAATTGTTGTTGTTACAGCCTTAGATTATTGTTAAATACACAATATGATCTATAGACTTTTTAAATACAATTCTGTTTTTAATTATTTATGTTTTTAATTATAGTTTTTCTTTTGAAGCATTCTCTGTGCGTTTTTATTTGTTTTGTGCATAAACTGAAAATATTTTCCATTTTTTTTTTGTGTATAAAAATTCAGCGTTGTCCACCGATGATGCTACTCAGCCGCTGGTCATTTAGCTTTTTGCTAGCAGGCAGGTTCTAACAGACCTCTGTTAGGACTTAACACTCTCTCCCATTTATTTATTACACTCATTTGTACAGTCTTTAGGCTTGTTATGCGCGGGGCTTAAATGTTGCAAATAAAGAAAATTTAAAAAAAAATTCTAATCTCAATCCGTTAAATACGTACGAGGCGATATGCTGGATGTTCATCGACTAGCTCAGCGACGCGTAAGCATAGAAAAAAAAAATAAAATTTCAAGCCATTAAAAAAGCTACATTAGAGGAAATAGCACTACTCTACAAATTCTGGAAAATTTTTTATCCAGAGACCTGAAATACTTTTCTAGAATAACTTTTTGCGCTGATTTTACTCCTATACTCAGTTTTCGTAATAGGTTGAATTTTTGAGATACAGTGTGATTTGCATTTTTTAGACTTTTATCTAGTTTTTCTAGTCTTGAAACTAAACTCTTTTATGTAAAGCAATAATTTGTGAGTCATCTGACAGATAATTTAATAAGGTATCTAATATAGTATCAATCATTTGTATGTCATGTCTCTTCTCTGAGGTAACTAACTAAAATTAAAATTTTAAGTTTTTGGTTAAAATTTTTTAAATTTGACTGTCTTTTTCTAAATTTTTTAAACTATTCTCAAATACGTTTCAATATCATGTTTTTTTATATTAAATTCCATACATTAATATGCCAACAATAATATGATAGAGTAAAGAAAAAAATTAAAATAAATTTTCTTCCGTACAAAGTTGTATTGCTTCTCGTGACTTTCTCATCGTTGGTGTGCTTTTTCGTAGTATATAATTATTATTATTATATCACGGTGTTACAAAAAATTAATTTTTTTCTGTCCTATGAACCAAATGCACATATTCGGAAAGAGGGGGAAAAATAAAAATACACGTGTATCGTCGATTTTCATGTACACGTCAGAATTTTTTTTTTAAGTTTGAAGTATAAAGCTCGTAGTGGCCTGTGTGGAAGCCTTGGACCGATTTTTAACCCTTTTTCAGTGATCTAATCGAGCTGATTTTTTGCAGGCAGACTCGTGGAAATTTCTGTAGAACGTTAAATTTTTTAAAAACCATTTTTATCAATTCTCAGATTTTCCCCAATTTTTATTATTTTTGAAAAAAAATTTTTTTTCACTTTTCTTAGCATAACTTGAAGGGACTCCAAATTTTTAAACTACTAAAGCGTTAGGAAAAAAAAAATTTTTTGACCCATCCTACTCGATATTCTTTCCTTCTAACACTAAACAGTTTTTGACTTTTACAACACTTACAACTGGTCTAGGGGCCCTCAAACGATACTACATGTCCATCCAACTTCCATCGGACATGTCCATCCGCCTTGATTTCTTGCACACGAACGATACTACATGTGTGATGACTTGACAGATGTGTGAAGACAGATGAAATAAGGAATTCCAATATTGTTTTAAGTTCTGTTGTGCGAAAACGTATTTCTATATATTTCATCTGAAAAAAATGCAGTGTCCGACGCGAAATAACTTTTGTTACGTTTGTGGCTTATTCGCACCAAGTAAAAATTTCAAAAATATTACTAAAATAGTGGTGAATTCGTTTCAGAAAATATTTAAGACTGCTTATGTTCCTTACTTGTGGTATACTCCGGAAGTCGTGTGCGACTATTGCTACAGAAATTTGTGCAAGTTTACTGATGGAAGGTCATCAATAAAGTACGCTGTACCAACAATTTGGCTACCATGCACGGAGCACTGCAATGAATTGTGCTACTTTTGTGTAACTTTTGCTCAAACAAAAGGGTACCAATACATTCACCGCAACAAAATTCGCTACGATAATACTGATACGCGATACTGAAGCAAATGCTTACAACCGCAAAAATAAAAGGCCTAAATTTCTTTAAAAACATTAAAATTTTTAATGTAACAATTCTTTATTTTTATAAAAAAAAAGTAATGAAAAAAATTTTTTTAACGAACTGAAACCTTAAAAAAAACGGTAACCATTAAAAAAAAAATATATACTTCAAACTTTAAAAAAAAAAAATTCTGACGTTTACATGAAAATCGCCGATACACGTGTATTTTTATTTTTTATCCCCTTTCCGAAAAAGTAAATTTGGTTCATTGGACAGAATGTGTGTAACACGGTGTAATGATGTAAGTGATTGTAATTTTTTTTTTGCTATGTTTGTGGGTAATATATAATTGCAAGAACTGGTCGACAAATCGCAGAAAAGCTGAAATTAGAGCACCTAATTATTTTGGGTATCCTGTCAAGAATCAAGACAGATACTGGGTACCAAAAAAGATTATCCATAATTGCAGTAAAATTGCGGTAAAAAATTAAAAAAAAATTCTTAATATGTACTTAAAAAATTTGCCTTTTTACTAACAAAATGTTACATATAAATTTATTGAGCAAAATGGCTTTAAAACTTGTTTTAATTTTTTCCCAACTCTATCATATTGTTATTGGCACACTAATGAAGGTAATTTAATATTAAAAAACATAAAATTAAAATATATTTGAAAAATAGTTTAAAACATTATGGAAAAGACGGTAAAAGTTCAAAATTTTTAACAAAAAACTTAAAGTTTGAATTCAAACTTAAATATCTCAGAGAAAAAGCATGGCATAGAAATAGTATACCATATAGTATACCATAGAATACCATATTTGTTAGCTTATTTTCTTATATGTCAGATGACATATAAATGATTGCTGTATATGAAACAGTTAAGTTTCTAGATTAGAAAAACTGGATAAAAGTCTTGAAAATTCAAATCACTCTGTATCTAAAATATTCTACCTATTAGGCGAAAACTTTGCCCGTTTAATATTATAATTATGGCATAGTTAAGGTACTATTACAGTGTGTAGCTATAAAAAAAACATCTTTTTTATTAATTTTTTTTACCTAGTATTATTATATTTATTGATTCAAATTTTTTTAAGTAATAAAGAATAATTCATGAGAAAATAAAAAACAAAATTCTACAGGGCGTTGAAGTTAGTGTGTTTAAAAAATTGCTGCAATTGGCTTCTCGTCTCCAGCTTTTACAAAGCGTTTGAAAGTAAAAAATGTGCATTCTTCAGTTAAGGGTTGTAGTTGAGCACTCAACCTAAGCAAACAAACAAAAAATAAAAAAATGGCATGCGTTGAAAAAATAATGTAAAACCCCCTTTTTTTGCCGAAACTTTCAGCCATACAAAAAATATATAAAAGTTTTTTGGCTTTTTATAGGTCTAGTGCCTAGCAGAGTCTATAAGGATTACAATGAATCAAGATTCATCGAAGTCGATCAAGTAGAACTCCAGATATCTTAGAAGCCTATTCGAAAACACTTGTTTCGGGAAAAACGCGATTAAAGATTTAAAGGTTCTTGAATATCACGCGACATACACATATAACTTTTTTCTCTAATATTCTTTTTCTAAAATTTTGTATACGTATTCCTAAGATCTTAAATAACCATATTCTAACGAAAAAATTGATTTTAAATTTCTTATACACTGTAATAGTACCTTAATAGCTTAGGAAAAATTTATATAGTAGTTTGGTTGTTTATAAAGTATTAAAGAAGAAAAATGATTTTAATATGTACGGTCTTAATTGCGTGATAGCTTTTTTAAGTTTTATCTGATTATTTCATATCTAAGTCTTTTAAGAATATTTTAAAATAATAGTTGAATTCATAAGTTTTAAGTTTATAGTAACAACATTTTGCATGATTTAAATTGCCAGCTTTTTAGATCAAGTAAGTTTAAAGAAGGCAACAACAATAACTCTGTATAGAGTCAATCACACAGCAGACTAGAAAGCCTGTTTCGAAAATCGCTACATTTCCTCTTCAGTAGTCTTGCGTGATTCAGCTGTGACCTACCCACTGTTAAAGTTTTATATGATTTGACACGTGCTCAAACAAATTCATTAGAATTTTAACGTTCTCATCGACCACTTAATCATATGACATTAAAGCAGTAGGTATTTATATAAGCCGGCTGTTCTAGTTGCATCTTATTTTTTCGATATTCATTGGTGTTCGAAACAGGCTGTCTATTCTGCTGAGTGATTGACTCTATACAGAATTGTTGTTATTGTTGCCATCTTCAAACTTACTTGATCTAAAAAGCTCACAATTAAAATCATGTAAACTTTCAAGGAAAAGAGCACAATTAATTACACTGTGCGACATCAAAAAATAACTGCAAAAACTTCAATGGTTTCTGATAGCCATTGGTCCGTAGAGCATATCGTCCAAAATATGATTCTAACAACAATTCTAACAGCAATTGATTCTAATGACAATTCAGACCTGCTCCAGTCAGACTTGAACTCCTTTGAGGTTTGGTGTTCTAAAAATAACATGTTTTTAAATCCAAATAAATGCCAAACTATGACCTTTTCGCGTAAAAGGACTAATTTTATTTTTGATTACAAAATTAAAGATACTGCTTTAAGTCGTGTAACCACCGTCAAAGACCTTGGTATATGCATGGATTCTAAAGTGTCGTTTAACATGCATATTGACACAATTTGTAAAAAAGTGTCTTCTATGCTTGGTTTTATAAAACGGTGGGCCAAAGAGTTTGATAGCTTAATAACAACTACAACTCTGTATTATTCAATCGTCCGTCCTCACTTGGAGTACGCAAGTCAACTATGGTCCCTACATTACAATGTGCATGTTGATCGTATAGAAAGAATTCGAAAACGTTTTGTTCGGTTTGCTCTAAGAGGCTTGAGTGGAACTGACACATTTAACCTTCCTCCATATGAGGATCGTTTGAAATTATTAAAAATGCAATCTTTAAGTGAGAGAAGAAAATCTGCTGATATCGTCTACTTACACCAACTCATAACTGGTGTATTCGACTCTCCAGAGCTTCTTTCTCTTATAAAATTTAACACTAACCGTAGAAACAGTAGAAACTCTAACAACTTGATTTATTTACCATTTAGTAGAACAAATTATATGTTAACTGCTCCATTAAATCGCATGAGTACCTTTGTTAACAACTGTAACGTGTTTGATGTTAACTTGTCGAAAGGTCAACTCAAAAGTAGATTGAAAACTAATGTATGATTAGATCTATGTAAACGCATGGTTAGTTGTTATGTCTTGTGTTGTCCCTGAGCCCAACCCATATTAAGGTGGGTAAATTTTTCTCCCTTTTGGTTTTTTATTGGACCACTTCTATCGACATCTTTGAGATATTTCAATGATATTTGGATTGGTTCTTAAAATGATCTATTGCGGAGAAAGTGTGAAAAAGCTGTAGTAGCTGAACTCTATTGTTATTGCATGAAAAAAATATTTTTCTAGGTTAGCTCAAATAACATATTTTTTCAAGGTCAACTTTTATAATATGGGGGCGTCGTTAGTTTTCTCTAACTCCTAAACTATGTAAAATTTTGATTTAAGATCTTCAGTGTAACTCTTGCAAATTTAATATCCTTTTGAAATAGGAAATACTGTTGCCCCTAATATTAATATAGGGGGTCCGAAACCTCTTAAATTAAATAAGTAGTACACCTAAGAATATCTTGGGTAAATAATTGTAATTACTATCGTTTGCATCACATTATCTTTAACTTCGCAGAACATCATAATAAAAAAAAAAACCTTTGGAACTCCAGACGGCAATGCGGCACATCCCGTATTGTTTCTTCTATTGAAGTTTCTCTAATAAATTACTAAGAAATAATTTTGTAGATCACATCAAAGTACTGACTCATGGGGTAAGGAGTTACGTTAGGACGAAGATTTCAATGACGATTTTTGATAGAACACGGTTAGAAATCTTGTACTAAAATTGAAACTTTTCTGTACTACATATAAGTCTACACCAGCTTTGGTTTCAAATCTAGTATTTACAAAATACTAAAAAATTGTTTTAATGCAGCTTTGGTTTCAAATTTAGTACAAGCTTGGATTCAAATATTTAAAAAAAAAAACAAATAACGCGAGATTCGATCACACGACATTGAGTTTGTAAACTCACTACTCTAACCACAGAGCTATTGGCTTATACATAAAAAGCGCGATAAACAAACATATGAACCGAGTCGCCTAATATTGAGTCGCAGCATTGCCAGGCTAACTTTTTACGGGTCTTAATCCAAATTAAGTATCCACATGTACAAGAATTTAGTATTGTATGTATTAAAAACAAAAAGTAATACAGAGTTGTACACTCAATTGAAACCAAAAAGACTAAAATTGAAACCAAAAAGCTAAAATATAAACCAAAAAGCTAAAATTGATGCTGTAATATTTCTTTTGGTTTCAATTCTAGTACAGAAAAGTTTTAAATATGAGTTAGTATTTGAAAAGTTTTAGTTTGAAACCGCAAGGTTTAAAAACATGCAGTAATATTTTAGTGGGACTAAAATTTAGTCCAAGATTTCTATCCATGAAGTATTTGTATTATAATGTTCTGCAAAATTATAGATAACTTTATGAAAATTTTGCTTGTAGAAGTGATGAAAATGATATCTCCCAGAGTTTCTGATACACAAAACTTTTTTTTAATTTAAGGAGTATTTTTAATATCCTGTGGGAGTTTAGGGGGTTGTTAATGTATCATAAGTTGAAAGAATATTTAATTTCAAAGAATTTTACTGAAGATCTTTAATAAAAATTTTACTTGCTTTGAAGTTAGAGATAACTAACAACGCCCCCATAGTATAAAATTTGACTTTGAAAAAAATCGGTTATTTGAGCTTATCCGGAAAAATCCCTTGGACAAAATGTTTTATGGACCGCTGTCTATCAGAAACCATTCCAATTTGTACAGTTATTTGAAACGACTCTTAAATTGTCGCACAGTGTTATCGAATGCACAACATTTAATTTAATATTTTATATAAGAATTTCAAAGTATATTTAAACTCCTTACATGAAATATATTTGGCTTAAAAAACAAGTTGTTTTTTTTTGTTTTGTTAAAACTTTAGATTTAAGAATCATATAAAGAAATGTACCTGTATAGAAAATTATGAAATTACTAAATTTGTATATACATGAACGCTAATGTCTTAAATCTATTCTTGTTCTTTTTGCTTCACTCTAACTTTTTTATTTTATGTTTCTACATTTTTTTTTTGTTTTTTTACTTTATTTCACAAATCATGCAAGCATTTTCCATTTTTTAGCAGACTTCAAAAAGAAGGAGTTTCTCAAGTTGGTTTGGTTTGGTTTTCCTTTTAAAATGTATGTGCATCGATTACTCCTAAAGTATTGACCCGATTGCCACAATTTTTTGTCAACAGATAGAGATATCAGACGCGGAGGTGCCCGTATTAAAAAGTGGGCGGTATTCACCACATGGGGGTGGCAATATAAGAAAAACTTTGTGTATCGAATAATATTACCACAAGAGTACTGAAATTTTTAAGTACAGGGGTAGGCACAACTATTAAAAGTTATGTTAAAAAAGTGGGCGTTATTCAAAATAAAGGCGTGGTAATATTAAATAAAGTTGTAACTCGAATAATTTTGACACTAGTAAACTGAAATTAGGTACAGGGTAGGCATAAGTATGAAAGTTTACTGTGAAGAAAGTGGGCATTGTTGGACAAAAAGGCGTGGCAATATAAGAAAAATACTGTATCTCAATTAATATTGATACTAGGGTACTGGAAACTGGTACAGGGGTTGGAACAATTATTACAAATTACGGTCAAGAAAGTGGGCGTTATTTGACAAAGGCGTGGCATTGTTAGAAAAACGCAGTAGCTCGAATAATATTGACACTAAGATACTGAAATTAGCTACAGGGGTAGGCATAATTATGAAAATTTACGGCCAAGAAAGTGGGTGTTATTGGAAAAAGGGCATGGCATTATAAAAAATATACTGTTTCTAAGTTAATGTTGACACTAGGGTACCAAAATTCGTTACAAGAATGGGAAAAATTGATATCAAAATCTCTAAAAAGGAAGAAATAAAAAATTTTTAACAAAAAAAAAAACCAACTTAAAAACCACTGCAAAGTAAAAAATAATTTTAAATTACTTTTCACATTAATTATTGGTCAAATTCAATAATTTATTTATATACAATTTTATTTAATTCGAAACCTTATTATCACAATGTTTTTTCTATTTTGTATTATTATCATATATATATATTAATTTCTCCATGAATATAAACCTTTAAAGTCGGCGCTTATATAATCAGACTTTTATAAAATAAACCCTCCGGCTTTAAAGGTCTTATATTCATGGAGAAATTAATATATTTATTATAATAATAAAAAAATAGAAAAAAAATTAAAATAATAGGATTGCCAATTTAATAATATTTAATAAACAAATTTAATAAATTTAATAAACAAATAAATTATCAAATTGGACCAAGACTTAATGTGAAAAGAAATTTAAAATTTTTTTTTAAAAGTTTTTATGTTTTGTTTTTAACTTTATCTTAAGGCTATATATATTTTAATACATATTAAATGTTAGTTATGTTTATTTAATCTACCTTATATTTTAAGTTTAAATGTATTTTAGAAGATTTGTTAAGAAATAAACTTAATTATAAGCATAATAAAAAAATTAAACTAAGTCGTTTGCTCTGCTGCAACACACAGCAGTTGAGTTGACTGCTTGAACAGCGTGTCCTTTCTTTGCAGACTTTTTTAATCGTTGTATAGCTGGTCTACACCGCACGCCTTCCCACTGACAATTTGCCTCTATGATCGTCAAGATGATCTCTGATACTGAAAATTTAGGTGTACTAAAGATGTGTTTATTCACAAAACTTTATGGCAGTTTGATTTTATTTTTATAGCAACTTGAGCTAACACTTTTAAATGAAGTAAAATTAAAAATTCATAAATTATTATCTTATGAATTTATTAATATACAAAAAGTAAAAACTTAATTAATGATAATAAATTTTAATATTGTTATTATAAAATAAATTCCTAACAGGCTGTGATTTATTTTATGGGTTTTTTTTGCTTATGTTTAAGCTCATCTTTTTATTTTGTTTAAGGTTTTTCCATGATTCAATTATTTTAAGATTATTCGTATTTTTGACGTGAGCAGAAAAAAATCAACAGAGCAATGTCATTAGAGCTAAAAATGCACACGGTTGCCCAAATATCATACTAATTGGTCCAATTTTGGCTACTATTTATTTTGTTCTGGTACTTTTATTGCTTCGATTTCTTAGTGTATTAATAACTTTTTAAATTTTTTTATTTTTAACTTCAATGAAAATTAAGTTAATAAATATATAAGAAATATAAATACTAAAATAAATATAATTTTGTTCGTTTATTTTAATAAACACATTAAACCTAACTATGAAACCTAAACAAGTGCATTCAGTGGCGCGTTCTAAATAAGTTAATTAACTGAGTTAATTACGTAATTGTATTAAAAAGAAATTGCCATCACAAAATTATTTGGAACTTTACAGAAATTTTAGATCCATTAATCATAAGTACATTTATAATTTTTTAAATTGTTAAGAAAAAAAAGAAACAAAAATTCTTCAAAACAAAAATGAAACAACGGTCGCATAATACGCATTATACGTACTATATACATAATGTGACCAACCGTACTCCTTTTGGGAGTGTTTTACTTCTTCTTATATCTTTGCGTGTTTGGGCTGTTTTGGTCAATATGTTTTTAAATGATAAAAATTAAAAAAAATTTACATTGTTTTTTCCAACGTTTCATTGGTAGTTTCCTACAACTTCAGGGGATGTTAATTTATTAAAAACTATAAAAAAAACCAATTTAAACATACAATAAAAAAAGTCAAATAAAAATTCTTACATTTACTTAATTTCACATAGCAAGTAATTTAAATTTATCTTTAGAACAATATAACAAGCACTGAAAAACGATTAACATTTTAACTCAATAAACAACAACTGACAGGAAATTTTTTTTAAACAAACTGAAAATAATAACGAACATAAATACATGTAAAGTCTTTTGAATATTATGCCTTCCTTAAGGCAATGCTGTAGTTGGACCTAATGTTGTCTGTGTCTTCTTTTGTGTTCATTGTTATTTTCGCTTTGTTTTGAATGTGCAAGCTTTCCAAAATATATCGTCTCGTTTCTCTTCTCTCTTTGTCTATTATTTTCGTATCAACAAAATCAGCTGTGTGGCCAGTCTCTAAAATATGTTTCGCTAGCGCTGTTGTCGTTTTTTTATTTCTTATGTCTGCTTTGTGTTCATTTAGTCTAACTCCTAACGCTCTCTTCGTGGTCCCTATCAGAAAACTGAACAAGCCTGCTTGAAGTCTATTTCAAGCGCTTGCTTAAAATACAAGTTCAAGCTAGCTTGAGCTTGATTATTTTGAATCAAGTATAGCTCGTAATTGAATATAAATAAGCCCGCGCACAGCTTGCATCTATTCTAGCTTACAAGCGAACGGCACGAAGTGTCAAGTAAAGGAAAGCTTGATGCCTTCGGCAAAAGCTTGTAAGCTCGCAAGTATCCAAATTATTGAATTAAAGCAAGTATCCAAAAAATTCAATGAGCTTCTTTAGAGAGAGCTTAAGCGTAATAGGACTTTTAAGGATTCTGTGGACCCCGTGGTGTGAAGTTTTAGGGTAAATGATTTCGAAGATGCTGTCAAACTTTAAAATTTAAGATGGCGGATAGAGTTGCCACCTAGATTTTTTTTTATTTTTGCGAATTCTTGTAATTTTGAAATTCTGACAACGGATTTGATTTCGAATATATTGTCACAGTTTTAAAATTTAAGATGGAGGTTAGGGTTGCCACCTAAATATTTACCACAGTATTGCCACCTAATAATATATATTTTCAAAAGTTTTAAACATCATTTATCAGTGTTAAGGGGTCGCTAATTTCGAATCTAAGGTCAGAATTTTAAAATTCAATATGGTGGATAGGGTTGCCACCTTTATTTTTTGTAGTTTTATGAATTCGGGGCTGGCAAGAAAGTTCACCCTCAAATTTTAACAATAAACTGAGTTTGCCAATTTGGAGTAAAGCAACCAATGCCAACGGTTCAACCAAGAATGCTTAAGGGGCTATCTTTAATTGCGGCACAACAACAAAGTACTTTTCATGAATTTGTTTAACGAAAACTACTAAGCTTTTAAAACGATCAATAAATTATCTTAAATTACATACACTGAACACCTTTCTCACCTTTCTGTAATTTTTTTATTGAAAAATACTGAATGTTTTTGTTACTAATGGCTATAAAAAAGTCAGTTTTTATTTGCCTTTTGTGGTGATGAGCATTGTGGCAAACTGGATCATCTGAAACAAAAAATGCCAATGGATTTAATGAAATAGCAATATTAATTAGTGCTTGATCTATGGATTTATTAATATATGAATTTTAAACAAAATGGCGGACAATCAAAGACAATCATTAAAACGGCCATTTTTATTAAAAAAAAAAATCGAACAATTAAATACTTACTTTTTGTGTTGAATGTGCTTGCATAATTTCAAAAAGATCGGTTCAGTAGTTTTCGAATAATTTTTGTCAAAAAATTTAAAAATGCCATTTCGGAAAAAACGAGTTTAACCCATTTTGTAATGCTACCCGATTCCGTTTAGATATAGTTCTGAATTTTTGTGTGGTGGTACTTAAAAACTTCCTGATCACAAAAAAAAAAAAGAATATTAGTTAAATAGGGTGACCGTGGATGACTGTTGCTAAAACGCAAAGTTGGCTCATGAGATGCAAATCACTTTTTGAAAAAAAAGTACTAAAATTTTTTTTTATATATGTTTTTATTGGAGAAATTATGAAATGTAAAAATTAATTATTAAAAATATTGAACATTAACTATAAACCATTTTTATATTTTTGAATGGTATTGCTCAAAGCACTTGGAGTGCAGTGCAATATTGCACTTTTTGCACTGATATATAGCTTGGGAGAGGCATTCAGCGCATCTTTTCCTCTTATTGTCTGGAGTTTTCCAAATCACGTGTTCACGGACACGCAAAAGATTATTTGGAAATTCAGCGTCTATTATTTGCGATAGTGGTCGGTTTTTCTTGGCATTAGCGACGAGACAATGAATTTTCCAAGCATTTGGAATTGTACTGTTCAATGAATTCGTCCACAAAGGCCACCACCACTTCTTACCACGAACCGCAACACGGTAGTTAGATACAGCATTATCATGTAGATCTACACCTCCCATATGTTTTTTGTAGTCATTTATAAGCTGCGGCTGTTGAACAGAAACCTACAAAAAATAATTTAGATCCCCAAAACCATGAAAACTTAACCAAAATATACCATCTTCTTTTGATCTTTTGAATAATGGTTTGTACGTAATTCTGGAATCGCAGCAATGAAGTTTGAAAAACGGTTACTTTTGAATTATATTGCCAGCGCGCAACGAATAACTTGTTGTTTGTTTCAATGCAGTAATCATAGTCATACTTTTTAGAGAGCGGCCAGTTGCAATCGGATATCATTTGCACCTCTGAGCCTGTTTGATCTTACTGTTCCAGTTGCGCGAAACTTGCATTCACTCAGCAAGCAGAACAAACAGTACGACGAGAAAAAAATTATCGCAGTATATAGCATAATTTTCTGGACTTGTTACTGATTCTAACAACTACAGGGTCCGCCATCTAACTTTTTTTTTTCAAAAAGTGCTTATTTCGTGAATGGTAACACTTAGCTCATGTCTGATTTGACAGATAATTGGTTTTATCCTTCCGCTGAACGAATATGGTTGTGTATACGCTTGAACAACGCTGGGAAATATTGCGACATTACTTTGAAAATCATGGTAATGTTGCAGAATGTGTGCGAAAATTGCGTACGGATTTTGGAAGAAGAGAAGCACCGTCAGCTCCGTATGTTCGTTATCTTGTGAAAAAAGTGAAAGAAACTGGCATCCTCATCGATAAACCAGCGTGAAAAGCCAAAAGCAGTGCGTACACCCGAGAATATTGCTGCTGTGGCAGAAAGTGTGCGTGAAGCGCCATCAACATCAATTCACCGTCGTTCTCAAAAATTGAACATTTCGGAGACATCATTGAGACGAATTTTGCATAAAGACCTTGTTATGACGCCAAACAAAGTTCAATTGGTTCAGGAGTTAAAGCCAACTGACCATCCAATGCGTTTTCGCTTCGCTAAGTGGGCCTGCGATCGACTTACAGAAGATCCCGATTTTGCCAAAAAAATTATCTTTTCAGATGAAGCTCATTTTGATCTTGGCGGGTATGTAAACAAGCAAAATTGTCGCATTTGGGGCACAGAAAACCCTCACGCATAAATTGACAAGCCGCTGCACCCAAAACGAGTCACTGTTTGGTGCGGATTTTGGTCCAGACGCATAATTGGGACATTTTTCTTCGAAAATGAGCAAGGAGTGGCCGTTACAGTCAATGGCGATCGTTATCGGGCCATGTTGAACGAATTTTAGTTCACAAAAATTGAAGAGGAAGATATTGGCAATATTTGGTTTCAACAGGACGACGCTACCTGCCACACAGCCGAACCTACACTCGATGTTTTGCGCCCTGTTTTTGAAGATCGCATTATCAGCCGCAGAGCTGATGTCGTTTGGCCACCTCGGAGCTGCGATTTGACACCGTTGGACTATTATTTGTGGGATGCCCTCAAAGATAAGTGTTATGCCGACAAGCCAGAGACAATTGACGCTTTATGTATAGGACAATATTCGTGAAGCCATTGGTGAAATACAGCTGCACACAATCGATAATGTAATTAAAAATTGGACCGATCGTGTAGGCTTCTGCATGGCCAGCCGAGGCAGCCATTTGAATGAAATTATTTTTCATTATTAACCGGATTGGACTTTCAAATAAAAAAATTTGAGAAAATATCCAGAAGTTTTTTTTTATAGAATTTTCAAAAAAAAAAATATAGTTCTTTGGCGGACCCTTTACAAGTCAACAGATGCTCACAAGCCAATATTTTTGTCGTATGGTGAAGTTGCGCCAGCATATGGACTTTTTTCAAACAGATAGCTAGAATCAGAACAAAGACACCAGTATTTAAAACCAAAACGTATTGGTTTGCCACGGATGAACATCTTGCAGTTGTGTCTTCCAAAGTAGGGGATCATTTGTTCATCTATTGACACATACGTTGTGATTATTCCAAACTGCTTATACTTCCGGTTGAAAGTTTCAATCAGTGAGCGCTCTTTCAAAGACCGATCAGTAGCGTCAATTTTGTTGTTATCCATTACACGGAAAGACCTTTTAATTGTTTGGGACATGGATTGCTTTACTATTGGCACACCCAAACTAGGTTTAGCTAGACCAGTAATGTTGAATATGTGGAACAGTGTGGAACAGTATGATAACCCGACAAAACAAGTATGCCTATGAAGCGATACATATGCTCTCTTAAAACATGTACTGCAATGTTCTTTTGATGAACGTAAATATTTGAATATTCAACCAGTTTTCCATTATTTCTTTATCAAAATATTGTGGAAATATTTGCAACAGTGATTTTCCACCTAAATTTTTAAAAAAAATAATATATCTATATAAATAAAAATCAAATGTCGTTCGTTGGTAATTGCATCAGTTGAGAACGGCTGTACCGATTTGGATAA